>JAJIBD010031038.1:0-134835 GCA_021461705.1 Cryptotis parvus | reverse complement strand
CATCATTCTCAATGGGGGGAAAAACTGAAAGCCTTCCCCTTAAGATCAGGGACAAGACAAGGCTGCCCGCTCTCACCACTTCTATTCAATATAGTACTGGAAGTACTTTGCCATAGAATTCAGGGAAGAAAAAAGACTAAGGGCATCCAGATAGGAAGGGAAGAAGCCAAGTTATCACTATTTGCAGATGACATGATATTATACCTGAAAACCCAAAACTCTCTCTACCAAGAGGGCTCCTAGAAATAATACATTCTTATAGTAGACTAGCAGGGTACAAAATCAATACCCAAAAGTCAATGGCCTTCCTATATGCAAACAGTGAAAGAGAAGAAAGGGACATTAAAGAAACTATCCCATTCACAATTGCACCACAGAAAATCAAATACCTAGGAATCATTTTGACAAAGAATGTAAAGGAACTCTACAAAGAAAATTACAAAACGTTACTTCAGGAAATAAAAGAAGACCTGAGGACAAATCCCTGTCATGGATTGGAGACACATTCCCTGCTCATGGATTGGAAGGATTAACATTATCAAAATGGTAATACTCCCTAGAGCTTTATACAGATTCAATGCAGTCCCTATAAAGATACCCATGATGTTCTTCAAAGAAATTGAACAAACACTCCTGAAATTTGTATGGAATAATAAAACCCCACGAATAGCTAAAGCAATCCTTGGGAAAAAGAAGATGGGAGGTATCACTTTCCCAACCTCAAGCTCTACTACAGAGCAGTTGTAATTAAGACAGTGTGGTATTGGTATAGAGACAGACCCGTAGACCTATGGAATAGAACTGAGTATCCTGAAACGCACTCACAAATATACAACCACTTAATCTTCGATAAAGGAGCAAAAAATATTAAGTGGAGCAAAAGAAGCCTCTTCAACAAATGGTGCTGGGAAAACTGGGCAGCTACGTGTAAAAAAATGAACCTAGACCTCCTTCTAACGCCATGCACAAAAGTCAGATCAAAATGGTTTCTAGATCTCGATATCAGACATGAATATTTAAGGTACATCGAAGAAAACATAGGAGAAACGCTCTACGACATCGAAACAAAAGTATCTTTAAAGATGACACACCACTTACCAAGCAAATGGAAGCAATGATAAACAAGTGGGATTATAT
Source organism: Cryptotis parvus (assembly GCA_021461705.1). Classification (NCBI taxonomy): domain Eukaryota; kingdom Metazoa; phylum Chordata; class Mammalia; order Eulipotyphla; family Soricidae; genus Cryptotis; species Cryptotis parvus. The sequence continues at coordinate 133,698 of JAJIBD010031038.1, read as the reverse complement.
AAAATTGAAAAGCTTCTGCACCCCAAAAGAAAAGGTGACCAAGATACAAAGACAATCCACAGAGTGGGAAAGTATATTCACCCAATACCAATCTGACAAGGGGTTAATATCCAGGATATATCAGGCACTGGTAGCACTCCACAAGAAGAAAACAGCCAACCCCATCAAAAAATGGGGAGAAGAAATGAACAGAAGCTTCCATAAAGAAGAAATTCGAATGGCCAAAAGGCATATGAAAAGTGCTCTTCACTTTAATCATCAGGGAGATGCAAATCAAAACAACAATGAGGTACCATCTCACCCCACAGAGACTGGCACACATCCAAAACAGCAAGAACAACCGGTGCTGGCGTGGATGTGGGGAAAAAGGGACTCTCATCCACTGCTGGTGGGAGTGCCTACTGGTCCAACCCTTTTGGGAAAACAATATGGGCATTCCTCTGAAAGCTAGATATTGAGCTCCCATTTGATCCAGCAATAGCACTCCTGGGAATATACCCTAGAGACCGAAAAACACATAGCAGAAACACTATCTGTACTTCTTTATTCATCTCTCCGCTATTCACTATAGCTAGAATCTGGAAACAACCTAAATGCCCGAGAACAGAGGACTGGCTAAAGAAACTGTGGTTCATCTACACTATGGAATACTATGCGGCTGTCAGAAAGGATGAAATTATGAAATTTACCTGCAAATCGATGGACATGGAGTCTATCATGCTGAGTGAAATTAGTCAGAAGGAAAAGGACAGATATAGAATGACTGCATTCATTAATAGGATATAAATAGATACCAGTGTTTTAATAAATATGGGAAATGGTAATGGCAGATTAAAACTCACCACTGAATATACACAAAGAGACTTAAGTGATAAACTCTAAATATCTGCAGGGCTAGCCACAATGTGTAAAATAAGAGGGAGAGATTCAGAGACAGAGAGAGAGATAGAGAGAGAAAGAGGAAACTGGGGTACCTGCTATTAAGGCGGCCTGGGGGGGACGGGAGGGGAGGGGTACATTGGTGGTGGAAATGGGGCACTGGTGGAGGGATGGGTGCTGGAATACTGTATTACCAAGAACCAATTATGAACACCTTTGTAATTGTATGTTTCACGGTTGTATAATAAAAAAATTTTAAAAAAAAGAAAAGAAAAAAAATATGCATATACAATCCATGCTTTTTGCATACAATCCATACAGACCAAGTAAAATATTCTTACTTACATTTTGAACCCATTCCATGCCCTTCTATTTCTTCCTTATGAGAATCCACTTTTCCCTTTCCTGTTTTCTCTTTTCTCTTGACTTTGGTACTTTCCATTTCTCCTTTGTGGGCTGTACATACTTCCTCATTTCCTGTTTTACCCTTCACTCTGCTCCTATACCTATGTAGTTTGCAACATACTCCAGATCTCAGAATATGTAAATTACATATAAACATCACTGTATCACTGTATCACTGTCTTCCGTTCATCATTGATTTGCTCAAGTGGGCACCAGTAACATCTTCATATGCCCTGTCTCATGCTTGTAGAGCCCAGGGGCATCTGCTTGCTCCAGGAACATAAAGAGCCACAAACCATTACATTAGGTCATGGGAATGAGGTCAATAATTGTTACTGGTACTCGGCATATCAAATACGATACGGAGGCTTGCCAGGCTCTGTCCTGTGGGTGGCATACTCTTGTAGTCACCTCTAATTCCAGCATTTATTGATGAACTGCTTGGCCACAAGTAGCTGAGCGAGCCAGTCTGTAATAGGCTCTTCTGCTCAGTGGAGTTCTGACGAAAGGAGAGTAAGGAAAATGGTGGCCCTAAGGGGAGTGGGGGGGTCGTCTGGCTTGTTGCAAGGCTCTGCTGGGGTGACAGGCCAGGGCTAGAACCTCCGCTGTCCCTCCTGGGTGCCTCATGAGCGGCTGGGTACAGGGAGAGCTGGTAGCAGCTCTGCCTCATGTCTGTGAGTCTCTGGTTCAGCATACGTGGGCTGGACTTGATAAAGACTGCTGCAGGGTGGGTCCGATGAGCCGGGCTGTGATAGGCTCTTCTGCTGGGTGGAGTTCTGACAAGAGAGAAGTCTGGATATAGAAAATGGTGGTCACATATAAACATATATTTTATATATATATATATATTATATATACATAATATATATACTATATTGTATATATAGTCACATCTGTGACACTAGCCAATTCAGGGCTTACACTCAGGAATTACACATTGCAGTGCTTGGGGACCTATAGGATGCCAGGAATCGAACCTGGGCTGGTAGCATGCAAGTCAAATGCCCTCACTGCTGTACTATTGCCCAGACCCCTAGGATATATATTTCATCATTCAAGAAGGTACTCTTGATTTCTATTACTGCTATATATCAACTTATGATAAGATATCCAGTCCTCTTGAATATCTGTTGTCATCTTATTATACTAAATGTAAGCACATATTCATTTATTTCTTTAACATAATATTTGGCACATTAATGAATATTTCATACATTTTTAATAAATGGATATTGGTTGAATATATGTGCTTTAATGAAGACACGAATGACTTTCTACCATATTATTCTTTTCACTTTGATACATTCCTTCAATTATGATTCCTGTTCTCCTAAACATTTAAGTTGTGAAAGAGTTTATTCAGTTCAAGTTGTTTTCTCAGTATTTCTATTCTGAATCATCAATAGGCAGAATTTAAGGTCAATGAAGTATTTATGGCTTTCTTGATAATTTCTCCCAATGTGTGATTCATGAATTTATTACTATTAAAATAACAGGAAAGAGATTTTATTTGTTTTCCTTCTTTCTGGACTACTCAGGACTAAATGTTCTGATACAAGTAAATGACAAAATGAGTACATAAGAGTGAACATTTGTATTCTATGAGATAAGAAGGAGTAATGTTTGCTCAAAAATGACTTTTCTTAGAGGAAAATAAAGACCAATATTAACTTAAGAAAGTAGGTCATTGGATTTAGGAGTTATAATTGCTCCATGAAAACAGAGTACTGGGCTTATGCAACTGCCCTGAAAAACTAATGATTCTTTACAAATGTTCATGAAGTCAGAACACTATTCACATTTTGTGACTTGGGTCTTCAAACCGAACAAATTAACAAGGCAAAAAATGTGCAGGAGTTCCCCTTCTAATATTTCTTCTACTTTAAAAATATTCAGATGTGACTATCTCCAGATAAAAAGAGAATTTATAAAGAGATTTGAAAGGGAAAGTAAAAATCCCGTTCAAAATACATGTAAAAGATGTTATTATAAACAAATTGTTGTTCGGGAGAAACTAAGGTGACTAATACATAGTCACACACTTCATTGTGACTCCTGTAGGACACCAACTTAGAATTTCCATAAATAAGGTAAGAACATCAATTAGGCTACATTGATAACTTACATGTACTCGGAAAGTAATTAAGCCTTGTAACATGGGGGTTACTTTCAGCAAATGTATTTATTCATATAAATACTTACTTTAGCCCTAAACTGCCAAGGCATATTGGCATACGCCAGGTAAATGCTGAGTACTTCTTTTAGCTATGAGATTGAAATGAAAAGGGTAAACTAAAAATAGGGCGTAAAACAGACTGTTAAGCTACCTTGTCTCTTTATTCTTAGAACCACAAATTATAGTGACATATTTCAAGATAATTCTATTTTGGTTTTTCCTGAGTGCCTGTGGAAGGTGAAAGGGAGGGAATTGCCTTTAATGGGAATCTTTAAAGCAGGCAGTAGCTATAGAAGGAAATTTGAAATAAGGCAAGATGACCTAGGTGAGTAAATGTGACCTAGGTGGCTGCTGTACAAAGCTGTGACCAATGAAGAAGTTATATCTATTGCAGTTTTCGAACTAGTGTATGATATCTGGAGTTTGTACAGAAAGAGCAACACCAGGTGCTAAACTCTCAGTCAGATAGCCACTAATCTGCAATGAAGTCAAGCCAGAACTTCATGTACTGCCATCTAAAACATTCACATGAAAAAGTACCCACCTTCTCTTGGCCCACCCCTCCATCTGCAAATTTTTTGGCAAAGAGAAAACTGAAGCTGAAATTCAGAATCAGCCTGAGTGATGATTCTGGCTTCTGGAAGGCCATTTTAATTCTAGGGAAGGGTTAATGAATGTTGTATAGAAAGCCAGCTTCTAATGTCACAGCCTTCTAGCCATGAACTCACCATGGAAGGTGACTGCTTCCTCTAATGAAGTGCAGCTGATGGAGCAAATGTGGCAGAGCTGATGCCCTGAGCATTTCCCAGTTTATAGTCATACAGAGCTCAAAGCCATGTTTTAATTCATCTCTAATTATGATGAATTGGGCGAAGATACAAAGTACTCTCTCTTTTCCAGAAAATCTCTGAGGTCATCACAAAGATATCAAGAAATAGTAGTTAGGCAAATATTTCTGAGAACAAGTTGTTTGGTCATATCCGTGGCATAGGAACTGGTGTATTTGTATATAAAATATTGAGAGCTCAAACACTCTTCATGTTCTGATAAAAGAATCACTCGTGGCTGCCGCGGCTCCTAGAAGCCAAAAGCCAGGTATACAGGTGCAGGGCGGACTTCCTGCCTGCCTGCCCTGCACTAGACTAATGGGTGGAGTGGCTTGGGGACAAGTTTGGTCCCTTGGCTTCTTCCTCGCCAAGCCCCAGAAGTCAGAAAACTTCACGGACACAACCACAGCCATCCTCAAGGTCTGGACCCCACGCCGGGACACGGTCCGATTCTAGTAGCGCGCAAAGTGAGCACAATATCTAAAAACCTAGTATACCACAAATTGATGGGAGTCAGAGGCTGGTAGGACAGAGAAAAGAACAGTGTGCTGGTAATCGTTGAGAAAGATGGTGCCATCCAATAACTAAACATTGAATATAGCAAAAAGTTACACATGATAACCTCTAGATGTATGTATTGTAATCCACAATGTATAAAGAGAGGGAAGCGAGATGGAAAGAGAGAGGGCGAGAGAGAGAGGAAAGATAGAGAGGAGAGAGAAGAGATAAAGAGCCTGTCGTGAAGGTGGGGTTGGGGAGGGTGAGGGAAGTGAGGATATTGGTAGGTGGGAGGGCGCGGGTGAAGGGGTGGGTGCTGAAACACTGTATAACTGAAACCCGAGCGTAGGCATCTTGTAATTGTGTATCTCACAATGGTATAATAAAATATTTAGAAAAAAAATCACCCGTAGATTATGTAACTTTAAACAGCTAACATTTGAGTGAGTATAGAGATAATAGTCATATTGATATGTATTATAAAATGCCAGAAATAGTATGTTCCAAGAGAAATGGTTCATAGCTTAATATTTGGCCACCTTGGTTGAATAATTGGACATTTAGTCACACAGCTCTCAAAAGATTTCTGAATATTCAAAATACATAAATTCACCATCATCTATAATTTCTTGACTAAATCAGTTTGACATGGTTATCACCTTAATTGTAATTATAGGTTTGAAACTTGAAATCCTATGTTCATGTGTGTCTGACTAGCCATGATTGTACTCTGGGGAGTCAGGAATCTCAGATAAGATCTTGTCTTGATGTCCAAAGGAAGAATTATTTCATAGAAACCTGACCTTCTGGCCTGCTTCCAAAATGACCCTAGGCCTTTGGCTTATAATAACTTTAATTAAATATTAACTTAGTTGAAATAATTTAATCCTATGAAACACATATTAGACACAAAATATTTTATTTTCTATATATAGTGATATTTAAGACAGGAATCATGTGTTCTATTTCTCAACTTGTTTGTTATTTTAAAATATAATTAGCATAGAGATATGTAGCCAAAAATGGAGATAAAAGCATTCATTGTTCTGCAATTTGGATGGAACTAAAAGGTATAGTGTTAAGTGCATAAGTCACAGGGAAATAAACAAAAACCTGATGATCTCATTCAGTTATGGTATATTGAGGTATAAAACAAGGGAATAGATAGTATTGAATGGAGACATCTCCTAGTTTGGATTTCAAAATTCATCAAATGAGTGGAGCCTTGGTAGAGGGAACAAACAGGTGAACTGAAAATAGTATAATGATTCTTTGGGAGGCACAGAGAGATAGTACGAAAGGTAAGATATGCCCTCAAAAGAAACGGTGACCAAGATACAAAGACAATCCACAGAGTGGGAAAGGATATTTACCCAATACCCATCTGACAAGGGGTAATATCCAGGATATATCAGGCACTGGTAGCACTCCACAAGAAAAAACAGCCAACCCCATCAAAAAATGGGGAGAAGAAATGAACAGAAGCTTCCAAAAAAAAAAAAAAAAAGAAGAAATTCGAATGGCCAAAAGGCATATGAAAAAATGTTCTTCATCTTTAATCATCAGGGAGATGCAAATCAAAACAACAATGAGGTACCATCTCACACCACAGAGACTGGCACACATCCAAAATAGCAAGAACAACTGGTGCTGGCATGGATGTGGGGAAAAGGGACTCCCATCCACTGTTGGTGGGAGTGCCCACTGGTCCAGGCCCTTTTGGAAAACAATATGGGCATTCCTCCGAAAACTAGATATTGAGCTCCCATTTGATCCAGCAATAGCACTCCTGGGAATATACCCAAGAGACCGAAAAACACATAGCAGAAACACTATCTGTACTTCTTTATTCATCTCTGCGCTATTCACTATAGCTAGAATCTGGAAACAACCTAAATGCCCTAGAACAGAGGACTGGCTAAAGAAACTGTGGTTCATCTACACTATGGAATACTATGCGGCTGTCAGAAAAGATGAAATTATGAAATTTACCTGCAAATGGATGGACATGGAGACTATCATGCTGAGTGAAATTAGTCAGAAGGAAAAGGACAGATATAGAATGACTGCATTCATTAATACGACATAAATAGATACCAGTGTTTTACTAAATGTGGGAAATGGTAACGGCAGATTAAAACTCACCATTGAATATACACAAAGAGACTTAAGTGATAAACTCTAAATATCTGCAGGGCTAGCCACAATGTGTAAAATAAGAGGGAGAGATTTGCAGAGACAGAGAGAGAGACAGAGAGAGAAAGAGAGGAAACTGGGGTACCTGCTATTAAGACAGCGTGGGGATGGGCGGGAGGGACGGGGGTACATTGGTGGTGGAAATGGGGCACTGGTGGAGGGATGGGTGCTGGTATACTGTATTACCAAGAACCAATTGTGAACACCTTTATAATTGTATGTTTCACGGTGGTATAATAAAAAATTTAAAAAAAATAAAGCAATAATGCAAAAAAAAAGATATGTATATAACCCCTGTTCAAATCTCTGAAACTGCATTTGGTCCTCTGAGCACATCAAGGGAATACTCCTTAGCAAAGAGCCAAGAATTGCCCTTGATGAAAAAGACTGGTCACTTTGTGGTATTAAAATTCAACAACTGGACATCAAAATAATGAATGTTAATATATTTTAGGCATATTACCTGAGCCAAAATAATATCATAAGCATTAAGAATAGCCAAAAACACATTTGAGAGAACTTAAAAATGATCTGATATCATAAGTGAACACAGAACATATACAAAGCCAAAAATTGAAAGTAAAAAATTTGGCCAGATTCATAATGTTTGGAGAATATGTAACCCTCTAAATGTAGAAAGGGAGTTACTGGAGCAGAAAGATATTGTCAAATCGTTGGGAGTAACTAGTGGGGTAGTCAATAATGAACTCAGAGAATATCATGTTGTTAGTCATGAGATAAAGGGAAAGCAGGTATCAATTTACAAAAGAATAGATTCTTAAGTAGCTGAGTACTTAAAACACTTTTTTAATCTTTTTATATTAAAGTCATAACTGTGTGTGTCATAAATGTGTGTGTCAGAGAGATAAAGTTGATGGGCACTTTCCCTGTACGTGGCTGACCTGTGTTAGATCCAGAACATGCCATATGGTTCCTTTAGACCACCAGGAGTAATTCCTGAGTTGCAAAGCCAGGAGTAATTATTGAGCACCACCAGATATGACCCCACCAAAAGTCCATAATTTTATAAAAATAATAGGTATCACTGTATCACTGTCTTCCCGTTCATCATCGATTTGCTCAAGCGGGCACCAGTAACATCTCCATATGTCCTGTCTCATGCTAGTAGAGCCCAACACTCTACTAGCCTTGGTAAAGTATAAAAATAATAGGTAAAGTATAATTATAATGAGGAAAACCATGAAAGTATTTTTGAAAGAAGTTTTCTTTTGTGGGTATTCTCTCTCATTCCTCCTTTGGATTAAGAATTCTTTTATATTATCAGTGGTAGGATTATTTCAGAAATGCAACATTCGAACACCACATGACCTACCAGAGTGTCCGTTTCTTTCCACCACTGTCAAAGGATACCCCCTGTCTCACATGCTCAACACCCCTGTCCCTCAATACCCCTCACCTTCCCATTCTATGAAGATCTCACTGTCATGGTAAACTCAGTTCCATAGACCAGTTCTTAGATTCTGTTGCTCTTGGTCTTTCTTTACTTCCTACTATCCTTCTTTATGTCACAAGAGAGGTTATTTTCTACCTCTCTCTCTCTTTCCTTCTGACTGACTCAGAAACACTTCAGTTCTATCCGTTTAGCAGTGATTTGCATGATTTTGTTGTTTCTTGTAGTCCAGTTATATAACATTGTGTACACATGTAAGTTTCCTTATCAAGTCATCTGTTCTGGGAATCAGAGATTTTTTGCCAGATTTTTCCTTGTTTTTAATTATTTTAATGGAATCACTGTAGAGATACAAAGTTATAAATTTATCATGATTGATTTTCAGTCTTATATTTCTCACCACCAATGTCCCCAAGTTTCCCTTATACTATAAACACAGACTGCCTCTATAGCATTCTTTCTCTCTCTCTCTCTCTCTCTCTCTCTCTCTCTCTCTCTCTCTCTCTTTCTCTCTCTCCTTTCTCTTTCTCCATGCTCTTCATTTAGGCATTGTGGTTTGCAATACAGGAACTGAAGTTTAGTCATTTTACCTTTGTTCAGCACTTGATTCTTGTCAGTCCACAGTGATTATTCCATCTATCATTGTCAAATTGTTCTCTTCTCTTTACAATTACATACCACACTTGTGGCAAGCTTCCAAATATGGACTATCCCTCCTGGCCCAGATTTCTATTGTCTTTGGGTATTAGTCTCATACTGTTTTTTAAATAGCCCACAAATGAGTGCAATTAATCTACGTCTATACCTCTCCCTCTGACTCATTTCTCTTGGCATGATACTCTCCATGTTCATACTTGTATAAACAGTTTCGTGACTTCAGTTTTCATAATGGCTATGTAGTATTCCATTGTGTAGAGGTACCAAAGTTTCTAATCATGTAGTCATCAGTTCTTGGGCAATGAGGTTGTATCCAAATTGTTAATAGTGCTACAGTAAACAGAAGTGCAAGTGGCTGTTCTGCAGTATGTTTTATGGGTCCCTAGGTTGTTATTTCCAGGAGCAGTATTTCTGTGTCATGGAAGCTCAATTTCTAGTTTTTTTGTGAAGAATTCCCATTTTGTTTCCAAAAGGCTGGACCAGTCAGCATTCCCATCAGCAATGAATGGGAATTCCATTCTCCCCACATTTATGCCAGCATTAGTTGTTATTGTGCTTTTTGATGTGTGCCAATCTCTGTGGGTTGAGATAATATCTCACTGTTTAGTTTTCATCTCCCTGATGATTCGTGATGTAGAGCACTTTTCATGTCTCTTTTGGGAATTTGTATATCTTCTTTAAGGAAGTTTGTGTTCATGTCTTCTCCCCCGTTTTTAGATGGAGTTGGACTTTTTTATCCAAATCTGAATATTGATTTTGTAAACTGCCACTTTATTATATAAATCTATTATTTCTAGTTTTTTGTTGAGTCTTTAGGCTTTTCTAAATTAGTATCATGTCATCTACAAATAATGTGACCACAAATATAGCTAGATTTCTTCCTTTTCTATAGGGATGCCATTTTCTATGGCAAGTACTTCCAGCACTATATTGAATAGTAGCGATAAGACTGGGAAACTGTCTCATTTTTGATCTTAGAGGTAAGACATTTAGATTTTTTCCCATTGAGTATAAGTTTTGCTATATGCTTGTGATAAATGGCTTTGACTGTATTAAGGAAGGGTCCTTCAACTCCCATTTTGTTGAGAGTTTTCATCATGAGTGAATGCTGAAATTTTAATTGCTTTCTCACATCTATGGATGTGATCATATGGTTTTTCATTTTTATTTTATTAATATGGTGTAATATGTAGATTTCATATATTAACCATCTTTGCATCTCTAGAATGAGTATTACTTGGACATGGTGTATGATTTTTTTTGATGATTTGTTGCATTCTATTGCTACTCTTTTTGTTGAGGATCATTGCTCTTGTGTTCATCAGGGATCACTTGTATCACTTGTATTCCCGTTCTTCATCGATTTGCTTGAGTGGGCGCCAGTAATGTCCCCATTCGTTGGGAATGAGGTTCATTATTGTTACTGTTTTGGGCCTATCGAATACACCACGGGTAGTTTGCCAGGCTCTGCCGTAACTCTGGGTTCATCCAGGGGCCCAGTCTATAGGGATATCTAGCTTGTAATTTTCCTTTTTCAAGGTAGCCCTGCCTGTTTTTCATATTAGGGTGATGTTTGCTTTATAGAAACTGTAAATGTTGTTAGATTTTTGGATCTTAACTAGTTCTTCACTAAATGAAGGAGTGGAAATGTCTTTTATGATTAGATCTTGAGGACATTGAGTTAGACATCCAGAAGTGGAATTTCTGAATGTTCTGTTCTTAGTTTTCTGTGACATGCCCACATTGATATTCAAAAAAGTTGAAATAGTTAACATTTCCACCAAAATTGAATGGAGATTCCGTTGGGGCATAATAACATACTTAGTTCAGGTTATTAGAATTTTTATATTAAGATATTTAGAAAGTCTTTCAAAGTTATATTGTTTTAAATTCTGATCTCAGCCTTATTTTGGTTTCCTGTTTCCTACCTCTATTCAACCTCAATTTATTATAGAAATTGTTATTTTTCATGAAATTGTTATACTTGAAGTTAAAACTCATGTATATACTCTATATTTATTGAAATATTACTCTTTCTATTCTGTTTCAATTCTTGAGTCACATAAGTGAATTAGTTTTAAAAGTTGAATTTTGATTAGATCCAGATGAGAAAGTATAGAATAAATTTATTCTTTAAAACTTAAATTTTTTAGCATGTTTCTCATTCATGATCATTTATGAGATGATTTCTCTGATCTGTTTACTAAGCCAGAATAGATCAAGCACAAATTCAATACAACTTATGGTTACCAGTTTTCCCTAGAGTGTCAGTTATGGTGGCATATAGTCAAGTTTTATAGACTAAAATGGGAGGTCTGTAGCTGCAAGCTATGAATAGCTGATAAAAGTCTCCTGCCAAGATTTGATTAGCCAAGAATAAATTGGAAAATTTGTAGTACAATCCTGCAAATGGAACCCAGAGTTTTAGAACAATACAGGAGATATCCAAAGAAAATTATTCCTAATTTTGTTTGACATGAGGCCATTATTTTTTCTGTATTTTAAATGAATTTTTAAATGTTTATATCTGGTTCAAGATACAACTACAGAGGCTGTACCCATACATCTTGAGCATCCCAGAGGATATTAATACCTTACAGTAGAATCTGTAAACATTACGTTAAACATTAAGAGGTCCTACGATTATATGCACTTTACATAAAAGTTAGAAGCAGAAGGTGCTCCAAACAGACTACTTGTGCTTGAGAGTAAAAATCAGAGGAGTATAGAATCAAAGGAAATTTCTTTCAGGTTTGTCATAGTCAAAAGGGAACACAACATTTTGAGCAGATTTATAAAGGCTAAATAGCCCATACTAGGAGCTGCAAAACTCAGGGAATTAATTTGATAATTTTCTGTTAAGTATGCTCTTTCCTAGCTTTCCACCCAGAAAGGCTTATTCTGTTGGAATGAGAGAAGCACAATGCCTGCTGCTTAGAACTGAGTGCTGGACATCATCTGCTCTGGAAGACAGCCCAGGGCTAATTAAGCATATACCTAGCACATTTTACAATCTGCAAATGTGGTGGCAATATGAGGAGATGGAAGCTTTTGTGTAGAAGGAACTTTTTACAAAGCCAACAGTTCATAAATTCAGACATCTGATATTGGTCCTGTCACATGTGTCTTGCATGCCCTGCCTGCGTCAGCACTATTCAAATATGAGTGATACTTAAAGTCAATTGGGATGGGTGATATATTTATTCAAATGGAAAAAAATTGAATCACTGTGAAATATACAGTTACAAGACTGTTCATGATCAGTTTTAGTCATACAATGTTCCAACATCTGTCCCTCCACTATTGAACATTTCTTAACAACGATGCCTCCAGATCCCCTCCTGACGTCCCCTACCTGAATCTATGGCAGGAGCTTTCCTTCTTTCTTTTTCTTTCTCTCTCTCCTTTTGGGGCATTATGGTTTATATGCATGTGTTTAATATCTAGATATTGTGAACAAGAACTCCTGTAGTGGATATTATTAGTTACTTTCATCATCCAATTTTTACCATAGCTAAAATGTGAGCTAATGATGTTTATATGTTGTGGGGCCACATTGGGTGGTCTTTAGGGTTTATTCCTGGCTCGGTGCTCAGAGATTATCTTAGAAATGCTCAGGAAATCATATGCAGTTCCAGTCACTGAACTAGGGTTTCCTGACTGTAAGCTGAGTGCTTAACACCTATTATAAATTATGGCCCTAATAATGATAAGTTTTTAACTGGAAGTGCTACTAGATAGCACAGAGCCATAGTAATAAATTTCTATATTTCTCAGATGCTTACATATTTCTGAGAAAATCTAGAACAAGTAACTGTAGTTCTATATACAGATACTACTGATCCAGCCACATACTATTTGGATCATTGCTAATTTCCTTGGGTATGTCAAATATTCTTCTGACTGCTAGATGTGAATTGATGCATCTCTCTTCAATCAAATTCTTTGAAGGCTGGTATGGTTTCTTATAGATCACAGAAGTGATATTATTTCCCAAGAAACACCACATTTCTATACACCAAAGTAGAGGTATCAATTAATATAATAACGATCACTTCACTTGTCTTCCTGTTGTTCCTCGATTTGCTCGAGCAGGCACCAGTAACATCTCCATACGCCCTGTCTCATACTAGTGTAGCCCAAAGGCATCTTCTCACTCCAGGAACATGAAGAGCCTCAAACCATTCCATCAGGTCATGGGAATGAGATCTTGACATATCAAATACGACATGGGTAGCTTGCCAGGCTCTGTCGTGCTTTTTGATATGTGTCTTATATTACAATGAAATGGTTATGCTCAAAATAGAAATAAAAATAATCCCAAATTAGTACTGAAATCTTACAGAGGGCTGGAGAGAGTGCAGAGGGAGGGCACAGCCCCACATGCAGTGACCTGGGTTTGATCCCCAGCATTCCATAGGGTTCCCGAGGCCCACCAAGAGTGACTCCTGAACACAGAGCCAGGAATAACCCGAGATCCCCAGGTGTGGCCCCCAAACAAAAAACAAAACAAACAAAAATTCCCACAAAAGCCAAAAACTTACAGAAACAGCAGAAATGACTTAAAGAGGTTGGGACTCAAAGAGGTTTGGAACTCAAAGAGGTTCAATTTTTTCTCAGCAAAAAGGAAAAAAAAACAGATGAAAAAATGGAGGGAAAACTGAGTGAAATTTTTGAAGGTTCAGGATCTAAATAAGAGTTCCAGAGAGAGCACATAAAAGAGGACATTTTAAAAATAATGAAAACTAATTATTTTCATTGTTCTGCTCAAGCTATTTCTTCCTAGAGTAGGGTAATTATGATAGAGAAGGGATAAGTTTGACAATAATAGTTGAAAGTGATCACTCTGGACAAGAACTGAGTGTTGAAAGTAGATAAAGTGATATACATGGTAACCTTTCAGAATCTGAATATCTATATTGCAAGCCATTATGCCCAAAAAGTTGGGGGGGGAGAAAGTGAGAGCGAGGGAGAGAGATACAGAGAGAGACAGAGAGAGACAGAGGAAGGAAGGAAATTAGGGACATTGGTGGTGGGAAATGTATACTGGTGAAAGGATGAAATCCATTCTTCTTGGTTTAGTTTTGGAAGACAGTCAATATTTACCCATGCTTCTGGGATGTTGACTTTTTTATGTGGCTATTTATAGTTGTCACTTAGCATCGCTTTTAGTTTTGATTTGTTGAATTTTTCACTTTTTCTTTCAAAAGTTTTTAAAGATCCAAGTTCAGGGATTATTAATTGTGTTTTTCCTCAAAATAAAGACCATTTGTTTTATTGGATAATTTTTTTCATCTTAAACACTTCTTAATTTTGATTTTCTTTATTTCTGCTATATTTGGATATTTTCTTTCTTCTGGCATTTTTAAGAGCTTCCATTAGTTTTATAATAAGATCAAATTGTTTTAACATCACTGTATCACTGTATCACTGTCTTCCTGTTCATCATTGATTTGCTCAAGCGGGCACCAGTAACATCTCCATATGTCCTGTCTCATGCAAGTAGAGCCCAAGGGCACCTGCTTGCTCCAGGAACATAAAGAGCCTCAAACCATTCCATCAGGTCATGGGAATGAGGTCTATAATTGTTTCTGGTATTTGGCATATCAAATACGACATGGGTAGCTTACCAGGCTCTGCCATGTGGGTAGCATACTCTTTTTAGTCATCTTTAAATCCAGCATTTATTGATGAACCGCACGGCCGCTTGGGGGCTGTGATCGGTTGGTCTCTGGGTAGAGTTTTGACAAGGGGGAAGTCGGGATGTGGAAGATGGAGGCCCTCATGGAGTGGGGGGTGGTCTTCTGGCTTGTTGCAAGGCTCTGCTGGGGTGGCGGGCCAGGGCTAGAACCCGCCATCCCTCCCAGGCGCCTCATGAGCGTCTGGGCACAGGGAGAGACCAGTAGCAGCTCTGCCCCATGTCTGTGAGTCTCTGGATATTTTAACATATTTTTATATTAATTTGAATATGTATTGATCTGAAATTCCTTAGTTAGATGATAACGGTCTGTTTTATCACAAAGCTCCTTATAACTTATGTTTTTCAGCTAAAGTCTTATTGAATCTTTTATTTCTTCATTTACACAAACATTGTTCAAGAGTAAATTGTTTCATATATGCATCATTAGGCTATTCTCATTTGTATGTGTTTGTGTGTGTGAATGAGTGTGTGTGTGTGTGTATGTACACATTTCTGGTCAGAAAAGAAACAAGTTTTGAGGCCTGTCATGTGCTCAATCTCTAATTTTAGATAATGCATTTTAATTTCCTTGAGGATGGAAATTTCTATGTATGTCTATTAATTCCATAGGACTGATTACTTCATTTAAAAGTTCTCTTTCTTTGTTAACTTTCTGTTAATCTACTCTTGATATATGTGGTGCGTGAGATCCTCTACTATGAATTACTATCATAATATGGCTGTAGGCATGTTAATGATTTTTTAAAATATATTTAGAGTTACAGAAAGCCTACTTAGACATACCAAAATATGTTAGGTACAAATAATTCAATTAAATACTATCTTCTTGATTCATTATTCCCTTTATCATTATACAGTGTTTGTATTTAATCTCATTACCTCTTAGTTGAAAGTCACATTTATCAGATATCAAGATAGTAGTTACATTTCTGTTTATTATTGACTTGAAATGCTTAAAGGCTTGAATCCAGAAAATAAGTCTTTTTTATTGTATTTATATTGGATAAGAATTCCTTGTGTGCATTATTTGGATGTGTCCTGCCTTTCTAACAATAATCTACATTTTGGCTGATATGTTCAGCATTTATATTTAATTGAATGCTAGATAGTATATGGGGCTTACATTTCTATCAGCTAACATTTTTAATATTTATTATTATGGCTACTATATTTTTTGTTATTTCCTTCTCCTTGCATATGTATATGCTTTGTTTTTTAGATTGTTTTACTTGTTGATTTTATCAATGTCTCTGATTGTTCTAAGTGTCTCCACTTTAGATGCTCATTTTGTGCTTGCCTTAAGAATTGTTTCAGAGATCATAAAAAGTAACATAAAATATACTTTTATAACATAACATAAAAAATGTAAGATAAAAAATAATTGTTTCACATTTCCAGCACTAAGACAGTTTGTATGTGTGTACATGCTGGCATCAATGTGTCATCACCTTTAGAATAAACAGACTCCATCCTATTCTTTCTTTTCTACATATGAATAGCATAATTTATTATTCTATCACTTTTTTGTTTATATATGTCCTATAATCACTTGCTCAAGGTTTATTTTTCTATTCAACATTTTCTATAGTTCAGATATATTGGTGTTATACCTCAGTAGGTATTTTTAATGTGAAAAATCCCATAATTATCATATCTGAGTAATAATTTTTGTGAGATAATATAGAATAAAATTATCTTCCAATCAGTTTGTGTCATCTGACTCTGGGTCTATAGTGGTTCTGAGAAATCTTATGCTAATCTGATTTAAATAATTTTATAGATTACATATCAAGGTCCTTGGATAATATTTTATTTTTGACACTCAATCATTTTAAATTATGTATTGGATTAGGGGAGATGATAATGGTCTAGAGTACATGCTTTGGCAACATATACATTGTCATTAAGCACCTCAAAATGTAGACCCCCAAAAAGAGAGAGAGAAAAAAAAATATGGATACATGGAAAAATGGGTGTTGATCATTTTGTCTTTCGAAATAGAAATATTCTATAAACTTTCAGGATTTTTAAACTACTTTTTTTTTTTTTTTTTTTGCTTTTTTGGATCACACCCGGCAATGCTCAGGGGTTACTCCTGGCTCTGCACTCAGGAATTACTCCTGGCGGTGCTGGGGAACCATATGGGATGGGGAACCATATGGGATCTCCATGCTGGAGATCGAACCCGGGCAGACATGGGTCGGCCGCATGCAAGGCAAATGCCCTACGGGCTCCACTATCGCTCCAGCCCCTCTAAACTACTTCTAAGCTGAGATTTGGGAATTTCTCAGCTACTTTTCTATGCTCCTTTCTCTTTCAGCCTTGAAACCCATTATCCTATTGTTTCTTCTTATCCTATTGTTTCTTCTTGGAATCTTATCAAAATATGTATTTTGTTTTTTCAAATTCTTTTTTTCCGTCTTCATTTGAGCCATTTTGTATATTTAGCTTTAATTTCAAGTATCTTTCCTCTCCATGGTAGAGCCTTCTTGCTATTCCTTCCATTGAAATTTTTATTTCATTTAATGTGCCTTGCACATCTAGCATTTTCTGTTGAAATTTTTAATGGCTTCAATCCTTCTTGGATAATGGCTCTGTTTTTGCATTTCTTTCTGATTTTATGGCAGTTTCTATTCTAGTTTTGGATATGATTTTTTCCTTAGGATCTTGAATTCATGGCAATAAGAGGTCATTGTGGGCTTCTTTAATTTGCTGCCCTAGAGGGCAGAACTTATCCAAGTGTTAAATTCCTCATTATAACCTGATATCTGTACTCTTTAATTAAGGTTCCAGGTGCTACTTCTAGGCCAGTGGTCTTTAACAACCACTGGTATAGACTGGTGCCAGCCAGTGGATAAAGAAAATTTGAAAAGGGCCGGAGCGATAGCCCAGCGGGTAGGGCGTTTGCCTTGCATGCGGCCGGCACATGCCAGCCCAGATTCGATCCCTGGCATCACATATGGTCCCCCCGAGCACCACCAGGAGTAATTCCTGAGTGCAGAGCCAGGAGAAACCCCTGAGCATTGCAGGGTGTGACCCCCCAAAAAAGCAAAAAATGTTGAAAAACAAAACAAACTGGTCTACCACCTTTGTTAAAACTGCTGGTCTATGGATCAATATGCATGAAAGTTGTTGCTAATACATGTGAGTAATGTGATATGAATGGTAACTTTTCAATAACTATTACAAACCTCAGTTTCTAAAAAGGAAAATGAGAGAGAGAAAGAGAGAGAGAGAGAGGGAGGGAGATAGAGAAGAAAAGTATCTGCTATAAAGATACTTTATGGTGACGGGACTAGGCAAGGGAATCTGGGAACATTGGTGACAGAAAATGTGTACCAGAGAAGGGATGGTTGTTGGAACATTGTATAACTGAAACTCAATCAAAAACAACTTTGTGGCTATTTATTTCACCATAATCTAATAAAAATGTTT
Source organism: Cryptotis parvus (assembly GCA_021461705.1). Taxonomy (NCBI): domain Eukaryota; kingdom Metazoa; phylum Chordata; class Mammalia; order Eulipotyphla; family Soricidae; genus Cryptotis; species Cryptotis parvus. Next base: position 115,513 of record JAJIBD010031038.1, on the reverse strand, counting down.
TACAAAGGACTGCCAAAATTTGCTATAGGTCATCTCCAGTTGGTTATCTGCTGCTTTTAGTGACTTATTCTAGTGATGTATTTTTCTAGGTTCCCACAGAGAAACATCTATCTGCTAGTCAGAATTATTCAGGAAGTTTCTGTAGGTTTCAAAGGAAGTTTGGTTTCAAGGGGAAAGGGTTTCATACTTGTTGCAGGACACCTAAAAGGCTAGGCCTCTGCATCTGCCCTGGATTGCCTCCTGCAGGTCACTTCATAGATAGGGGGTAGTCTGAATGTGGCAGTCTTATCTGACCATGTATTCTGTACTGGCTGGTATAAATATTCTCTCATGCTACCACAAGAATCGTGGGACTAGCTAGATCTTACCAGCATATTCGCCTGGCCACGTTGGATCTCTAAGTAATAAGACCAGAAAGAAATGCTGTTTGTCTCCAAGCAAGCAAGCATGGCTCCCTGATAACTCAAAGGCAACTAAAATACAAAACTACCATGAAGTAGATGAGACTCTTGTGAAGGCTTGGAGAAATATTTAACTGGCATTAGTATTAGTCTTTGGTACAGAGACATGCCATCTCAGAAACCCCCTTCTCTACCCTATAAAGGCAATTCCAGGCATATCTTGGCTCAAGATATTAGGTGAGGTGCTGGGAGAAATTACCTGAGGGCATTTGATCCTTCCTGCCAGGGGAAGTTACATTTAGCTTATAGCTTCTCCCGGCTCTGCTAGGAGGCTTTGAATTAGCTCTGGGTCTTTGTAAACAACCAGAGGGTCTCCTGAAGTTGCTACATTCTATAGAGCTATTTTCCTGTTTTCATCTCTAGATAGCCCAGCCCAGAATGGGCTGGGCTGGGGAGTTTGGGCGGATTTCTAGCTATATAATAAGCTGCAAGAAGAAAGAATCTCTCTTTTTTCCCCTTTTTGCCATTTCGGCTTCCCTTGGCGTTTTGCTTCTCTGTCCTCTCCATTCTCTGTTGGGCCTCAACACCTGGCTGGGGCCTAGCTGGGAACCCAGAGTCCGGAGGTTTTCCCTGCTCTTGGATTGTATATTGGATCCTGTGATAGTAAAGCCCTTTTAAAACTGCGTCGTATTCCTGAGTCTTCATCCATTCCCCACTGGCTTCGGAGGTAGAAGGGAACGCACTTCACGACACTGTTGGGGACCCCGGCAGCACCCCCCTGACACATACTATGTTAAATCTTCAGTCCCTGATACCAATATTTTGGTCTAAGAATTGAGTCCTGGGCATTTACGTGAATCCCTACTCTGTGACCAAGTTTGCTGGAGTCCTGAAAACTTGAGTCCCTGGTTGACCCAAGCCTGTTGCCTCGTTAGACCTTAGCAAGGCATCTTCCGTTTCCCTCTGGCAGTCTAAGTTGTCAAGCAGGAGCTCATAACCTGTCACCAACACTACCTTCCAAGGTCTCTGACATGTAGACTGTTCACAGTACCCAGTTTTGGGTGTCTAACTCACTTTCTGGTCACCTGAGTGCCTCATATAATATGAATCTTTCTACACCTTGATCTTTAGTGCAGCCACTGCAGTTTCCTACCTTTCTGATAATCATAAAGCAGATAGCATTCTAATCTCCATCTCTCTATTTCACCAACAGCAAGTCCCTTGGCAACCTACTTTCATACATACTGATGCTTAGATTTTTCAACTATCCTTAGATCATAGACTGGTATGAGCTGATTCCAGTTTATGCTGTGAAAGAATGTTTCCCCTGATACAGCCCTCCTGCCATGTTTTATGGATTTATCCAATTACTACATTTTTTATTTGCTTTAGCCAGAAATTCACTTCTATAAAAATTGTTATAAGAGAAAAGCCAATCTCAAGCCCGGCTTGTTACATTCCCACCCTATAGAGAGGCCTATTTCAAGCCCAGGTATTCTGAACCAGAGATACAGATACACGGGGCAGAGCTGCTACCAGCTCTCCCCAGTGCATGTGGCCGGCCGCAAAACATCCATGTGGTTCATCAGTAAATGGATGATCTGAGAGCCTTCCTACTACCAAGAGTATCCGACAATCACAGTAGAGCCTGGCAAGCTACCTGTGTTGTATTCAATATGCAAGAACAGTAATGATGGTATACCTCATTCCCATCACTATCACTATCACTATCTTCCCGTTCATCATCTATTTGCTAGAGCGGGCACCAGTAATATCTCCATATGTCCTGTCTCATGCTAGTAGAACCCAGAGGCAACTGCTTGCTCCAGGAACACAAAGAGCCTCAAACCATTATATTAGGTCATGGGAATGACCTAATATAAATGTTACTGGTATTTGGCATATCAAATACGACACGAGCAGCTTGCCAGGCTTGCCGTGCGGGTGGCATACTCTTGAAGTCACCTCTGAATAAAGCATTTATTGATGAACCGCGCGTGGCTGCTAGAGGCAGAGTGAGCCGGGCTGTGATAGTCTGGTCTGCTGGGTGGAGTTGTGATGAGAGGGAAGTCCGGATGTGGAAGAAGGTGCCCCCATGGAGTGGGGGGTAGTCATCTGGCTTGTTGTGAGGCTCTGCTGGGGTGGCAGGCCAGCGCTAGAACCCACTATGCCTCCCGGCACCTCATGAGTGGCTGGGCACAGGGAGCAAGGAGAGAGCAAGGGAGCACCTCTGTCCCATGTCTGAGAGTCTCTGGTTCAGCATACCTGGGCCAGATTGAAAAAAAAAACTGCTGCAGGGTGGGTGTGGATGATGCGGGCTGTGATAGTCTGGTCTGCTGGATGGAGTTGTGATGAGAGGGGAAGTCCGGATGTGGAAGAAAATGGCCCCCATGGAGTCGGGGGGTTGTCTGGATTGTTGTGAGGCTCTGTTGGGGTGGCAGGCCAGGGCTAGAACCCGCCATGCCTCCCAGGTGCTTCATGAGCGGCTGGGCACAGAGAAAGCAAGGACCAGCTCTGCCCCATGTCTGAGAGTCTCTGGTTCAGCATACTGGGGCTGGATTGAAAAAAAAATGCTGCAGGGTGGGTGTGGATGATCCAGGCTGTGATAGTCTGGTCTGCTGGGTGGAGTTGTGATGAGAGGGAAGTCTGGATGTAGACCTGAACAAATGGTTTGAGGCTCATCATCTTCCTGGAGCAAGCAGATGCCCTAGGGCTACACTAGCACATGATAGGGATGAATGGAGACATTACAGGTACCCGCTCAAGTAAATCAATGAGCAACAGGAAAACAATTGACAAGTGAGGTAAAGTGATTTTGGTGTCTATTCAAGATTATTAAATATTCTTAGTTAAGTTTTATTATGAACCAGTATATTCCACCAAAAAACTGGTAGGATGTGATAGAGGAGTTGGAAGTGAGAACAAGGTATCAGTATACAAGTTTAAAGACTGGGCAGAGGGGGCGGAGCAATAGTCCAGCGGGTGGGGTGTTTACCTTGCAGCGGCCAGCCCATACTGGCTAATGCCGGCCCATGCCGGCCCAGGTTGGATTCCTGGCATCCCATATGGTCCATGGGGCACCACCAGGAATAATTTCTGACTGCAGAGCCAGAAGAAACCCCTGAGCATCACTGGGTATGACCCAAAAAAAGCGCAAAAAAAAAAAAAAAAAAAACTGGGCAGAGTCACAAATAGAACTGGCTTTGTTCTATGTTACCAAAATATTTTCTGGGAAAAATACAGAATTCTTTAAAATGTTACTTTCATTTTTTCCTAAATGAAGAATAATGAGAGTGCATTGAGAATTTGCCCAATCTATTAAAATATAAAATTATATTGGTATTTATATTTAATTAACTACTCTTAATACTAAGTATTATATGTTATCTTTTCATTTAAACTTACAATTTCAGGAAAGAAAAGGTTTATTTTGATCCTTGAAGACACTCCTGTTAAGAAATACTAAAAACTTTTCAGATTGCTAGTTTCCTAGTTAAGAGAAATAATGCTTCATCCTCACCTTCTTATATTTAAAAAGACAACACAATTTCAAAATCAATTCTGTAGTTCTGTTCATAGAAACAAGTCCTTTAATTAGGGCTTTTCATGTTACAGCTTCCAATTGTTAGTCCATTATTTTCAGCCTAAGTTTTAGAAAAGAGACTAATCCACTAGGTCTTTAATGAGTTTCCATAGTTATGCAAGATAGATAATTCTCTAAGGTTAAATAACTGAAATAGTGATTGACCTTCTATCTTCTTCTCAAATTCAGTATAATTAATTCCTCAGTTGTGTAAACCTAGGTTGCACTATGGAGGTTCACATATTTCTAACCTTGGTCCAGACTTTATCTGTTTTGCATTAATTGACTATGAATGTTGCCCACTTAGGGAATACCATCACCCCAATTGAAACTGATTAGTATATGCTAACATTATAAACTTTCCAAAAAAATAGATTGTAATAAATTTAAGATTACATGCATAAAATAATTAACTTTACAACCTGTATAGCTGATCATATAACACATAGTTTATTAATATTTTAATTCATGATTAGCTTTATTATATTCCAGTATATAAAAAATCTAGATGAATTACATATGTCTTTTTAAATATGAGAATTATTTTAACATAATCTACAAAATATATAATTCTTAGTAAAATAGTATTATCTTCAATAGAAGTTGGTTTCACCATTTGGAAGAAAAAACTTATCAGTCTAAAGAAGCTTTATAAAGAAGTAAACAAAAACCTATCAAAGTTTTTAGAAATATCCTGCACATCATAAATTTCTGTGGTTTATTTTTTAAGTTTTTCATCATATTTTGTTCTTAGTGCTTTATACAAAGCAATAAGATCACATATAAAAATAATCTTTAAGAATTATCTATTCATTGATAAAAGTAGGATATAAGTGGAATATAAGTTTACTTTAAGTTCAAGAGCATAACACATTCTTTTACTTTACATAGTAAAATATTATATTCCATTTACATCAATGAATATACCATCTTTAAAGAAAACCAAAAGGAGTGATAAATTATGACAGATGAATTTAATTGATATATACAGAATTTAGAATTCTCTAAAAATGGAACATCCTTCTGTCATAATTTAGGCACAAAGCACATTTTAAAAATGCATATATTGAACATTTCAAGCACTGTATAAGAACCTAAGAATCAGTTATAAAAGAATATTGGAAAAATAATTTCTAGATTATATAGCATGCTACTTAACCAAAAGGTCGAAATTTTTATGTGAAAAATCCAAAAATACCTTCATATAAGTAAAATTTAAAAACGTTCCTTTATTTATGACATGCAAGAAAACTAGATGTATGATACTGAACAAACTTGAGAAGCAAAAAAAAATCAAATGAATAGATAAGTTTTGGGTCTCACAGGGTACCCTAACAGATATTGGGATTTGTCAGTGTCCTCTGGCACATTCAGGGTTGATGACCATTCCCCAACTGAGGGACAAAGGAATAAAACCTCAGGTTCCTTGAAGAGTCCAAGGTTCTAGTACTTTATTCAAGTCTGATGTTTTCCTTCCAAAAGATTGGGGATTGGGAGATGAAAGAGGTGAATGGACCTTGATCTTGAAAGATTAAGGTGTGAAAAACCTGTACTTCCTGGGGCAATTTACCAGTGACCTCCCCACAGACATAGAACTCTACCCAGGGGCTAATTACCTGCCCAGGTTAGAAGAAGAATCCTGTCACGTTGTTTTCTCCTTTTCTTATTAGTAAAAAAATCATCTTAATTATTATAGTCATTTTGCATAAACACAGTAAGAGATAAAGACATTTATAAAGAGTAGCTTTATTCCAGGGACATCTTTTTTTTCCAAGAACATCTTGCTACATATTCGAGACTAACATCCTCAGTCCAAGTTCAATCCTAATCCCAACCTTCTGAAATCAGTTGCTTATCTTTGGGTCAGGACAGAGTTTGCTCCATGACATTACTCTTAGCTTACTATCCTGCTTATGACACTTAGACCATCCCACATCTCTAGGCCAGGGTAGCATACTCATGGCTTGCCCAGGTTCCATCTGAGTCCTGCAATGGGACTCTTTTATAAATTTTATTTTTATACCACCACGATAAATACAATTACAAAACTATTTATGATTAGGTTTTGTCATACAGTGTTCCAGCACCCACCCATCCAGTGCACATTTTTCACCACCAATGTTCCCTGATTCCCTCTCCCTCCCCCCAGCCTGCCCATGTGGCAAGCACTTTGCCATTTCTCTCTCTCTCCATGTCCATCCATTTATAGGCAAATTTCATAATGTTGTTCTTCCTAACTGCCGCATAGTATTCCATTGTATATATGTACCATAGTTTCTTTATATAGTCATCTGTTCTCAGGTACTCAGGTTGACATTGCTCCCATACTACCACAGCAACATGGGGAAGCAACACAGATCCCTATCATAAAAAATGAATGAAGAAAAGAGTCCTGAAGGTCTAACACATCAAATTCCTGTACATAAACTATCTGACACAGAATTCAGAGATGAAATGTTGAGGATGTTTAATGAATTCAAAGAAACAGTGAAATGGATATCCAATAAAAGACAAGAGAAAATGAAGCGAAGAAGTGGATCGCTCAACCAATAAAATATAGGAGGAAATGAGAGCTGAAATAATAAATTTTCAAACAGAAGTGTTGTTAGTTAAAAACTCAGTAGATGAAATGAAAAACTCAATGAGTGCCCTCAACAGGAGAATGACAGCTGTCGAAGAATCAGTGAGCTTGAAGATGAGTGAGGAAAGCACTTAGGAAAATAGAGAAGATGGAAAAGATCTCAAAATAGCTCAATTTCAATGACTAGAACTATTAAGTATCTCATAATAGCTCAAAATAGAGCAAGAGAACACTGGGATTATTTCAAGAGAAACAACATAAGAATCATCAGATAGGGCCAGAGCAATAGTCTAGTAAGTAGGGCATTTGCCTGGCATGCAGCCAGACCCAGATTTAATCCCTGGCATCCTATATAGTCCCAGAGCATTTCTAGGTGCAATTTCTGAGTGCAGAGCCAGGAGTAACCCCTGAGCATTGCTGGCTGTGACCCAAAAAGCAATCAAAGTTCCAGAGGAATAGAAAGTTACCCTGATTGAGGTATGAACAGTTAAAGACATTAATACCAGATAGACAATTCCCAGAACAGAAGAATGCAGGCATCTAGATCCAAGCCCAAAGGATTCCAGCTAAAAGAGACCCTAACAAAAGACTCCAAGACACATTCTAATTAGAAAGACGAATGCCATAGATAGGGTCACTTCTATTGGGGTATAAGGAATGAGCATTAATTTAAGGGCAACTGGGGTTTTAAGTTAGGAAATATGACGGATGTCTAGGAGCAAATGTTTCAGAGTTAATTAACTCCTATATCTAAAACTCATAGCCTTAATCATTTCAATGTTCATACAACAGGCCTTTTCTCTAACGTAAGAATATGCGAAGGACATGCAGAAAGAAAAAAAAATATTTCACTTATAATACAAAACCAGGGTTGGCAAGTAGGAGACAGATGTCTGTGAACAAAGGGTAATCCAACAGAGGAGAACAAAATTTAAATTAAACAAATGCAAAAAGTGAATGAATCTGTCTATTCTTATATAAAGTAAACAAAATTAACAAATTTTTAACCAGACTTATCTGGAAAAAATGAGGAGTGCATGAAAAAGCACAGGAGAAAGAGAAAATCATACAATGACAAGCACATATAAAGATTTAAAAGAGACTTCTAAAACAATTATTATAAATTGCCTTGTAAAACAAAATTATAAATGTCATTGAATAATTTGGATTATATGTGTCATAAGGACTTCAGTTAATAATACTCTACATTTATAGAAAATGGCAATTAAATAGCTCTCAGAAATTTTTTAGAGGTGTAAACAAAACAAAATAGTGCTCAGATGCCACTTGAATTTGTGCCTGCCTGTGGGACTAGGTTCTTTGAGGGTTTGTATCTAGCCCTTCTGAAAGCAAAGTGCATATTCAGATCTCTCTTTATGCACTCTTTCTCTACATGCTTAGAAATACTTAAACTATGTATGTGATGAGTCAGAGCTAGTATTTTCATGGTGATCATTTTACATTTCTACAAATATACAATCTGTATTTGTGCTCTAGAAACAAATATAATTTTATATGTCAGTACCTCAATTGAAAACATTAGCATACTGGGGAAAATATATCTATCATCACTTGTATCACTTGTATCACTTGTCTTCCTGTTGTTCATTTATTTGCTCGAGTGGACACCAGTAAAATATCCATATGTCCTGTCATATGCTAGGGTAACCCAAGGGCAACTGCTTGCTCCAGAATATGAAGAGCCTCAAACCATTCCTTCAGGTCACGGGAATGAGGTCTATAATTGTTACTGGGTTTTGGCATATCAAATATGATTCGGGTAGCTTGCCAGGCTCTGCCTTGCATGTGGGATATTCTTGTAGTAGCCTCTCATCTCATGCATGCATGTATTGATGAACCACAATGGGGAAATATCAGCTTTTCTGCGGTGGAACTCTGATGAGCTGTGGAGTCCGGAGGTTGAAAATGGTGGCCTTCATAGTATGGGGGTTCCTCTGGCTTCTTGCGAGGCTCTTCTGGGATGGTGGGCAAGGACTATAACTTGCCTTCCCTTCTGAGTACCTCATGATCAGCTGGGCACAGGGAGAGCCGGTAGAAACTCTACCCCATGTCTCTGAGTCGCTGGATCAGGCATACCTGGGCTTGAAATACACGGCTGTAGGGTGGAGCTCTGATGATCTGTGGAGTCCCAAGATTGAAAATGGTGGCCCTCATGGTGTAGGGGTTTCTCTGGCTTCTTGCAAGACACTGTTGGGATTGCACGCTAGGGCTAGAACCCACCTTCCCTCCTGGGTGCCTCATGATCAGCTGGGCACAGGGAGAGCTGGTAATATATCTATCATATATTACTTAAAATGTATTGTATCTATGAATACAATGAATAATTCTTATTCCTATTTTCAAAATGGGGAAACTGGATATTTAGAATACTATAGTAATTTGCCTTTGATAAATCAACTATTAAATATGCAAAGATCATGTAAACCCTAGTGATTGAACTCTGATATTCTTCTCTTCTAGTCTTTCCACTGTCCTTCAGAACTATCCTTGTAAGAATTCCCTATTTAATTATGCAGATATGTAATTATTGCTTATTTATATAATGATATGCTTTCCAAATTTAATTTTTGTAGGAGGATACTTTCAATTATAAAGATATTTATGTCAACAAGTATCATGCTTTAACTGAAATGTGTATAAAGGAGAAAGGAGACATTGTCATTAAATTCATTTTAGGGAAAGAAATTTGAAGTTTAAAGAGAATATATAAAAATTTAAAAAGAGAGTGGATAAAGCAATTATAACTATAAAGCAAGGAAGAGAAAAATAGATTTTTTTCTTTAGAAGAATATAGTTTTGAAATACAAATGATGTCTCTTATCTGCCAGTATGATTTGAATGACCCACAGAGGAAACTCATATTAGTGTACTGCAGTTTGATTCTAACACCAAAGCAGAAAAAGAAATTTGAGATCATTTATCTTAGTGTCAAAGTGACTGTCTTGTATGTGTGAGGCTACAATCTTGGTTGCCAGTTGCAGTCCACTTGGGAAAAGTGCAATCCCAGCAGCACTGCTATTTGGAATCCTGAGTGCTCTGCAATCACATCTGTATGAGCCCTGGAATCATTGTAATACCAGGAACAACTCACAGTTAAAGGTAATACAGTTTCAAAAAAATATTTTAAAATGAAGGGTAATTTAAATAAAACTACTTTTTGTGTGTTATAAAGAAGGCTGTTCTGGAAGTTTTACTTCCCTATTCCTGTACTCTAGAAAACTTCAACAAATAACTATTAGGAAATTATAAAAGAAACTAAATCAATGATTAATATTTGAATAGTAAATGATATAACTTTATCTGCATTTTCAAATCTATTTTTGTGCAGATGCAATCATACCAAAATAAATTAGTATTCTGAAAAATATCTCTATAGATGCATTTAAAAATGAGAACAGTTGGAGATATAACTCAGTGAGGTATAGCACATCTTCACAAGCAGGATTCCTAGTTTTAATCCCTGACATCACATGGTCTCCATGAGCACTGTTAGGTAGTCCATTCCCACAGAAAATATGACAGAAACCATGGGAAACCCCAAAGACAGTCTGGGAAAATATAATGTATAAAGAGGCATAATACATTGTACACCATAGAGAAATGATCATACCGTTAATGTGTAGGAAGTTCTAAAAAAGTAGGAGAAAAGGACAAAACAATGGATTGATATACTAAACATTGGCAAGAAAAAAGTGGTTCCATAAAATGTGTAAAGATGTTCAATTCTCTTAAATTTGTTAGTAATAGAATTACTAATTAAAAGCATGCTGATTCTGATAGACTGCATCTGTGGCCATTTTTGACACTGGGTCATATGACTTGCCTTGCTCTTAGGGTATCAGAAAAAAGTGGTGCACAATTGCAATTTTTCTCCTGGAATGTAGCAGCATTCCTGTGAGAATGATCAGTGGTTCTGCCTACAGGACAAAGACCTCATGGAGAAAGATGACTAGTTGTCCCAGCAGGTCCTCCAGCTAAAAGTAGTCAAAAATAAGCCCACAAAAAAAACAGCAGAGTTGCCAACCACCCTGCAGAGTGGTCAGAAATAATGAATCAAGGTTACTTTAAGGTATTGTCTTTGTTTAGTCTTGAATTTTAGTATGTGGGAGTGGGCAGTGGTAGCATTACAATAAATAAGATGCATTGATATGTCAGTGTTACTTAGAAATTGAATGGAGGTAATTCAGAAAATATACAGTTGGAGTGTAATTTACTAAAAATCTTCGTAGAAGTAATGTGGCAGATACTACCAACATTTCAAACACATTCTCTTCTAACACATTTCTAGAGAATTGTTCTACTGATATATTTACAATGTCTGCAAATTGTATGTGTACAAATTTATGAATTTAGCACTTTTTGTAACAACAAAATGTAGAGATAATCCAATGTTTATTAATACAAGTCTGCTTAATATACAGTGTCATTGTGATGTGTAAAATAAAATAATGTGCAAAATTTCCATGTATTTATGCTTGAGTGAAAAGGTGCAATTGGGCCAGAGCGATAGCCCAGCAGGTAGCACCGCCAGGAGTAATTCCTCAGTGTAGAGCCAGGAATAACCCCTGAGCATTGCCGGGTGTGACCCAAAAAAAAAAAAAAAAAAAAAAAAAAAGAAGGTGCAATGTAAAATAATACTAATTGTATGTTTAAAGAGAACAGAAACATTTATGCTTTGCTGAGTGAACTAACAATGTAAAACTTTAGATTATAAGTAAGTACAACTTTAGAATTGGTTGAGTGGCACATTTTGGGCTACTAGAGAATGTGGCAAGAACTTGACTTCAATATATTGTAATAATTCTCATAGCCTCTGCGCCAACAAACCAAATCTCCATACAACTTAATTTTCTGAGACCTGGGCAGGACTTAACAAGAAGGACCCACAGAGCAATAACCCAGTAGGTCTGCCCAATGTCCTTGCAGACCAGAATTGTTCAGCACACATTCATAGGTCAACCATCCCTCAGAGCACAGAACAGAGCCTCTTGACATCCAAAAGAGGTATCCTACTGATCTATACCAGGGACAGTTTACAAGTATAAAGTTTATAAGCTCATCTTATAAACTTTACAGTTTACAAGTATAAAGTTTATAAGCTCATCTGCGCTTATGGGAAACTTATGGGAAACTTGGGAAGGATCCCAAGCATACAAGACTTCAGAACCATCGCTAATGAAGTTTCAAACAGAAAATGACTAGAATTTTCACTGTACTGAAGAAAACAATAGGAGAGGTCTTCAACACTAAAGAGAAAGAAAACTTCAATAAGATGTCACTATAAAGAAGAATATAGAAAGAAAACTTAAAAAGGTGACACAGAGAATAGGGCATAACATCAGTATGCTTGAAGATAAGATGCAATACCATCTAAAAATAACATAAGGATAAACGAACAAAAATAACAGGAACAACTGGAAGAAAGTCAAAGGGTAAGGTACCTTCTTTGCACAGGTCCAGTTTGATCTCTGGCACGATTGTTCCTCCCATGGCACTCCCAGCAATGATTCCCTGAACACAGCCAGGATTGAGCCCTAACCCCAGCTTGTTGTGCATCCAAAATTCAATTTCTCTATCCAAAAACACACACACAGATTATTAGAGATCTATGAAGCAGTAATAAGAGAAACAATATATCTGAACTTAGGCATTGCAAATGAATGAAATGGGAAAGCAAAGAAATCTTGGTAGAAGAAATTATAGTCAAGGGTTTCTCCAATGAGAATGGGTTCATAAACACTCATACAGGAATCCCAAAGAGTTGTAAATGGAACTGATTGAAGCCCTAAAATGGTACTGCAAGGTACACTGATAGTTTATTTTTTAACAATTTAAATTGAAAGGAAAAAATAAAGATTACACTGATATAAGGAACCAATACAACAGGTGGTAATGAAAATCTTCATTTCAATAACTTTATTAATGTCAATTACATGAACCTAGGTATAAAAAAGACAGGGTATCTGTATGGATCAGAAGACTGAGCCCAACTATTGCTGCTCTCAAATAAAAGATTTTAAGCCTCACGATAAATTTAAGTTCAGGTTCAAATCCAAAAGACCATAATACAAGCAAACAGATCTTAAGGACTGGAAACCCATATTTAGATTAAATAGTCTTATACAACTTAAAAAACAAGTAATAAAAATAGATGTCATTATACAATAATTGTTCAAGAAGATTTAACATTTATCAACATGTATACGCCAAATCAGGAACTACCAAGGTCTGTAATGCAAATATCAGTCCAGAAGAAAAATACCAACAGCAATATAAAAGTACTATTTCAATACTATCCTATCAACATTAGATAAACTAGACAGAGAAACAATAAAGAAGCATAAATACTAAAAAAAGGAATGGAAGATTTGGCTTTAATAGAATATCACATGATTCTCCATCTTCCAAAAAAGCTGCCTACATATTTTTATCTGGTGCACACAGAGCATTTTTCTAGGCTTGAACATAAGCTTGGTCACAAAACTAACATGAAATCAAGAAAATACAAATCATGCCACTTATCCTCTCAGAACTCAAAGCTTTGATTTTGGCAATTAACCAAAACCAGAGAATTGGAGACCACTCAAACACCTGGTAGTTGAACAGCACACTAGTAAACAACCACTAGAGCAAAAAAGAAATAGAAAAAAGAAATAAAAAATTCCTAGATACAAATGTAAATGGGGACATAAATTACCAGAACTTATAAAAACACAAAGTGATATTTAGAGGAAGTTCATAGTACTACAGGCTTTCATTAGAAAATGGGAATAGGCAAAAGTAAATGTCCTCTCATATCTCAAGAAACTAGGAAAAATAATAACAAAGAGAGCCCCAAGAAAACAAGAAAGAAATGATAAAAAATACATGCACAAATCAATTATCTAAAAACTAAATACTCAATGCAAAAAATGAAGAATACAATAATTTCTTTTTGGAAAGAACCAATAAGAGTGCTCATCAGATCCTTAGCTAGTCTCACAAGAGAAAACCTGATAAAGTGAATCATGTAATAACAGGATACACTGCAATAGTATCTCAGAAATATAAGTTCATATGAGATTACTCTGAAGAATTTTCTGCCAAAACATGAAATCTTTTATTGTCATCATATTAGACATTTGATGAGCTTGACTGTCCTGGGCCTCTACAGAATCTTTAGGACTACTTCCTCTCTCACTAGTCATCTCAGTGGATGTCAGCATCTTCATCTCTCTTTGGAAGACTGCCTTTGGACTGCTAAAAGTGCCGTACATCAAACTGAAAGGCAGAATTTTAAATAAAAGACTTTTTTCATTTAATCCAGGCAACTCTGAACTGCGCCCAATGCATACAGAAGTATGAAACTTCCTCCCTTATAACTTTACTAAAACTACCTTAAAGAAAACCATTACATACATAATGATATAGGTGGTTCCAGTAGAACATAATTCACACAGACAACAAGAAAGGTCATTTTAGAGTGAGCACAACTGAGGAAATACAGCGTGTCTAAAGGGTAGTCAGCCTGAGCATACCCCACATTTTATAGGACTGAGACTAAGACAAACTAAACATTGAAAAGTTACAAAAGTATTTTAATATTGACTATATTGCTCGGGTTCCAGAAATGCATAGCATTGTTTAGGGCTAAACCATAAACTCTCAGTTTGTCCAGTAGACAAAACTCAGGAGGATGACCATGGCCCAACATTAAAGATCACTATGATAACCCCTAGGTGATCTTACACCATGAGATTGGGAAACCATCCTAACCACTGGGTACTTAACTGTGATAGAGGAAACTTGCCACAACCCACAGAAGGGTTTTGGCAGAGTTCGCCTATACAATACGTGCAGCACAACCAGTCAGAAGTTTTGTTCATTTTTCAGAACTAAATCAGGGTAATTCTAGTGAAGGGACTTCTGAAGGTTCAGATTTGCCTGAGCCAGATTTTAAAGTGAATATGTATGGTCTTAGAACAGTGTTTGTAGAGGCCCAGGGCAAAGGCTGAGTCAAAGACCCAGTAGGTGTGCAGAAAAGCTTCTTGATCCACCTTAGACAGAAGAACTAATAATACCTCTTAAAAGCTGAGCAGTTCAATGGAACTTTAGGTGTAGGTAAACAGAGTTAATCACCCTAGAATAAAACCAGTACCAGTCATTTGGGCTTGGTATAGGCTAGGGAGATATGGAGGGAGTGTGTTTCTAGTGTTTTGAGAAGCAGCATTATGTCTAAGCAAGTCTGAAAGTAGCTCCTGGATTCAGGCAAGGAGCTAAGACATAGTCCACCCACTGAGAGAGTGCCTAGCTGCATTTGACCAGATAGGCTGATAACACCTGAAAATTTTGTTACACAGCAACAATCAAAAATATAACAGAAGTGATCATTTGCATGGGGGCCATGCTAATCTTCTCTGTATCATTCCAATTTTAGTATATGTGCTGCGAAGCGAGCACAGACATGGGGCAGAGCTACTACTGGCTCTTCCTGTGACCAGCCGCTCACGAGGCGCCCGGGAGGGATGGTGGGTTCTAGCCCTGGCCCACCACCCCAGCAGAGCCTCGCAACAAGCCTGACGACCCCTCACTCCATGAGGGCCTCCATTTTCCACATCCGGACTTCTCTCTCGTCGGACCTCCACCCAGCAGACCAGCCTATCAGCGCCCAGCTCATCGAGTTCCACCCTGCAGCAGTCTTTCTTAAATCCGGCTCAGGTATGCCAGTCCAGAGACTCACAGACATGGGGCAGAGCTGCTACTGACTCTCCCTGTGACCAGCCGCTCACGAGGCGCCCGGGAGGGATGGTGGGTTCTAGCCCTGGCCCACCACCCCAGCAGAGCCTTGCAACAAGCCAGATGACCCCCACTCCATGAGGGCCGCCATTTTCCACATCTGGACTTCTCTCTCGTCAGACCTCCACCCAGTAGATCAGCCTATCAGTGCCTGGCTCGGCGGCCGCCTTGCAGCCACGCAGTTCATCAATATATGCTGGACTTAGAGATGCCTGTAAGAATATGCTACCTGCACGGCAGAGCCTGGCAAGCTACCCGTGTTGTATTTGATATATATGCCAAATACCAGTAACAATTATAGATCTCATTCCGGAATGGATTGAGGCTCTTTATGTTCCTGGAGCAAGCAGATGCCCTTGGGCTCTACTAGCATGAGACAGCATATATGGAGATGTTACTGGGGCCCGCTCGAGCAAATTGATGATGAACGGGAAGACAGTGACAGTGACAGTGATCATTTGCAAAACCAAACCACTAGGCTTGTTTGGCCAGGGAATTTGGGGGTGGATTGTTTTGAGTCAAAGTAACAAAGAGCTTTCCCAATTTTATAGTTGATGTTTTCACTATATAAGGAAAGAAATTGTTTTTAGAGTCTTGTTCATTGCTGAGTACAGAGTTTAACCAGGAGTCTTACCCAGAGCACAGAATAAAATGCATTCCCCATTCAGAAGTCACTTGAGCAAAGAATATATTCCATAATTCCTCTGGTCTCCATTATAAACCACTAAATCACATTGCCCAAGAATTCACAGCACTGGTCTAACTCAGATTCCCAATCAAAAAAAATGCTGTGTGAACTATGGGCTTTGTCCTCCTGGTGTACGGAGTGAAGGGAAGACAATTAGTTGTCACATCTACTAGCATGTATAGTAAACATTCACAGCCACATATTAAGAATTGCAATTCTCAGCCTAACCTGAATATGGGGCAAAGTCAGCAGTCTATACTTCAGTTTTGCATAGTAAAAATCTCTCCACCCAATTTATGGATTTTAAGCAGCTGCCTTACTCTACCTAAATGAATAAAAAGCCAAATAAATAAATACCTTAGCCATATAATGGGCCTTATCTGTTCAAAGATATTGTCAAACTAAAAACCAAACAATTGGCTGCTGAAGAACTTGTCACTTGTCACTTGTCTACCTGTTGTTCATCGATTTGCTCGAGTGGGCACCAGTAATGTCTCCATTCATTGGGAATGAGGTCGATTATTGTTACTGTTTTTGGCATATCAAATAAACCAAGGGTAGCTTGCCAGGCTCTATCATAGTTCTGGGTTCATCCTAGGAGCCCAGTCTTTTCTATGTCAGACCATCAACCATCCAGGGCCCACATGGGCAGGTGGCAGGTTCTGTCTGCCACCTGCCCATGCAGCTGGGCACTGCAGCCACACCTTCAACACTTTGAGGAGCATAAGCTGAAGAACTATTCTAAAAAAAAATAAAACCTATAAAGTCCAGAAGAGGAGTCAAATTACTCAAATGTACAGAAGATAACAAAGAGTTAGTAATCATGGAGCCGGAGTCATAGTCCATAGGGTAAGGCATTTGCCTCTCATGAGGCTGGACCCCTGTTTGTTCTCTTACATCCTATATGGTCTCCTAAGTACTGCCAGGAGTAATTCCTGACTGCAGAACCAGGAGTAACCTCTGAGCATTGCTTAGTGTGACCCAAAAAGCGAAAAAAGTCAGTAATTATGAAAAGTCATCTAAATGCAGATTCACCAGAAAACTAAGACAGTTTCATGAACTGACCTTAGTTAATTTCTTAGTTAAATAAATGAGATTATGAGTAAAACAACAAACTTAGAACCATCCTATCAAAGTAGTATTTCTTAACTGGGGGGGAAAAGTAACTAACAAAACAGGGACATGATACAAGAGCAAAACAAAATACTGCATAGGGAAGTAAAAACAAATACACAAAAAGAACTGAATTATCACAATAACTATTCCCAGCAAGGAGCGATCCCTGAACACTTTTGAGTGTGGTGCAAATAAAAAAGAAATAAATATAATACTACATTTGACTCTATAATTCATTAGAAAATAATTTCTATGATGCTTTTTTCTCTTAACATTTAAATTTTCAGCAGCCAAGAGGGAGTAACTCTTCTGGTAATGCTGATTATCACAAGTGCAAAACACAAAAAGTAAAGTAATGTGTATTATTGAGTGGGTTGATGGGCCTCGGGATAATAGAGGCTTATTTTTGAATCAATGAGAGTATTAGGATAAGAGACAATCATGAAAAAAGGAAACCAAAGGGCATGGAATTTGATTTGAAATGAGAGAAGAAGCATTATTATTATTCTGAACAGGTTAAATTGAGTAGCTAGAATTTTAAGCAAAGCTGAAGACAGCAACATGTATTAGCATTAAATATCTTTGAATGAATAAACTCACTGAAATGTCAAATGTACATTAATTATCTGGAATCCACACAGATGATGTCCTATTGATGATTAATTTGTTATATGGCAAAAGTTAGAATTATCACTTGTCTTCCCATTGTTCATCGATTTGCTCTAGTGGGTGCCATTAATGTCTCATTCATTGGGAGTGAGGTCCATTATTGTTACTGTTTTGGGCATATAGAATATACCACGGGTAGCTTGCCAGGAAAAGTTAGAAGTACCCAAAAGAAAACCACTGAATCCAGACAGACCAGGAGATTTGGCAGGCAAGGACCTTAGCCAAGCAAATACTATTTCTTGTGAAGGAAATACAACACTTAAGACTGCCCAAATTTTGTCCCAGAATTCAAGCTTTGACAGACTTAGGACCAAAGGTCAAGTACGTATGAGTCTAGTGGTCAAGTACAAATGAGTCTAAAAACCCAGCTAATATCAAATTTTTTTTTATTAAAAGGAAGCTTTTAATAATTGACCCAAACGTTGGCTGGATAAAGACAACCTTAAGAATTTGCAACCGTGAACTTACCCTTATTCCACTTTTGGCACTTTTTTTTAATTAAACATTTTATTATACCACCATGAGATATACAATTACAACGTTGTTCATGTTTGGAGGTTTCGGTCACAATGTGTTCTAGCACCCCGCCCTCCACCAGTGCTCATTTCCTAACACCAATGTCCCCAATTCCCTCCCCCTCCCATAGCCTGCCAAAATGGCAGGTTCTTTATGTCTTTTCTTTCTCCCTCTCTCTCCCTTCTTTCTCCTACACATTGTGGGTTGCACTACATACACTTTTTTTTATGAGTAATAGGACGTTTTATTTACTTTTTTGTTTCCTGCTTGTTTCTTTTTTTTTTTTTTTTAAATTTTTTATTATACCACCGTGAAACATACAATTACAAAGGTGTTCATAATTGGTTCTTGGTAATACAGTATTCCAGCACCCATCCCTCCACCAGTGCCCCATTTCCACCACCAATGTACCCCTCCCCTCCCGTCCCCCAGGCCGCCTTAATATCAGGTACCCCAGTTTCTCTCTTTTTCTTCTATTCTCTCTTGTCTCTGCATCTCTCTCCTCTTATTTTACACATTGTGGCTAGCCCTGCAGATATTTAGAGTTAATCACTTAAGTCTCTTTGTGTATATTCAGTGGTGAGTTTTAATCTGCCATTACCATTTCCCATATTTATTAAAACACTGGTATCTATATCCTATTAATGAATGCAGTCATTCTATATCTGTCCTTTTACTTCTGACTAATTTCACTCAGCATGATAGACTCCATGTCCATCCATTTGCAGGTAAATTTCATAATTTCATCCTTTCTGACAGCTGCATAGTATTCCATAGTGTAGATGAACCACAGTTTCTTTAGCCAGTCCTCTGTTCTTGGGCATTTAGGTTGTTTCCAGATTCTAGCTATAGTGAATAGCGCAGAGATGAATAAAGAAGTAAAGATAGTGTTTCTGCTATGTGTTTTTCGGTCTCTAGGGTATATTCCCAGGAGTGCTATTGCTGGATCAAATGGGGAGCTCAATATCCAGCTTTCGGAGGAATATCCATATTGTTTTCCAAAAAGGGCTGGACCAGTCGGCACTCCCACCAGCAGTGGATGAGAGTCCCTTTTTCCCCACATCCACGCCAGCACCGGTTGTTCTTGTGTTTTGGTGTGTGCAGTCTCTGTGGGGTGAGATGGTACCTCATTGTTGTTTTGATTTGCATCTCCTGATGATTAAAGATGAAGAGCACTTTTTCATATGCCTTTTGGCCATTTGAATTTCTTCTTTTGGAAGCTTCTGTTCATTTCTTCCCCCCATTTTTTGATGGGGTTGGCAGTTTTCTTCTTGTGGAGTGCTACCAGTGCCTGATATATCCTGGATATTAACCCCTTGTCAGATGGGTATTGGGTGAATATCCTTTCCCACTCTGTGGATTGTCTTTGTATCTTGGTCACCGTTTCTTTTGAGGTGCAGAAGCTTTTCAATTTTATATAATCCCATTTGTTTATCATTGCTTCCATTTGCTTGGTCAATAGTGTGTCGTCTTTAAAGATACTTTTCGCTTCGATGTCATAGAGCGTTTCTCTATGTTTTCTTTGATGTACCTTATAGATTCATGTCTGATATCGAGATCTAGAATCCATTTTGATCTGACTTTTGTGCATGGCGTTAGAAGGAGGTCTAAGTTCAACCCCCAGAAGTCCGAGCGGAACCGGAAGTAAACCGTCATTTTGAACTCTCACCTCGGCCTGCTGCATCCTAGGTAGAGTCTCTGGGGGCGGCTGGCTGGGCGGGCGCCTAGGGCTGTGGTAGAGCCCCAGGTCTCGGCAGAAGGTGGAACTACAACCCCCATAAGTCCGAGCGGAACCGGAAGTAAACCGTCATTTTGAACTCTCACCCCGGCCTGCCTGCATCCTAGGTAGAGTGTCTGGGGGCGTGGCTGGCGGGCGGGCGCCTGGGGCTGTGGTAGAGCCCCAGGTCTCGGCAGAAGGTGGCACTACATACACTTAGAAGCCATCATGTGCATTTTTTTTGCCTGTATTCAATGCTCAGTTCTATGTTGGTATCAGCCCTTTCGACATTTATTCACACTTGTTCTCTTTGTCTTACCTAACCTCTGACTCCCTCACATTTGCGGTAATTTCCAATTTTGGTAAGACCACCTGAATATCGGATTTTTATGCTTGGCAGATTACTCTTCCTTCATATTGATCACTTGAGTACTGGCATCCCGCTATTTGTCTATTTGCTCAAGTGGGTGCCAGCAATGTTTCCATTTGACCCTATCACATGCTAGTGTAGCCCAAATCATCTGCTTGCTTCAGGAATACAAAGAGACTCAAACCGTTCATTCAGGGTCTTGATGAAGAAGTCTGACCATCTTGTAGGTGGGCGACCATGTGATCTTTTGATGTCCCATGGGATAGCAGTAACATATTCAATTGTTCTGACATCAGTTTGTACCACATAAACTATGCATATCACTTGTATCACTTGTCTTCCTGTTGTTCACCGATTTGCTCGAGCGGGTGTCAGTAATGTCTTCATTTGTTGGGAATGAGGTCCATTATTGTTACTGTTTTTGGCATAGCAAATATAACACAGGTAGTTTGCCAGACTGCCATGGCTCTGGGATCATCCCAGGTTATTAAACACATTATTTTAACTCAGGTATCATAACAAAGTGTTCCTGAAATAGATGACAATTTCTTAAGTTTCTTTGGAAAGTGAATAGGTACTTGCAAAATTTAGGTGGGATTTCAGTCTTGATTGTATGATTCCAGGGTGTTGACCTACACTTTCCTGGTCATTAGGAAAATCTAAAATACTTTTCATTTTAACACTGAAATACATTAAGTAGCAGTAGCAAACTGGCTGTTGCATAGGAGGCAGGAAAGGTTGAGTTCAGTAATTTTTTATAGCTTTATTTAATATTTATAAAATTATTCTTGTGTATATGATCCCAGAAGAGAGAGACCCACCCACGCCAGACACACAACTAATCTGCAACTCCAGAAGAGATCCACCCATCAACTTCAGACCCACAGCTGCGCTGCTCTGCCGACCCCACATGGAAGCAACCCATGGAGCTGACCTCCCAGTAAGGGGCTCAGCCAGCCACTGGTTGAGTCCAACATTGCTCCAAGGGTTTGCTCTCATGTGCGGGGAGAGACCACACTGGCCAGACTCGGAGTGGAGTTTTGGGCCCTGCCCTTTCCTCTGCCTCCATGCCAGTTGCCCCAGAAGAGAGAGACCCACCCACGCCAGACCCACAGCTCCCTTGGCACACAGCCGCTTCATGGCTGAGCAATATTCTTAGAGACTGCTGATTTTAGGATAAGGTCCTTCCCAAGATCTTTCACATTTATACATTGTATACAGTTCTAAACAGGTTCTAACTGATACCAGTTAGCCTAGCAAGAAGCCAGAGCAAACCACACACCATGCAGTCAGTCATTCTCAACATCCAGACTCCATAGTTCCTCAGAGCTCCATCCAAGAGAAAAATTGATGTTTCCCCTTTAAATTTCATCAGTAAATGCTCAAGATGAGAGCCTTCTACTGAGACTATACCACCTACATGGCAGAGCTTGGCAAGCTTCCTGGTTTTATTTACTTGTTATGTCAAAAACTAGTAACAATTATGGACCTCAGTTCCATGACCTGAGGAACGGTTTGGGGCTCTTCCTGTCCCTGGAGCAAGCAGATGCCCTTGGGTTACACTTGCTTGTGACAGGACTTATGGAGATGTTACTAGTGCCCACTAGAGCAAATCGATGAACAATGGGAAGACAGTGATATAGACAGTGATAGAATCTTAGTGTAGCTTGTCCAAAGAATATCTCATTATACCAGGAAGAACTTCAAGAGAAGTGTGTTACTGTGATATTTATTATGCCTATAACTGAGCTCTGTGACCAAGAAAGTGACATGCTTTCTGGACAGCCCTCTTAGATAATAAAGAAGTAAGAAGAGCTGAAAGTGCATAAACTTCTCAAAGCTGTACTAGATGGTAGCACCATCTGGTATAGTGCTTTTCAAACTTCCATCTGTGGATCAGAAGTTGAAACAACTGACCTAGTTCCTAGTTTCTTAAACAGTATTACAACCCTGTATGGAATCACATACATTAAAAATTATTAACTATAGGGGCGGAGCGATAGCCCAGTGGGTAGGGTGTTTGCCTTGCACACGGCTGGCCTGTGCCGGCCCAGGTAAGATCCCTGGCATCCCATATGGTCCCCCGCGCACTGCCAGGAGTGATTCCTGAGTGCAGAGCCTGGAGTAACCTCTGAGCATCACCGGATCTGACCCAAAAAAGTAAAAAAAAATTAACTATAAATGTTTATACACCAACTTTATTTAACAATATACTCAGTGTCATATAAAAATTTCTTGAGTAAACATGTAACAGGGAAAAATGTAATAGGGACAAAATTAAGTATCCTTGATATAGCTGTTGCTCTTAATGATTTTTTTTCTCATTTAGGAAGAACAAAAGCAGAGAGATGATACAGCGGATAGGAAATTTGACTTGCACATGACCTGCTTCCAGCTTTAATATTCATCGCTGTGCATATACTATCTAGAGCATCACTAGTGGGCATTGTGTACCACCAGATATGGCTAAAAAAAGAAAATTTAGTTTTCTAAAAACAGTAATTATAATGAAACATTGAAAGAAGTTATTTGTTCATGATATTTACTTATTTAAAACTCAGAGTTTAAAACATGAGGCATGAGGGAAAAACAAAATAACCTCAAATATAAATGGCCAATAACAAACACTCCCATCCTAAGTGACCCAGTTCCTAACTTCCAGGATAAATTTCTAGACAAGCAAAGGAGCTTGTTAAAGGGAATGTCTACCAGTGAGAGAGAGAGAGAAAGAGAGAGAGAGAGAGAGAGAGAGAGAGAGAGAGGGGTGAGAGAAAGAATTACGCAAGAGACACTCACAATAGTACACTATGCAGTTCCAACTGCTCCCATTAGCAACACAAAGGCATCATTACATGTATCATTGAAAGTGTTCTGATGGAAAGCTCAGGGTGGAATTCTATGGGGATCTATTTTTTCTTACAGAGGATTGCTGAATGGGGTGGCATGAAATTTCATTCAATAATTTATATTAATTCATGAGCATTACTCATTCAGCACAATCAAATTAAGTCATTGGGAGATATAAATGTTCATGGCCAAAACTGCATCTTTGTACAGTTAAAATGTTTTCTGTCATTTTTGATATTTTTGTTTGCTTGTGTGGTGTTTATTTTTTGTGCTACAACTGTAGTGCTTAGGGCCTCCTCCCAGAGATTCCCTAAAGGTCATTCCTGGCAGTGTTTTTTGGACCATTTTCTTCCAGGGGTTAAACCCAGCAAAGCAGACACACCAGCCTTTTGATCTATCTTCCCAGCATGATTTTTGAGTTTTTGAGTAATAACACTTAGAAAGGTTTTATTTATTTATTTGTTTGTATTTTATCTAAGCCACTCTGAAATAAAGGTTTGTCTTTTTATGTATTGCTATCCTTCAAAATCCATCATACCTTCCTGCAATTTAAAAATAATGAAAGTTCACAATTCTTGGTACATTTATCCCAGTTTCATTGTCATTTTTTGATTTACTGGATCACACCAATTTTTGAGTTGACATCTTAATTTGAATACTTTCCATCCATTAAGTAAAACTGTTAATTGGTGTTCATCACTTTGATTACTTGATCACTTGAATCCCGTTATTCATCGATTTTCTCAAGCGGGCATCAGTAACATTTCCATTTGACCCTATCACATGCCAATGTAGCCCAAAGGCATCTGGTTGCTTCAGGAATATGAAGAGCCTCAAAGCATTAATTCAGGGTCTAGGCGAAGAAGTCTGACCATCTTGTAGGTGGGCAGCCACGTGATCTTTTGACATCCCTTGGGGATCCAGTCAGTAACGGCTCTAGTCCAGTAGTCATCTCCAATTGCATTACATGTCCATCCCATTTGGTTTTCGATACCTTGGCAAATGAGACAGCATCCCTTAGTCTGAAGCGGTGATGGAGGTCAGAGGCCGGATTCCTTCTTTTCACTTGAGTGAGGCATGATATTCCAAGCTCTTTTGATTCCTCTCTGGGAGGCCCGGATAGCATTCTTATCCTGCTTTTCGTAGGGCCCAGGTCTCTGATGTGTATGTTAATGCAGAGAGAACGGTGGAGTCGAAGATATGTGCCCGGAGCTGGAGGTTCTTTGTCCTTTTAGCTATTTCTTCAATGCTTTTGAAGGCATTCCATGCTGCTCTCTTCCTCCTGCGCAGCTCAGGTTTTAGGTCGTTCATATACTGACGCGTTATGTGTACCTAGGTCGAGAAATCAACATGATGAACGACCTAAAACCTGAGCTGTGCAGGAGGAAGAGAGCAGAATGGAATGCCTTCAAAGGCATTGAAGAAATAACTAAAAGGACAAAGAACCTCCAGCTCCAGCAAAACAATTCTTTGACTCCACTGTTCTTCCTGCATTAACATACGCCTCAGAGACCTGAAACCTATGAAAGCAGGGATGAGAATGCTATTCGGGTCTCCCAGAGAGGAATTGAAAGAGCTATGCTTGGAATATCATGCCTCACTCAAGTGAGAGAAGGAACTGGAGTTCTGACCTCCATCGCTATTCCAGAATCAGGACGGCTGTCTCGCTTGCCAAGGCATCGAAAATCAGATGGGCTGGACATGTAATGCGATTTGGAAACAACCACTGGACTGGAGCCATTACCGACTGGATCCCACTGGATGTCAAAAGATCACGTGGCCGCCCACCTACAAGATGGTCAGACTTCCATGTTAAGACCCTGAAGAAACGGTTTGAGGCTCTTCATATTCCTGAATCAACCAGATGCCATTGGGCTACATTGGCACATGATAGGGTCCAATGGAAATGTTACTCGTGCCCATTCAAGCAAATCGATGAATAATGGGATTCAAGTGATCAAGTGATCATATATTGACTTCTCGACCTATATACACATAACTGCTGCATTCAGAGATATCTGTTCCATTGAGAGTGAATGAGGCCTCTGGAACTAGTTCATTTTTATGGACATAGTTTTGTTCAGATTCAGCTGTAGACCTATCTTTCCACATTCTCGGCTGAAGTGAGCCAGCATTTGTGTCACTTGGCTAATGTTTGGTGTTATTAGAACGATGTCATTAGCGAAGCGGAGGTGGTGTAGTTGCCGACCATCTATCTTCTCTCCCATTCCTTCCCATTCTAATTGTCGCATAATGTTCTCGAGGTTGACGCTGAAGAGTTTTGGTAAAATGGTATCACCCTGCCAAACCCCTCTTTTGATGTCGAAGATCACTTCCCTGTAGAATGGTGAGATCCTGGTGGTGAATCTGTAATACATCTCACGAAGGATCTTGTATTGGGTTTGAATGCCCTGTTTGGCTAGTGCTTTGAGGTGAGGACCGCTTCATTGCTGTTCATAGAAAATCTTATTCACATCAGTCCAAAAGACAGCCAATCTGATCATTTCAAATGATAGGAAATGAAATCCAGTATATTTTTGACTCTCAGCTTAATGGCCTATTTTCAAATACATCTTTACCAAATCC
The DNA here is from genome assembly GCA_021461705.1 of Cryptotis parvus. Lineage (NCBI taxonomy): Eukaryota > Metazoa > Chordata > Mammalia > Eulipotyphla > Soricidae > Cryptotis > Cryptotis parvus. Next base: position 89,643 of record JAJIBD010031038.1, on the reverse strand, counting down.
TTGTAACAGATCTTATGTTTTTTAGTTCAAGAAGAGTTATGTTTCCTTCCTCCTTCCTTTAATATTCTTATTAGAATGTCATTTAGAAAACAGTTTAAACCAAGGCGTAAAAGAAGAACTTAAAGCAACTTGGGAGAATTCCTAAACAGAATAGCACTCTCTGATAATCTAGCATTGTCATATCATGTAAATCATAAGCATTTGCACACAGTCATGCATATATCAATGTTTTAAAAAAAGTAGCTTAATGGGAATAAAAAATATTAGGGAGACACACCATCTCTATTCAGTGATTATTATTGTCTCTGCACTCAGGATCGGTTCTGGTGGATCTCTGGGGACCATATGGGATGCAAGAGATCAAACACTGGTCAAACAAGACAAGCACCTTAGTTACTGTACTACTGTTCTGTCTCAGGAATCAAATTTAATAAGATAGTAAGTCTTTTAGGGCTATAAGACCTTACTGAAATAAAAAAAAAATCAAAAAGATTAATCTGTTTCTAAAAGATAAAAAGGATTAATTGAAGTAACATTTAAAAAATATCAACAGAATATTATCCTGACTTTTATAACACAAACTTTCTCTCAATAGCGTGAACAATTCCTCCAGACTAAAATCACTAGGTTTAATCTCTTCTTAGGGAAGAAGTAGGGAAAATAATTACCTTTTCATGAAATTCGTAGTTGTTAATTTTTTAAAATAAAACACTGTATTGGAAGAAATCTACATATTCATCTTCTTTGGTCCCTTAAATATTAAATATGTTGTGATTTAATTCCACCCCTTCTCACTTTTATGCTTAAATTAAATTTGTACGTAATATCCTCCTCATGTAATTAGCATTAATGGATGTTCTAGTTCTGGGTCATAAGCAGTGATACTAGTTCCTGTAAACCTCAGCTCCATAATTCTATCAAATAGATATATTTTCTATTTCTTTTTTTAGTTGGGGGCACACTTGGCTGTATTCAGGGTTATTCATGACTCTGTTCTCATGGATCACTCCTGTTGGTGCCCCGGGACTATATGGAGTGCCAGAAATGAACCTGGGTCTGCTGCATGAAAGGTTAATGCCCTACCCACCAACCTATCGCTCCAGCCTTAGACTTCCCCTTTTTTAAAATTAGTTAAAGCCAAAATATCTATGCACCAAATATCAGTCTTGCATTTTTCTACCCTGCCTATATACTAAAATCTTAAGAATTCTATTTTGAATACTGTGGATTTTCAAAATTTCATCCAGTCACATTACCAGCGAGGAAGGGACAAAAGAAATTTACTTCTCTAATAAGATTCTGAACCATAGAATTTAGTTCTATGGTGTACTCAATTGACCTATGATGACATATCCTATCTCATTTCTGGTGTGTTCCTCCTAAATCTATCATTGTGTCCAATCATAGCCCAGGTGAGCTCTAAATGATTCAGCTTTCTCTTTGTGGGGAATAATATATGGAGCCCTCCACTCTGAGATTCAGAGGGAGATTATTGTCTGTGCACAAATGAGGACACCAGGAGTGACACTCAACAAAGAAGATGATCTGAATTGATCCATCTAGCAAAAAAGGAAGCTTGTACTCTTGGGTGTCAAAAGGAACACTGGTTCCATTTAATCATGGAGAGAAATGAGCTTACACATGTCCTCAGAACAAATCCACTGTTTTGGAAAATCTAAACATCCCCTGACTGTGATTTAATAATGATGGGAAAACAGGAGAGAAGGCTGAATCAAAAATAGTTTTTTTTTTAATGACATTAAACTTTAATACACTGAGCTCCACAGTTCGCAGTTTGGTGAGAGATTTTACTTCCAGGTTTGTCTAATCTTGACCACAAATCAGTTGATTTAAAAGAAGGAATATGTTTTTCCTCTCCTATATATGTAGATTAGAAAGAGGTTGATTGTTTCTGGATATCAATTTGACCTCCCCCTACATTATTTCAATCACTGTGAAAAAGGAGATCACCTCCTCCTTTTCCACAATTTAAAAATATCCCAGCCTGGTAGGACTGTAAGAAACTTTCAGGTACAGAAACTGAGAAAATTCTAGCAATACCTAAATTCATAACACCTCTTGCTCACACTGTCCATTTGGCAATTGGTCATATACAGCTATCCATGAACGCTTATGTTGATCTTTAAACTTTACATTATTTCCAACCTCTTTGTCCTGTGTGTAGGTAATATTGTATTGCATATTCTATATTTTATTATCTTTTCTTCAAATCATTACAAAAATATTCCCATTCTACATTTATGTTTATGTCTCCTTTACAAAAATAAATTTTTTTGGAGGGGGAGCATACCCAGTGGTGCTCAGCGGTTACCCCTGGTTCCACATCCAGGGCACTATGTGGGGTGCTGGGGATCAAACTCGGCTTGGCCACATACTAGGCAAGCTCCCTCCCCACTGTACTATTAGTTTGCTCCAAAAAAGAAGTATTTTTTTCTGATATAAGGGCTTTTAATTTTTTTAAAACTTTGCTGTTTTTCTCATTGAATTACCATAAATTACAAAGTTACTGAAGGTATTTATAATTGAGTTTCAGGCCTCTATTGTCCCAACATCAACGCCATCACCAATGGGCACTACTCACAGTGTCCCCATTTTCCCGCCTGCCACCAGCCTGCCACGGTGCAGCCACTTCCCCACTGCCCCATTACCCTAGTATTCCCTTACCCAACTTAAGTGACAATGATACTACTGTTAACTTTATACTGACCTCCAGACATATTGATCCCATATACAAAATTCATATTAAAGATGATACACTTCACAAACACCCTTTTCATGAGACCGTTATACAAACAAATTATGGCAACATTTTTAAGGGGCTTAATATCTCCAATTTTCCTTGTCCTTTTAATTACACTTATGAGGGTCTTTGTGGTGCCACACAAATATCAACAGTGTGTTCTATTACCTTGAAGATGACTGTTCAGAAGTGATTGCTTCTCTAATCTAATTTTTCAGATTTCATGGCACTGAAATGGCATGGCACCCCAGCAGAGCCTTGCAAGAAACCAGACAACTCCCCACTCCATGTGGGCTGCGATTTTCCACATTCAGACTCCTCTCTCATCAGAACTCCACCCAGCAGAAGAGCTGATCATAGTCCAGCTCATTGAGATCCACCTGCAGCAGTCTTTTACAAGTCTGGCCCAGTTATGCTGATCCAGAGACTCACAGAAATAGGGTAGAGCTGCTTCCGGCTCTCCCTGTGCCCAGCCACTCATGAGGCACCTGGGTTCTAGCCCTGGTCCGCCACCCCAGCAGAGCCTCACAACAAGCTATACGACCTCCCACTCCATGAGGGCCACCATTTTCCACATCCGGACTCCCCTCTTGTCCACCCAGCAGAAGAGCTGATCACAGCCTGGCTGGTGCACCCACTTGCGGCCACACATTTTATCAATAAATGCTGGATTTAGAGGTGACTACAAGAGTATACCATCTGCACAGCATGGCCGGGCAAGCTTCCTGTGTTGTATTTGATATGCCAAATACCAGTAACAATTATAAACCTCATTCCCATGACCTGATGGAATGGTTTGAGGCTCTTTATGTTCCTGGAGCAAGGAGATGCCCTTGGGCTCTACTAGCATGAGACAGGACATATGGAGATGTTATTGGTACCTGCTTGAGCATCGACGGGAAGACAGTGATACAGTGATAGAGTGATGGCACTGATTAAATGACCATGGGTAAAAAATAAGGAAACATTATGGCAACTTTTTAACAGATGGTTAAAATGATCTATACTAATCAGATTTGTAAACAATTTTCGTTCAGTAAAATGCTCTAGTAAACTGTCAAGAAAAACAATGGTTTTAATGGAAGGAAAATGAATTTTAAAAGGAGTGTCTTTCTCTAAATTAGGTACCACATTAAATTGATGGTCCTGAATAAAGTTAACTTCCCAAAACTCTGTGGAATGAGATTTCCCAGTTATTTCTCTAATTCCTTCTCTTTATAGACTGAAACATTAAATCTTTGTAATTCTTCATAAGGCCCTATAGGTTTTGACCTGGCAATACCCCAATAGCACTTTTGTACTCAATTTGACTTTCAGCTCTATTTTGAATATTTGGTGAATAACTGATGAACCTATTTGAAGTCACCAATGTATTTTTTATCTGCTTACACAATTCAATTTTTTTAAAAATAATTATAAGATTCTTTCAAATATCAATGATAGGTTTTTATTTTGTTCTCTATTTTTGTTTTGCATTATAGCAAGTCTACAATTTTCCATAAATGAATTATATGGTGACTTGGACATAACAGAGGTTGGAGCATTTATAGTAGCAGAGATCAGAGTTCAGTTGTTGCAGGTGGACCCCACGGGTGACTTATGTGAGGCCGGAAGGAGAGAGAGATGGTCGCTTTCTCCCTGCCGCCTCTGCCACCCGGGATCCGCTGGGCAGGCTTAGGACTGATAAAGTCTGTGATGAGCCCCCTGCACGGCATGGGCCTGAGCCCCACCAGCCCCACGAGGTGGCTGTCAAGCCACAAGCCACGCCTGATGCCCGCTTGATCTCTAGGCACGGGAGTTAATCCCCACCACCTGAGGTTTCTCAGGGAGCCACGGACTCAGGCTGGAGCGAGGAATTGCTCTTTGCAGGAAAGGAAAGTCAGTCCTAGGCCTTACCCAGGTCTGCCTCAGGTTCTTGTCTTCCTCGCAGAAAAAAGAATTTTCAGGAGTCGACGAGCAGTAAAGTAAAATAGATTTTATTAAGGAGGTTTTTTGGAGAGGGAAGGGGCAGAGAAAGTAAGAGAGAGAGAGTAATGCCCTCAAGGGAGAACGCTGGCTGCTCCAAAGGTGGAGAGCGAGTAAAAGAGAGAGTACACATCTCAAGAGGGGAGATGCGGGCAACACACGTGCTCAGGCAGCATGTGCACGCAGGCAACATGTGTGCCCAGGCAGCATGCGCGCCCGGCCCTTTGGTCAGGACGGCTTTTATAGATTTCTCCCCCAAGTTACTCCCATATGGGGCTTCAACCTCGGTTGCTAGGGCCCCGCTGCCAAGGGGAGTAGACTTTGGGAGTGGTCTTCTTTGACTGGAATGTCCTGGGGTCTTCCTTGAGCTGGGTCCTGGTCGGGAAGGCTGATTCATCTCCCTCAGGAGATTTACACATTCCTTTTGGCCTTCCCTTCCCCAGGGTCTATTGTTGATAGTGGTCTTATCAAGTTTGGTTTTGGGCTTTCAATCAGGTGTGGCTCTGGAGCTCTTCTTCAGGAATTTTATTGCCATGTGGCGCGCCCCTGTCTGCCTGCCTACAACACAGTCACATGCAAGGCAGACGTCTTTATCTCCATACTATCTCACCAGCTCAGTTTTTTGTATTTGTAATGAAGTTGGAGCTTCAACTTAATGAAGTTTGAAACACAAGAAACAAATACCATTGTTGGAGCACATTTTGAAGTTTACTCAAATTCAAGACTTTAAAACCAAGAACATTGCACTCAACTAGTCTAAGGCAAGGTGTTTCTTATGCTGCCTATAACAAAGCCTCTAAACCAGTTAGTCACAATAATTCAAACAAAACCCAGGAGGAACAAGGAAGAGCGATGGCAAAACAGTGTGTGTTTGGTCTAAGAGTGAGAGTTGACCTAAATTTTAACTTTAAAATTTGTTGACATTGTAAGTCTTTAAATTAAAAAAAATAAAAAATAATAAAGACCTTCTCATTGCAAAACGTTAAGAAACTTGTCCAAGAACCGAGGCACTTCATCACTGGCTGTATTCCCATTGAAAAAATGATCTAGGGAAGATAGCTCTTAAAATAAAAATGTGAACTTGTACTTGGCAGCCACAAGTCAAGAAAGAAAAGTCGACTTGGAACAACTTCCTTTTTCCTCTCTCTGTACTGTATACTCAGTTTTCCTCTTTTTTCTTCTCTCTCATTTTTTTTCACTGTAATGTTTGGTGTATCCTGACAGCTTAAAAAAAATGAATCTTTTACAAAACTGTTTTTTTTTTTTAAATTGGGGTCTTCTGAAAGTTGTTTGAGATAAATCTATCCCTTCATTGATACTCAGAAAAGGTATTGTTGGTATTTTCACGCCAGCAGTTAAGAAGTGCTTTGGAAATGTAGAATTATCTAAACACTCATTTCCTGTTTTAGGTCTGTGCCATATCACAGCTGCACTCAATTAAGCCTTTTTGAAAAGCAGCAGCACACAGGAAAGAAAACAATGCCTTGTCCCTCAATTCTTTGTAATTCTTTGTAATAAATAAACAAAATAATACACTCAATAGGAAACCTTTACCCAATGCTTTCAGAATAAGACATATTAAGGTATCATTTCCAAAAAACATCTTTTTCAACCAAAGTTTTTTTAAATAGTACATTTTATTTAAATAGCGCAGTGCGCTGATGTCATTTATTTTCTAACTTGCTTCTAGACTTTCTAGTTTCCTACTAAACTTCATAACTGCCAAGTTAATGAATTTTAAACTCACCATGAAAAGCTTTTTCATGTCACTGATACAAAAGCGTTTCAGAGTCTAGAGACAGAAGGTAGAAGTTTCCTCAAGAAAGTCCAAACTGAGTCACTGAAAGAACCACTAAACTCTCAGTTCATATTTAGCAATCCATTCCGAGTACTGAATTTCCAGATCTCTTGGCTGCTGTGAGCCTCTGTTTCTTTCCACACAAATTTTACATGTATCTTTATAAAACACAGATTTTCATGACACTGCACTAAAATTATCTTTGACTACTAGTGACTGAGAGAGGTGATATAGCTTTAATTTTTTTTTAAATTTTTGTCTTGCAGCTACACCCAGCTATGCTCAGAGAATGCAAGGTGACAGCTTAACCTCCTGTATTATCTCTCTAGCACAGGGAGTATTGATTTTGAACTATGATGCGCACTGAAATCTCCTGGATAGACTAAAAATTGTTCATGCTGCTCTCACCTCTGAGTTTTTAGACCATTCGGTCAGGTTTGGGGACATGGGATATCTGCATGTCTGACAGGCATTCAAGGGATTCTGATACACAAGATGAAGAGAGAGAGTGACTAGTCCCTAAGAACAAGAGGAAAACTCTTTAATATGAAATATAGGACTCCAATGCTGACTTCATTATATGTTTCAAATTCAATGACTGTATTTTAGGATTGATCTTCTTTTACAGAACAAACTACTCCATTGAACTAGAATATCTTTTGTTCCATTTCATTAATGTAGAAAAACCTCTTTCCTTCTCTACTTGCCCACTTTTGAGGGTTGGAGAGTGGGCATACCCAGTATTGCTCAGTGCTTACTACTAGGTTTTTTTTTTTTTTTTTTGCTTTTTTTGATCACACCTGGCAATGCTCAGGGGTTTGTTTCACCTGGCTCTGCACTCAGGAATTACTCCTGGTGGTGCTTGGGGAACCATATGGGATAACGGGATCGAACCTGGGCCGATATGGGCTGGTCTCGTGCAAGGCAAACGACCTACCTGCTGGGCTATCGCTCCGACCCCACTTACTACTGGTTTGTAATTAAGGATCACCCATTTTAACTGTTTTATTAAATGTAGTTTTTCATTGCAAGCTCTGGAATATTGATAGCCATGAAGAGTTCGGTTGTTATTAAAGCTCCATCTATTGGCACTTCCTGCAGTTATAGAATGATCCAATTATTTAAGTGATTGTAGTTAAGAGAATGAGCTCTGGGGACAGGTTACTTGGAATCCTGATCCTATTTCACTTTCTACTTGTCTTTTTTGTTGTACCTAATAGAGTTACAATAGTAGCCACAAAGGGTTGTTTTGACTATTTTAAAAATTAGTAGGAGGGGTCAGAGTAATAGTAATGAAGGGAGGGCCTTGAACACAGCCAACCCATGTTCAATTCCCAGCATCCCATTTTGTTCCCCAAGCACCTCAATGAATAAATAAATAAATAAAATTAATATGAGTAAAACCCTTAAAAATAATGATAGTGTACATACAAGTGTTTACTGGCCTTATTGTTATGTTTACTTATTACTACAATGAAAATCTCTCTCCCAAACTCTGCAATGAGCATATCTAACGACTGACTTAACATTTCTACCTCAAACACACACAACCTTCAAAATCCCAACACAACACTTCTTAAACCTGAGTCCTAATTCTCATTTTTCTGTCCCACTTTCCTCTATTTTTTTAATTGGGAGTTTACCCGATTACCACTGAAACAGGATATGAAGATGTAAAATGGGAATCACATTCGACCGTATATATATTTTTCACATCAACTCCATTACCATTTATTGCTAATTCTAAGTCTTTAGGATTTGAATTCTTTCACTTCCCTTGAATGTTAGGTACAGAACTATGTATTGAAGTACACTTCAACATGCCTTAAGACTATCTTTCTCACACTGCCTTCTATGTCTCTTTCGAGTATTATTTCAGTTCCACACTGTCCTGTGCACTTTAGCTGTGATAAATATTATAGATGAGATGACTATTCATCTAGAGATGTCCAATGGCAAATCTTTGCTTTAAAAATTAGATTAGTTTCCTTATCAGATCAAGCAATGTCTTAAAAAGGTCTTCCCTGTTGACATTTCCAGTCTACTTCTACCTTAGTCCCTACTGCAGTTTCGTTATCAGTATGGGCTGACAGCTCTTTAGCTCCAACACATCTTCTCTGATCTCTGAAATTTTCAATGATTTTCCTTTTTTTTGAAAATCTTTGTTCCCAGTTATTATATTTGTCCTCAGCAGAAGGTATTTTCTCCAGTCGACTCTATTAATATATCAGTTACTTCTTTCTAAAGTACTTTTGATAACTTTTTACTTATCTCAGTTTTTTTTTTTGGTAATGTCTCAATAGTCTCCTAAAATGTTTTGTTTTGGAGGGTTTTTCCTGAGGTGCTGCTTTGAATAAAACGTTATCAATTTGAAAGAAAGTTAATTATATTCTATTCATAGCATTTTCCTGGAACATTAGAAGAATTGAAAAAGTTTTTGATGAAGGAAAGAATGAAAAAAATGTGAGTACAGAGTCAGGAGATATTTCAAAAGACTATAATGTGCTTTGCTTGCAGGAGCCCCAGGTTCAATCCCCGTTTTTAATGTACCTGACATACTACCTGGTGTGACTTTCCCCAATATAAATATATAAAACCTTATTTTACCTCCTGGTTTTCATCAGACAAAAGCATTGTTGTATTCACACTTTAATTAAGACTCATGATAATTAGCTATGTGTATGTATACATAAAAATAGGTAAAATAAATGTTAGACTTTAAAACTATTAATATTCATAAAGTTCTTAAATGGTGTTACCATTCTTTGAAATAACAGATTATGAAAAATGCATTGAAGTTGAAACATTGTACTCAACTATGAATGACTTTGTAAATCCTGGTACCTCAATTTTAAAATTTCTAAAAAGTACACTTCCAACTGAAAAGAAATTATAAATCAGGGGAAAATCATTCATTTTTATAGGTTTTTCATTTTTATAAATGTCATAATAATATGTATACCGTCATTAACTAACTGATGATAAAGTCATTATTTGTTAGGGCTAATAATCTCAATGGTGGAGGTTGTGTTGTTGGAATACTCTATGCATGAAATACTATCATTAGCAGTATGTTAATGAAATAAAACATATACTGGAAATACTTTTTTTTTTTGCTTTTTGGGTCACTCTGGGGGTTACTCAGGGGTTACTCCTGGCTCTGCACACAGGAATTACTCCTGGTGGTACACAGGGTACCATATGGGATGCCAGGGACTGAACACAGGTTGGCATTGTACAAGGCAAATTATTGACCTACTGTACAATCACTCTGGCCTAGAAATACATTTTAAACTATTTTTTAAAATGTATCCTTAATAGGATAGATTTAAATCTTACAAGATACTTAGCTGTTCATCCAAAATTTTTTAGATTAAATTGTTGATTTCTCCTGATTCCTAGTTTCTGGCCCTATTAACCATGAAATCCATATTTTGTTGTATTTTAAAAGAAACTGAACAAAAATTTAAAATCATACTGGTAAATATTACTGAAGCTTTCAGAAAAACACTGTATAAAAGGCATACTATTAAAAAGCTGGAAGAGATTTTAAAGAAAAATAAGGTATTCATTAAAGAAAGCTATTACTTACCTAGAGAGGGTTAGGCACTGGTCACGAATCAAGTCACTTCTAAGCAGATCTGTTTAACTCTGAGAACTCTATTCACTCGTATGACTTTGAATAACTTGTACATAAAACTTTAGAGGACTATGCATTTCTTTTCACAGAAGCCAGTGATTGATTACTAAGGACCATTCACAGATAACACTGACTGTAAAAGGGTAGAAGAAATTACCAGTGAATCATTATTCATAGGTCAGATCTACTTTTAAATAATTTCTTTAACAAGAGTTCAGTGTACTCTCTTCCCTAGGTGAAGGTGAGGGGACAACTTATTCAACTGTGGAAAGAAATACAATAGTAGCAAGGATAAAGTAATGTACAATAAAAATATCAGAAGTATTTTGGTGACATTTTAGTATACTTAATATGAAATGTATTCTTCATTTTTATCCAGTTTTCTTTGTAAACTTGATATACTATTCTTTTTTCTTTTCTTTTTTTTTTTTTTTTTGCTTTTTGGGTCACACCCGGCAATTCCTGGCTCTGCACTCAGGAATTACTCCTGGCGGTGCTCGGGGACCATATGGGATGCTGGGGATCGAACCCAGGCTGGCACAGGCCGGCCGCGTGCAAGGCAAACACCCTACCCACTGGACTATCGCTCTGGCCCCTGATATACTATTCTTATAATGAATAGAATGCGGAGAAATTTGGATACTTTGGAATGAAAGGTTTCTCCTATTGGTGCTCCATACAAGACTCTGAGGAATATATTGTCAGTTTAAGCTAAGCATCTTAAAATAGATTTTTTTCTGTCATGTGTCTTTTAAATGGTATCCTATTTTCAGAGTTTTGGGAGGACAGCACATTCCCTATCTTTCTACCATATTTCTTGCCAAAGTACATCATTGAACACAATGGTAAATGTCACTAATCCCAAGGTATCACCTTGCCCAATATTTATGGTTTCATAAAAATTTCAATAGATAACTAAAATGTTATCAGAACACTCTTCAGCATAAACTGTCCCTGAAAAATATCTATACTGTCCTCATTTCTTTGGCTCATGGGGATGTTCATTTATTCTCTAAATTACCTGCCTGTTCTCATTTTCTCTAAATACTCAACACTTCCACTACCCCCATCATACCTAACTTCAGTGTAATTAATCCTTTAGCACTTCCTGAACATGTTGACATGCTTTATCAACTTTTTACCTCTGAAAAGCTTTGTTTTCTGGTTCAGGTCTTTTAAGAAAAAATATCTCAAATTCCTCAAAGAATGGCCTTTGCTTAATGCATTTACATGAAATTCCCTAGTCTTCTAAAGTTTAAAATCTTACACTTGGTATTTTAAGACCACCATTGTTTCTAAGAACAGATTCAGAGGAAAAACTCCTCATATTGCTGTGTAAACCTTGAATATCCATTTTTCCTCAGTGAAGAATTCATTTTTCCAATTCATATAGTGATATGAAATTAGATTAAGTTGTTAGTGTATACATATAATATGTATATAAATAAATATACAATATATAGTGATATATAAATAATATATATAAATATATGCATTATATATAAAATATATACATATATGTGTATATATATATATATTACTATTTTTGGTGAAGTCATCTCCTAAACAGTCCTAGGGATACAGAGGCACTTCACGATAATATTTGGTGAATTGTACCTGCAATTCAAAGCAAGGGTCCAAAAATGTGGAGCGACTTGGGAACTAGCTGGGCCACCCTAATATTGCTCACAGCCCTCCAAGACCAAATCCTCCACTGTTCGAGTACTTTGTGGTGCTAGTTATTCAACCAATGTCAACTACAATCAAGACACGTATCTTAAGCCCTATACTGGCACTCCAACCAGGATAGTCTCTAGTCTAACATTAATATGTCTACTCAGTAATAGTCTGTCCTCCTCAACAAGAATTCACTGAAAACATTCTTGTGTTTTGTACATTTCCTGGGACACAGTTTAAAGGATCTGCCAGCAACCACTGAATTCTCTGTTCCTCACTTCCATGACTGAATGCATCCTTCCTCTTCAGTCACATTTATTCATTTGTTCACATTTCAGTGTAAGGCTACACCTGGGTGTCTCATTAAGGTAACTTTACAGTTGTAAACATTAATATCTATTTTTAAATTTAAAGAAGATATTTTTGTTTGCTGTAATTTCTGTGAAAATTTCTCTGCTCCGTAAACAGACCTCAGTACTCTAGTTTTTATTATTCGAACTGAATTATTTGTTTTTTATACAATTTAGGAGCAATAATGTGCCTTTATTTTGAGCATAGATCTAAAATATTATATGGAAATTACTGGAAGAGAAGTATTCTTGCTGATTGGAAAAAATCATTAGTACAAAAGTAGTACAGCCAATTTGGAAGACAGTGTATCCATTTCTTATAAAGTTAAAAGTTTTTCTGAACAGTGCATCAATCCTGATCCAAGTATTTATCCAACCAATTTGAAAAATATGTATTTTCATACGAAAATCTAAAAATGAATGTTTATAGCAGTTATGCCTTATATTAAGTAAATAAACCATGGCACACCCGTATAATGAAATATATACAGCTATAAAAAAGAAATGAGCTGTCATGCTCTAGAAATATGGTTAAAACTGAAATGCATAATGCTAAAAGAAGAAGGCAACACTGTGGAGATAGCTCAAGAGGTAGAGCGTTTGACTACATGTGCAAGGTCTCATGTTCGGTCCCATCGCTGTATGTGCTACTTACCCTGGCTCCCTATTTAACAGATGTTACACAGCCCTGGTGACATTGCTTCAGCCAAATATTTAACTGCCATGCCTTGTATTGATGGGTCAAACATCACTAGGTTTAGCTCCTGAAAAAATGAAGCTAAACTAAAATAAAGGCTATATATTATGTGATTCCAATGATAAAGTGTTCCAGAAAAAAGCAAAATTATGGAGCTGATCAAAGTTCAACAGTTGTGGGGGCCAAAGTAATAGCACAGCAGGTAGGGTATTTGCCTTGATGAGCGTGACCTGGGTTTGATCCCCGGCATCCCATATGGTCCCCCGAGTCACACCAGGAGTAATTCCTGAGTGAGAACCAGGAGTAACCCCTGAGCATTGCCGGGTGTGACCCAAAAAAACAAAAAAATAAATAAATAAATAAATAAATAAATAGATAAATAAGTAAATGAACAAATAAATAAATAAACAAACACAGAGTTCAACAGTTGTGAAGGAAAGGGCAGAAGGATGGATGCTTAAATAGGTGAATCAGAAATTTGGGAGCAGGAGGAATACTATGATATTGCAATGGTATCACTGTATCACTGTATCACTGTCTTCCCGTTCATCATTGATTTGGTAGAGCAGGCACCAGTAATATCTCCATATGACCTGTCTCATGCAAGTAGAGCCCAAGGGCACCTGCTTGCTCCAGGTACATAAAGAGCCTCAAACCATTCCATTAGGTCATGGGAATGAGGTCTATAATTGTTACTTGTATTTGGCATATCAATTACAACACGGGTAGCTTGCCAGGCTCTGCCGTGCGGGTAGCATACTCTTGCACAAAATCCAGCATTTATTGATGAACCGGCCGCGCGAGCCAGGCTGTGATAGGCTGGTCTGCTGGGTGGAGCTCTGATGAGGGGGAAGTCCGTATGTGGAAAATGGAGGCCCTCATGGAGTGGGGGTCGTCTGGATTGTTGTGAGGCTTTGCTGGGGTGGTGGGCCAGGGCTAGAACCTGCCATCCCTCCCGGGCACCTCATGAGCAGCAATGCAATGGTACCTACACAATATCATATATTTATCAACTCCAATATAAATTTAGAGTCTGAAAAATAAGTTTTATTTAGATTAAATAAATCTTAAGAGTTGAGAGATTCCAGGAAGAAATGAAGACACAGCAAGAAAATCTAACTGCATTTAAAATGTGTGAAAACATCTCTGACGGGTGTGGTGGACATGGTGCCAACCAGAGTGCTTTTGAAAATTAGTAAAGAGGTATCTGTAAGATCACCTGTTACTTGTCACTTGGCTTCCCATTGTTCATTGATTTGCTCAAGCGGCCACCAGTAATGTCTCCATTTGTTGGGAATGAGGTCCATTATTGTTACTGTTTTTGGCATATTGAATACACCACAGATAGCTTGCCAGGCTTGCATTGGCTCTGGGTTCATCCCAGAGGGCCCAATTTTTTCTTTGTCAGACCATCAACCATCCAGGGCCCACTGGGCAGAGCCCTTGGTGTAGATAATCCTTTTTCCTGTCTCCCACCTGCTGATGCAGCTGAGCACGTCAGCCACACCTGCAACACCTCAAGGGGCAGGTTCTCTACAATAAATAAATACATAAGCTCTGTGTATTCTGAATTCAGTTACTTCCAATGGGAATATGGATTAACATATCTGAATTTAGTTTAGTAAATCGGTGGTGAATAATAGGAGGAAGATTTCTCTTTAGAGGAATGTAAAAATATAGATAATCAAATGTAGGAGCTAGAATGACCCATCGAATAATGAATAACAAAGTAGAGTACAAGACATCTGTATGAATTGGTATTTTGCTTAAAGTATTACCAGCTGAATAAATTCAGATATACGTGCAAAAATTTTATGATTATGATAGATTCTTATTCTATTAAATAAAGTTGTCTAAAAGTAATTCCTAATAATTCCCTAGTAGTTCTAAGACACTTTACCCAGTTACCTGTTTATTCTAATTAGAACCAGGGCAACTCCAATAGTGAAAGATTCTATGACTGAGGAAAGGAGATATACAAAGTAATTATAGAAAACCTTATTCTACTGAAAAGTGAGAAAAATCTACAATAAGAAACTGCTAAACCACATATGTAATATAATATAATAGATATACAATTTATATTTCAATCCTGTTTGACATCCAATGAACACAGCTCAAACAATTTGAACATAAAGATGTTGTATTATAATATAACCAAAATATAAGATATAAAGATACTTTGAAAGAAATGTTGAAAAGATATATAGAAAATATAGATGGCATTAAATCAATTGTTAATTTTAAATTAGAAGAGATTTTATACAGTTCTAATATATTAGTGATAGAAAAGTATGTATGATGGAAAGAGAATAGCTGCTCTTTCATCAATTTGTTTGAAATTATAAAAATATCCTTAAAATTTTTTAATACACAAACATAATTAAGCTTCATTATGAACTTACTTATACCAGTAAGGGTTTACTTGTGACTGTTGTTTGGAGTTAATGTCTTTTTCATCTCAAAGATCCTATGGAATCTTGGAATTTAATAAAATCATAAAAAGATATTTTCTTTCTTTAATAATGTATAGTAACTCTTTAGTGGTATTACTTAAAAATAGAAGACTTAATGTAATGTCTTTTTTAGTTTGTTCTTAAGTACCTCAGTTTAGCAAGGAAATTGAATATTCAGGGTCAGACATATTTTGGTTATATGAGGGAGCATAACTCAGCTAATATTTCATTCTTATGAAAACTTTCATTAGCACAACAGTAGTTACATGCAATATGTAAAACCACAGATTTAGAATTTACCAACAATAAAATTTCTTTAGGTACAATTTGATGAGATATTTTAAAAATGAATTCAATCAATAATATGATTATTTAGTAAATCTGACTTAACATTATCAACTAAATAAAACTCTAGAGTAGTTAGTCAGAAATTCCAAGGCTTTAAGTTTATAGTAGAGTAACAAGTTAGTTGAACTAGACATAGAATATGTACCAAAGGTCTGTTCCTATTTTGAAAGTAATGTAAGAATGCCGCCTGACAGATACTGAAATAGACAAAGTTTTCTTTCTTGTTACCATCTCTTCACGCCACCCCAGTTCTCTTGCCCTATTAAAACATTTCTTTATCACTTGAGTCTCCTGAACCATATGTCTTTACTCTGTTGTTAATTCATTTTTTGTATTTAACAAATTTTTACCACTTTCCAGAGCCAACTTCTGTGAAATGCCACAGATTAAAACCAATAAATGGGGGCTAGAGAGATAGTATAGCATGTAGGGCACTTGCTTTGTACACGGTCAAACACTGTTCAATCCCATGTGGTCCCCTGTGCCCAGTTAAAGTGCAAAACCAGAAGCAATCCCTGAGCACTTCCAGGTGTGGCTACACACTTCCTCCTAACAACAACAAAATCAAAAGTGTTAACAAATTTATATTTGGATGTATCTATGCTATACATGTAAATACTTGTGGTTTTATTTGAAAAGATTATCAATTGGGCCCCCAGAGGAGCACCAAAATGTCATATATTAACATTAATGAACCATGAAGAAGGATTTCTGAAGGAAATATGAGAATTTCGTAAAGTCCTCCCCAGAGTATGATACTCTTGAGAATCATATTTTATGAACCCCAAGCTTATTAATGGTGGATTAGTTTATTTTATTTTGACCCTTACAATAGAAACTCTAATATGTATAATATATGACATGTTTACATAGTAATAAAGCCTCTTTGGGGGCTATTATAAAGGAGTGTTCCTATGCAACATTCTCTAATCAGTCATTTTAATTAAAAGTGGTTCTGAAGCTCTTACTCATGCTAATTTTCCCATAAATGTATGGGGAATTCTTTTGCTGATGTGCATCAGAATGAGATTCAAATTCTTTCTGAATTACTGATAATGTTTTGTTCTGTTTCAAATTTAGACAGCTAACATGGTTGGAAAAATAAAAGGCCATCAAACACATCTGAATGTATTTATGGGATTTGGGTTTTTCTCTAATCTGTCTATTGTTATCCCATTTCTTTTCTGTAGATAATTGTGCTATTTATTTTAGTCAGTTCTTCTATAGATGCCTATGAAATTAAATCTTTAAATCCAAAATGAATTCAGAAAGAAATATATGAACATTATGAATTTTGATGTGAAGTGTATTGCTTAGATTATACTTAGGGATAAATGCAAAATTTTTCTAAGAGTGCTGTGAGATAATATTTGACAATTTCGAATGGTAATGCATCTATTCTAACTGTAGGAAGTACTATTAGGCTATAACTAGAGGATAAGAGAGAAATAGGGAAATAGAATTTAAAACATCAAAGTATAATTATTTTATTCAGATGACAGTCTTATGAAATAAATTTTAAAATTAACTATAAGTGAGATATGCTTGGAAATAAAAATTAGAAGTATGTTATGAACATTTTATTGAGTTGTTATTGAATCATCAAAATTCAGGTAGTTACTTAAGGTTTTCAGTTAGAAAAATAAAGCTCAAGAACTATGATTTTTAGTTTAAAGACCCCTTCTAAGACAAATTGGAATAGATAATCAAGGGGCAGAGTGATGAGTAATATGACTTTATAAATAAGTTATAAAATAGAGATGTCTTATAAACCCTTATGCATTATATAAATTCTTGGGCTACAATCTATATTACTTTACCTACAACTATGCTCTCAGCATGTTACTCAATACTTGATAAAATATGAAGCTTCTAAAAGTTATTTTTAAAAAGATTGAAATTTACAGTTATGGGTGCTCACTTTTTGAATAAATTTAATTGTTAATAAATATATATATATATATATAAAGCAAATATCTACTAAGGAAAAGCTGAAAAAGAATTAAATGCATGTTTATATATCACTTGTCTTCACTTGTCTTCCCGTTCACTGATTTGCTCGAGTGGGTGCCAGCAGCGTCTCCATTCGTTGGGAATGAGGTCCATTATTGTTACTGTTTTGGGCATATCAAATATACCACAGGTAACTTGCCAGGCTCTGCTATGGCTCTCGATTTATCGAGAGGGGGGCCCAGTCTGCTGTCAGCCTAAACGCAATCTTGTGCCCTTCCTTTTCTCCTCCTCAATGGGTAGAATAATTGTAACAGGACAATTGTTTACATCCATTGAGTGCTGGAAGAGTGCAGTGGGGATCATGAAACGGTTCAGGATGGGGTTTAGGATTTAGTTGGGGTTTAGGTTTATGGGCTAATCTAGTCTATTTCTGTTCTTGCATTGACATTCTGAATTTCTGGAACGTGGTTGGTTTCTACTAAGTTGATGTGCTGGGAAGAGCTGGTAGCAGCTCTGGACTCTATGGTATTGTCTTTGAATCACAGCCAACAGCCCTGGAGCAGTTCGTGGCGGGTCCACCAGGCTTCCTAGAAGGCCCAGAGGTAGGGGGAGAGGGACCCCAGATCCATCTCCACGGAAGCCCAGTGACTTTAGCCGAGGCCTGTGTAACTGGGCTCGGATGAGAATTGCCTTCTCTCTAGGCTGGGGCTTGATGCTGTGGAATCTGGTCGATGAAAATGGCTACCATTATGGTGTGGGGGTTTCCTATGGCTTCTTCTCTGGTGCTGTCAGCTGTGATCCAGAGACATTAACACGTGGAGCAGAGCTGCTCACAGCTCTTCCCGTGCTCAGCTGATCATGAGGCGTGCAGGAGGGATGGCAGGTTCCGAGCCTGGCCCACCACCAAAAATAGAGCCTCAGAAGAAGTCAGAGGCTTCTTTTGTATATATATATATATATATATAATATAATATATAGTATATAATATATATTCTATATTTTATATATAATAAATATTATATATATAATCACGTGAGATGTTATGATTTAGTTTTAGTCATACAATGTTCCAATATCTATCCCTTCACCAATGTACATTTCCACAAATGTTACCAATTTCCCTCCCACAATCCCCTTCTACTTTTACGGCAGGCATTTTTCTTGTTCTCTCTCCTTCTGTGCATTATGGTTTTCAATACAAGTACTAAGAGATTATCATTGTTCACGGTATTCCATATTGCTAATGGGAAGTTACTGCTGGAGTAACCTTTTCTTTTTAACTGGATGGTGGGTTTGGGGTGTGGACATAACTGCCAGTGCTTCTGGAAGTACAGGGAGGTTAATGGAAGTAGCTAATCCTGACCTGAGAGTGCTTGGATATTTCAGTTGCAAATCCCACATAGCTTAATTTTCAGAATATTAATATCTCAGTTAGGCCCTCCATAGAAGGTGGAGTCTGGTCAAGGGCATAACAGTGATTTTGAATTGTGGGAACAAGTGGCTGCGTGGGGTTCTGCTTCAGCGGAACCTGAAAACCCTCCACCTCCAATTTATCACCTCCAATTTATTCAGCCTGTGGGTCCAAGATTAACTTTGGCTTTGATCTCTTTCATGATTAATTTGTGTATGGTTATCTGAGGCAAGGCCAATAAACCTGTATGACTAAGCTGGAGGTGGTTTGTGAGTGTGGATCCAACACATCAAATGTTTGACTCTAATTTCTCAGAAAACTTGGAGTTTTTGAAGTCCAGCCATATGCATAGTGGTGAATTGGGGGTATCAGGAAGCCTCAAAACACCACCATGTTGCTTATGTACTCAACCTGTGGATACAGGTTCATCTGCTATGGTGCCATGCCCTCTGGGCCCCAGTAGCGATGGCTACAGAGATACAGTGACTGCAACAGGGACCATGGCAATGGCAGGGATGCTCCCATTCATATCTCATGCTCTCTGGTTGAGCTGTAGCCACCACTCTAGAAACCTGACCAGTGAACACACATACTGTGTCTACAGAAAGTTGGCACTCAAGCAGTTTTTCCTCCATAATATGCCGTCAGCAGTACAGAATCATGTAGGCTAGTGATGGCGGCAGGCCTGCTCCACTGATGGCAAATCAATGGGGCTCCATGGTGGTAGTCCCTCAATTCTGGGACCCATGCTTCCTGATGGTGCCAAGTTGGGCCTGAAGAGCCCTATTCAGGAACACTAAAACTCTGCTACTGTCTATTGCACCAAGAGCTGCAAGTGGCAGCCACTCTGTTACTATTCTCATGAGTCGCACTTCTGGTTGGCACTCTATGGTGGGTGACCAGGTGGTTTCATTTAGTGTCACTCCCTGAGACAGAATAACCAAGAGACACTTTACATTCACTTACACAGACACTTCATAACCCTATCAGCCATTCCAGAGCACTGGGAAATACCATCCCTCAGTCAGCTCTGGCACTTGCTGCTGCGCCACTGCCAGGGAGTGTGCCACAGAGGATCTTTCTCCTCTGTGAATATAATCTTATATGAAAAGATAAAAATATCTTTTCATATTTTTATCTTGTCATATTTTATATGCCAATTACCAGTAACAATTATAGACCTCATTCCCATGACCTGATGGAATGGTTTTGAGGCTCTTCATGTTCCTGGAGCAAGCAGATGACCTTGCACTACACTAGCGTGTGACAGGACATATGGACATGTTACCGGTGCCCGCTCGAGCAAATTGATGGTCAAAAGGAAGACAAGTGATACAAGTGATGAAAAAATAAAATATATAGAATATATAGTCAGAGTGGGGGGTCATCTGGCTTGTTGCGAGGGCTCTGCTGGGATGGTGGGCCAGGGCTAGAACCCACCATCCCTTCCGGGCACCTCGTGAGCAGCTGGTCACAGGGAGAGTCAGTAGCAGCTCTGCCCCATGTCTGCGAGTCTCTGGGCCGGCATACCTGAGCCGGATTTAAGAAAGACTGCTGCAGGGTGGAACTCGATGAGCCAGGCGCTGATAGGCTGGTCTGCTGGGTGGAGGTTGTATTTGATATATATGCCAAATACCAGTAACAATTATAGACTCATTCCGGAATGGATTGAGGCTCTTTATGTTCCTGGAGCAAGCAGATGCCTTGGGCTCTACTAGCATGAGACAGGACATATGGAGATGTTACTGGGGCCCGCTCGAGCAAATTGATGATGAACGGGAAGACAGTGATACAGTGATAGTCAGAAGGATAAAATGATTATTCCTTGGAGGAAATATAAAATGTTTCAATAAACAAATACATTTCATGTAAAATAGGGTACACTTCATTGAAGAGAAATGAGATATTATACACTGGGGTGGACAATCTGAGCAATAATCAAGATGAGAAGTTGCAGGTGGATTGCAAAAATAAATTCACCTGAGCAATCAACTTGAATGCAGAAGATAGAAGTATTTGATTTAATATGATGTCAATTGTGTTCACACAGTTGAACTGACAGCAAATAGCATGAACTTATAGGAACATTTAATTTGATTAAGTGATTTAGATAGTAAGGTGGCAGCATTAGAGGAGTCAGTTAGAGTAATTTACATATATAAAGAAGAGATTAAAAACCCTTGGACAGCCAACCAATTTTCAGTCCCTTAAATAAAAACTGTTATCAACACATAGTCCTAAGGAGTAAAAAAACTATTCAAACTAAAACACTGTTCTTCTACCCATCAGAGAAATTCAGTTAATAAAACTACTGGAGAATAATCTATATATACAACAAAACTATGGCCAAATTGGTTATCAGCTGGAAAATACAGAGAAAATACATGACATCAACCAAATGTTTCACTAGGAACAAGAGCAAGTGTAGGGAAACTTGAACTATACTAAACCGTTTTCTAGAAATGAGTAAAAAAAACTCAAACAGTCCTCGAGAACCCAGTTATGAACCCAGTTATTAGGTTTAAAAACCCCAAGCATTTTTAATTTTTGCCTCCAAGAGCTTAACCAGTATCTCTTAGTGAGTATCTGAAAAATTAATGGTCCTTCCAGAACAAGAGGGAAAAAGAAACCATTATTAAATAGAGCAGAGATTCCTGCTGGCTCAATGTGCTTTATGATCTCAAGGTCTTTCATCCTCTTCTAATTGAATTTTTAAAAGATATGAGATAGGAAGTCAACTTCATTGTGTACGTATTATTATCTAGTTCTCCCAACACCATTTGTTGAAGACATTGCATTTACTCCACTTAACATACCAAGGTCCTTTGATAAAAACAAGTTCACGTGGGGTCTGAAAACACTTTTTGATCCTCAAGTTTAACCCATTAGTCAGAGAGACTATCCTTATTCTGTTACTCTTTTGATTAATATATATGTATAATATAGTTTAAGGCTAGACTTAAACTATATTAACAAATAATAAAGACTGGGCCCACTGGGATGTACCCAGAGCCACAGCAGAACCTGGCAAGCTACCCGTGGTGTATTTGTTATGCCAAAAAACAGTAACAATAATGGACCTCATTCCTAATGAATGGAGACCTTACTGGTGCCTGCTTGAGCAAATCGATGAACAACGGGAAGACAAATGACAAGTAACAAGGTTAGATATCCAGATACCTCCCAGTTTCTTATTTCTATGTATGACTTTGGCTATACAGATGTTTTATGGCTCCATACAAACTTTTCAGTTTTTGGTAAGTCCTTTGAAGAATACCATTTGAATTTGGATGGGGTTATATTGACTATATATAATAAATAAAATGGTTGTTGTTTTGATGATATTGATTCTTCCAATCCATGAACATGAATATTTTCCCATTTCCTAAGGTTGTTTTCTATATCTTAACTTAAGTGATTTATAGTTTTCAAATATGGATCTATGATATCTTCTAACAGTTTATTCCTAGATATTTTATGGGGAAAATGGATTTAACACAAGTATAGTAGGCTATCATTGTATGAAGCTTATGTATATCATATGTAGGAACCAAATAAAATTTTAAATTAATAACATTTGTTATATAGCACACATATACTAAAAATAAAGACAAAACTGATAATATGCTTATAATATCTACATGAGGAAAGCTTTAATATGTTATTAGCAAAATTTTAAAAATAGATAATTGAAAGATACCCAGTATTCTTCTGAGAAAAACTCAATATTATCAGCTTGATCCATAGATTAGAGCAATCCCATTTAAATTGCTGAAAATTCTCTTCTTTGATTTAAAAATGATTCTAAAGTTTTTGCTATATAATAGCTGCCATTTTCATGGTCCAGACACAGTACATCAAAAGTGGAACCAATCATGTTCTAGAATATATTACAATCTACAATGTGTAAGAAAGGGAAGCAAGAAGGAGAGAGAGAGAAAGAGAGAAAGGATATAAAGAACCTGCCTTGGAGGCAGGCTAGGGGAACGGGGAGGGAGGTGGGGACACTGGTGATGGGAGATGGGCAGGGGTGCCCCCCCCCCCCGCCCAGTGAGCCCCACGGTCTGCTGTGTCGCGCCCCCACCCGCCCAGTGAGCCCCAAGGTCTGCTCTGTCACGGCCCCACCCTCCCAGTGAGCCCCTATGACTCCCCCTTTCTATCATGCAGATACATGTGTCTCTCCAGTTTCCCGGAAGTGATTAGCAGAGGAATCATTGCTTCTTTGTAGTTGAATATTAGTTATAAGCTTATTTTTTTTTTTAGGTGTTCAAGACAGTTCTTCAAAAACAAACCGGCTTTTTTCTCCTTTTTTTTTTCTATTTTTTTTGGAAAACAAAAAATAAAACCAAAAAAAATTCCTTGACGCCTAACCCTCTGACCTCCCCACTGCTCACCCCCACAAAAAATGTACAGCACTACAGTTAACACATGATGTTCACATCTGAAACCATTAACACATAATGGGGGAAGGGGGTGCACCTACAGGGGCCACAGGAGGAAAGACAGGGAGGGGGGCAGGGAAGTGGACGAAGTCGCGCAGGACAGACGGGTGGGGGTCAGGACGAGACTTACGGGTGGGGAGGGAAAGACCCCAACATCTCCATTATCAGTAAAAAAAAGTGAATTGAAAAACACTACCCTATAGAAAGGCCCCATGGGGGTGTTTTATAAGCTTATTTTTATACATTTATTTTTGTTTGGGACCACAGTTAGCAGTGCTCAGGGCTTACTCTTGGCTCTGAGCTCAAGGATCACTCCTGGTTGTCTCAGGACCACATGGGGTGTCAGAGATCAAACCTGGGTCAGCTGTATGCAAGGCAAGTACCCTACCCTCTCTGGCCTTATTATTATGAATTTAATGGGAGTAATGGGAGAACTTCTTAAGCTGAACTTGGTCATTCAAAATGACGAAATAAGTATTCTGATCAGTTATATTTTTAAGTATAAATGTGTCAGATTCTCTAATCAGATAGCAGATAGATGAATTGATAAAAACAAGGCCCAACTCAGTTATTGTCTGTGAGACTCACTTTTGATCCAAAGACATAATTTAGTAACCAAAAGAGAGTTGTCTGTCTGCCCTAACAGAACCCATGTTGATTTATTAGCTATAGATACTATTCCCTATCTGGGTGTTGTTTTAGTACTTAAACTGCACATGTAGGGAAACCAGTGAATATAAAAGACATGTCACAGATGAATTTTGTTTTGTACTTTTTTTTATGTCAATAGTATGTTAATTTTAGATTCTGTGCTTTGGATTTAAGTTTTTGTTTTGGGGCCACACCCGGCAGTGCTCAGGGGTTTACGTGGTTCTACCTACACTCAGGGGTCACTCCTGGCATTGCACAGGGGACCATATGGGATGTTGGGAACCAAACCTAGGTTGGCTGTGTGTAAGGCATATCCCCTAACTGTTGCACATCGCTCTGGCCGAGACTTAATATTATTTAATGACCACAAAGGCCAAGCTTTGGCCATAAATAGCAATATTTTAGTAGCTTTAAAAATTGCTCTTCGGTCCTAACTGAAATTCCTGCCATTTAGCTTTGGATGGATCACTGCTGGCCCTTAGAAAGGTAGGCAACAGACATTGCGGGAAGGGTGGGCTTGCACAGGCTGGAAGCTGTGTCTGCTGGTGGGCCTGTAATAAGGTATTTGCTCTCTCTGGCTGTGCTCATTTGTGAAATGGGACTCATGATGTCTGGCTTACGGGTGGTTCTTTGATTCAGTTATTGCCTTGACTTGAAGGCCAATTACGTGCCATCACTGTAGCTCTGGAGTCAAAAAAAATATATATATATATATTGACCTTATGTGGTCATT
This sequence comes from Cryptotis parvus, assembly GCA_021461705.1. Classification (NCBI taxonomy): domain Eukaryota; kingdom Metazoa; phylum Chordata; class Mammalia; order Eulipotyphla; family Soricidae; genus Cryptotis; species Cryptotis parvus. The sequence continues at coordinate 64,761 of JAJIBD010031038.1, read as the reverse complement.
GTTTTGGGCCACATCCGGCAGCGCTCAGGGGTTTATTGGCTCTACCTATACTCAGGGATCACTCCTAGCAGTACACAGGGGACCAGATGGGATGTTGGGAATCAAACCTAGGTTGGCTGTGTATAAGGCATTAAAAGACATTAAAGAATCAAAAATAGAGACAGACATGGGGGAGAGCTGCTACTGGCTCTCACTGTGCCCAGCCACTCATGAGGCACCCTGGAGGGATGGCAGGTTCTAGCCCTGGCCCGCCACTCCAGCAGAGCCTCACAACATGCCAGACGCCCCCACTCCATGAGGGCCTCCATTTTCCACATCTGGACTTCCCCCTCATCAGAACTCCACCCAGCAGACCAGCCTATCACAGCCCTGCTCATCGAGATCTACTCTGCTGCAGTCTTTTTTAATCCGGCCAAGGTATGCTGATCCAGAGACAGACATGGGGCAGAGCTGCTACTGGCTCTCACTGTGCCCAGCTGCTCATGAGGTGCCCGGGAGGGATGGCAGGTTCTAGCCCTGGCCCACCACCCCAGCAGAGCCTCACAACAAGCCAGACGACCCCCCACTCCATGAGGACCTCCATTATCCACATTCGGACTTCCCCCTCGTCAGAACTCCACCCAGCAGACCAGCCTGTCACAGCCTGGCTCATCAAGATCCACCCTGCTGCAGTCTTTTTTTAATCTTGCCCAGGTATGCTAATCCAGAGACATACATGGGGCAGAGCTGCTACTGGCTCTCAACTGTGCCCAGCCGCTCATGAGGTGCCCCGGGAGGGATGGCAGGTTCTAGCCCTGGCCCGCCACCTCAGCAGAGCCTCACAACAAGCCAGACGACCCCCCCACTCCATGAGGACCTCCATTTTCCACATTCGGACTTCCCCCTGGTCAGAACTCCACCCAGCAGACCAGCCTATCACAGCCTGGCTCACACAGCTGCAAGCGGCAGCACGGTCCATCAATAAATGCTGGATTTTGAGATGACTCCAAGAGTATGCTATCCGCATGGCAGAGCCTAGCAAGCTACCCATGTTGTATTTGATATGCCAAATACTAGTAACAATTATAGAACTCATTCCCATTACCTGATGGAATGGTTTGAGGCTCTTTATGTTCCTGGAGCAAGCAGGTGCCCTTGGGCTCTACTTGCATGAGACAGGACATATGGAGATGTTACTGGTGCCCGCTCGAGCAAATCAATGATGAACAGGAAGATAGTGATAGTGATAGTGTTTTTTTTATTAATCAATAAAATATTTTTACAAATAGTTTATGTTATAGGTTCATAATAGTGTGCACAAATTAGAAAAGATTTAGTGATTACCAGACTTTGAAGATACTACAAAGTTAAAGTAATCAAAAACAGTATGATTTTGGTGAAATTAAGTAAATAGATCCATTGGAAAGAGTAGAGACCATGAATAGAAATAGAAATGCAATCAACTTATCTTTGCCAAAGAAAGAAAGGTAACACAGTGGGGCAAATATTGCATTTACAACCAAATGCGCCAGACCAACTAGATTCTAACACACACACACAAATACAGACACAACAGAAACAAACACACACACACACACACACACACACACACACATTTCAAATCCCAGAGCCACTCAAACAGCTTCAATAATATCTGAATAAAGAAGAACATTGTCAAATGTTAGAACCGATTCATTGTTGCTTCAAATTTTTTGTACTCTTCATACTGTCAATTGGAAAGATAATTTGCTTTTCTTAATCCACAATTTAAAAATCTAATATCTTTTGGAAATACTCCTACACATTCAGAAATGTTTTGCCAGTTAGCTAGGTATTTATTGGGCTATCTTGAGATTAACATGTTATGAATTGTTCCATCATAATAAAGCTCTTGAAATTTAATATCAGTGTAGTAAGGAGTAAATATTTTCTTAAAACTTTTTTATTATTGTGATTTTTACTATAATTTTACAAAATACTCTGATTTTAGCTGATATTAATTCATTTAGCTAACATTCTAGAAGTCTAAATGTTTGTTTAGAATCCATAGAAAAAAATTACCATAATTTGAATTAAATTAATCTGCATTTGACTGGCGTTTTTTATTAGGCCTTTGGTTGGGTAGCTGTCTCTTTCTTATTTTGCTTTTTAACAAAATATAAATAAATTAAAATTTTTTGTTACTGCAAGTTGGTAGAAATTGTTTATAAAGCAATTTATAGAAAATTTATTAACTCATAAAATATAGAAAATTTATTGACTCATAAGACATATTTGAATAACATATCAGTTTTATTTGTACTAATTTTGTACCCAAATGTATTAAATTTGGTTTTAATGTTTTTAGCATTTTATAAAAAATTTATAGCTGTTTGTTTTATCTAATAATTCACTAAATTGCCCTTTTTAATTTTCTGAATTAATGTCAAAAGTTTTGAATACCTTTGAGTACCTTTTGAATATAAGTTACTTTAGAGATACTGAATTTTTTAAGTCATTGTAATTAGTTTTTTTTCAGTTTTCCAATATTTGTGTCCTATTTATTGTATTTTCCTACCGTAATTTTATAGAAACTTAAAGCTAAACAAGAAAATTTAAATGTCTATTTAAAAAACTTTTATCCTGTTAAGTGAAACCAAGCTGGAAATATTTTATTGTTGGAGTTGTGGTGTAGCAACAAGCCACTGATATTCAGTGTTTTTATTTGTTTGTTCGTGTTGGTTTCATTTTTTGGGCCACAATTGCTCAACACTTACACTTGCCTCTAAATTCAGGGATCACATCTGGCAGAACTCAATCATGGACCATATACGGAGCCAAGGATAGAACCTGTGTTGGATCTATGCAAGGCAAGTGCTCTACTCACTGTACATCTCTTTAGTCCCCAGATATTAAGGGTTTTTATAATATTTAAACTCTAGGTGGATTACAGTATTTTTTTACATTTGTATCTAAGTCTTGGGGTATTTTGTTCTGTTTTACTCTTTTAATATTGGTTTTAATATAATATACTTAATATTTAAATACATTGTATTACTAATGCTTATCACAAAAGTTATGTGTTCAATCTTCATAATATGTATGACATTTTTTGAAGTATATTGACATTTTATACTGTTCAGTTTGCAGCAAAATTTGTCTGTTTTGTAAATGCTGGCAGAAAGATTGCATTATACATTTCTGATCCTAATCTTGTATTAATAAAAGCAAAAACATACACTTGATCACTTCACTTGATCACTTGAATCCCGTTATTCATCGATTTGCTCGAGCAGGCGCCAGTAACATTTCCATTAGACCCTATCACGTGTCAATGTAGCCCAATGGCATCTGGTTGATTCAGGAATATGAAGAGCCTCAAACCGTTCCTTCAGGGTCTTAACAAGGAAGTCTGACCATCTTGTAGGTGGGCGGCCACGTGATCTTTTGACATCCCGTGGGATCCAGTCGGTAACGGCTCTAGTCCAGCGGTTGTCTCCAAATCGCATTACATGTCCAGCCCATCTGATTTTCGATGCCTTGGCAAACGAGACAGCGTCCCTGATTCTGGAATAGCGACAAAGGTCAGAACTCCGGATTCCTTCACTCACTTGAGTGAGACGTGATATTCCAAGCATAGCTCTTTCGATGCCTCTCTGGGAGACCCGAATAGCATTCTCATCCTGCTTTCATAGGGCCCAGGTCTCTGAGGCGTATGTTAATGCAGAGAGAACGGTGGAGTCGAAGAGATGTGCCCGGAGCCGGAGGTTCTTTGTCCTTTTAGCTATTTCTTCGATGCCTTTGAAGGCATTCCATGCCGCTCTCTCTTCCTCCTGCGCAGCTCAGGTTTTAGGTCATTCATCATGTTGACTTCTCGACCTAGGTACACATAACTGCTGCATTCAGAGATGTTTGTTCCATTGAGAGTGAATGGGGCCTCAGGAACTAGTTCATTTCTCATGAACATAGTTTTCTTCAGATTCAGCTGTAGACCTACCTTTCCACATTCTCGGTTAAAGTCAGCCAGCATTTGTTCCACTTGGCTAATGTTTGGTGTTATTAGAACGATGTCATCAGTGAAGCGGAGGTGGTGTAGTTGCCGACCATCTATCTTCACTCCCATTCCTTCCCATTCTAATTGTCTCATGATGTTCTCGAGGGTGGCACTGAAGAGTTTTGGTGAGATGGTATCACCCTGTCGAACCCCTCTTTTGACATCAATGATCACTTCTTTGTAGAATGGTGAGATCCTGGTGGTGAATCCGTAATACAGCTCACGAAGGATCTTGATGTATTGGGTTTGAACGCCCTGTTTGGCTAGGGCTTCGATGACTGCTTCAGTCTCCACAGAATCAAAGGCTTTCTGTAAATCAATGAACATGAGACAGAGCGGCATCTTGTACTCCCTACAAACCTCAATGAGCTTGGTTACTGTGTGGATATGGTCAATTGTGCTGAATCCTTTCCGGAAACCTGCTTGCTCGCATGGTTGTCCTTCATCTAGTGTTCTGCTAATCCTGTTCAGGATGACTCGTGTAAACAGCTTGTAGATGACAGACAACATACACAAGAAATAAAAATTAATCACTGTATAATACAAATATTTTACATATTATTTTTTATTAGCTTATCTGCTTATTGACAAAAATTTATGTATCACAGAGGAAATGATTGTTAATTTGATATTCTTATGTTACAAATAAACTATTTTTATACATTTAATTCTACTTTAATTGATGTCATATTAAATTTGCTTTGAATTGATCTGATAAATTTTTGTCTTCATTAGTAATTTTATACTACCAATTATCAGTAATGATGATTTCAAATAAATTACTTTAATGAATATTTTTATCTATTATATTCTAAATTTGATCATAAACAAAACAATTAATTTATTTAGAATATTATATATGAAGCCAATTTCTTTTCCTATTTTCCTATTTTTAAACTGTTTTGTGATTTTGTATTCTGAACTAGCATTTTGTTTTCCAAATCAATTTCTTCTTTTAAAGTTGGTTTTGAGTCTCTGAAGTTCCTGAGCTGTTGTTTACCCATGAAGTTTTATATCTTTCCTTCAAATCTGAATGTGAGTCTAGCCAGGTAAAGAATTCTTGGTGAGGCCTTCATTTCACAGACATTTTTGCAATATCTCACCATTGTCCTAGGGCTTGGTGGGTTTCATCTGAGCAATATTCTGCTCCTTTGTATGAAATTTCCTTCTTTGATCTTGCTGCTTACAATATTGTGCCTCTATGTTGTTTTGTCTTTCCAATTAGGATATGTCTTGGAGTCTTTTTGTTAGGGTACCTTTGAGCTGGTATCTTTTTATTTAAGTATTCTATTGTACCACTGTGAAATATACAATTACAAAGATATACAATTAAAAAGTTCATATTTGGGCTTTGGTCATACAGTGTTCCAGCACCCATCCCTCCACCAGTGCCCATCTCCCACCACCAACTACCCGGTTCCCAACCCCCTCCCCCAGCCCACCTCCATGGAAGGTTCTTTATTTCTTTCCCTTTCTCTCTCTTTCTCTTTTCCTTCCCTTCCAGACTATGGATTACAGAACATACATTAAAGGGTTGTCATGTGTATCTTTTTGCCTGTATTTAATGCTCAGTTCTAGGTTGGTATTAGTACCCTCGACAATTGTTAGCACACAGTTCCATTTTCTGTCTTACCTAGCCTCTGACATCTGGCTGCCTGCATTCTTCAGCTCTGAAATATTTCTGGTAATGATGTCTTCAATAGAAAGGGGTGTCTCCTGTTCCTCTGGAACGCTGAGGATTCTTATGTCGTTTCTCTTGAATTTATTCCAGTGTTCTCTTGAACACCCTTGGGCTATTTTGAGACCCTTTTCCATCAACTTTATTTGCCTCAGTGCTTTCTGCAATTCATCTTCAAGCTCACTGATTTTCTTTTTGGCTGCTGTCATTCTAGTATTGAGAGCACCAGTTAAATTTCCCATATCATCTACTGAGTTTTGTAACTAATGACACTTCTATTTGCAGTTTCTTATTTCTGCTCTCATTTCCTCCTATTTTTTATTGGTTAACCATTCCACTGCTTCTTTATTTTCCTCTTGACTTTTATTGGATGTCAGTTCCATCATTTCTTTGAATTCATTACACACCCTCAACATTTCATCTCTGAATTCTTTGAGAGATAGGTTATGTATCTGGGTCTAACTTATTGAAGCTTCAGGACTCTTTCTTCATCCAATTATTGTGATGCAGGTCTGTGTTGTTTACCCATGTTGGTGTAGTATTCTTTAAGCAATGTTCCCAACTACAGTTCTAATGCAAAAAATGAAGATGCATCTCTTACCTAGGTACTTTTTAAGGGAACTTGAGGACGGGACAGGTGACTTTCTTTTCGCTATTGCTTACACTGTCTAGAAAGCTCTTAGATTATTTTCACACTGTGATTTTAACTTATTTTTTACTAGTGGTTATATCTACCCACCTCCCAGTCGACAGCTACAGAGCCCCTCATCTAGACATGAAACTTCCTGTCCAAAGCCCACTCTCAACAGCCACTCAATTTCAGTTGACCAGAAGCAATGCACTGTGCCATTTGAATTCTTTCTGCAGAAGAAAATGGGTGATGACCTTCACTCTCTGGAGTCAAGCAGTACTGAGCAGGTGACCAATGTTGCTGTCATCCCCAAATTCCAAAGAGAATCAGACCATCGTCTCCTTCATGCAAAATTCTACTTCCCGCAACAGGGAGAAAAGGCTGCAAAGTTTAAGAAGAGAATGCCCAGTACGACCACCAACTGGGAACTCTTTGGCACAATTGCAGCAACATGGGAGGATACCACCATTGACGACATCAATGAAGAATACAACCGACTGGTTCAGAACCTCCATGATTTTGCAAAGAATGCCGAGAGAAAGAAAGATACAAAAGGATGCCTGTCTTCAGAAACTCTTGAGCTCATTCGCCAACATGGCAAGGCGAGAGCCTCAGGAGACCAAATGCTAACGTCCAAGCTTGCTAAACGGTGCAGAGAAGTGATAAAAGAATACCTCAAAGACAGAAAAGCAGAAATACTGGAGGATGCAGCAGAAGCTGGGAAAAGCATTCACACTGCCTTCCTGTCCTTCGCCAACTATAAGACCAAGATGACTGCCCTCCGACGCCCTGATGGATCTATCACATCTTCCAGAAAGGCAATGGAGATTATCCAGGACTTCTACTCAAATCTCTTTGATAGCCACATCCATCTGCCCAATACCAAATTCCACAGGATGGATATGTCATTCCCAACGTTCTCCCTTCTGAAATCCGACATGCCATTTTGTCGGTAAAGAATGGAACAGCACCAGGCCCAGACAAAGTCAGATCTGAACACCTGAAGAATCTACCATCGGTATTCATCAATACACTAGCTCGGCTCTTCACACGCTACCTGTCTGAATGCAAGGTGTCCTCCCAATGGAAAACCAGCAGGACAGTTCTACTGTTCAAGAAGGGAGACATTCACGACATCAGCAACTATCGCCCCATGTGCCTGTTGTCCGTCATCTACAAGCTGTTTACACGAGTCATCCTGAACAGGATTGGCAGAACACTAGATGAAGGACAACCATGCGAGCAAGCTGGCTTCCGGAAAGGATTCAGCACAATCACCCATATCCACACAGTAACCAAGCTCATTGAGGTTTGTAGGGAGTCCAAGATGCCGCTCTGTCTCACGTTCATTGATTTCAAGAAAGCCTTTGATTCCGTGGAGACTGAAGCAGTCATCAAAGTCCTAGCCAAACAGGGTGTTCAAACCCAATACATCAAGATCCTTCATGAGCTGTATAACGGATTCACCACCAGGATCTCACCATTCTACAAAGAAGTGATCATTGATTTCAAAAGAGGGGTTCCACAGGGTGATACCATTTCACCAAGACTCTTCAGCACCACCCTCGAGAACATCATGCGACAATTAGAATGGGAAGGTACAGTAGTGAAGATAGATGGTCAGCAACTACACCACCTCCGCTTTGCTGATGACATCATTTTAATAACACCAAACATTAGCCAAGTGGCACAAATGCTGGCTGACTTCGACCGAGAATGTGGAAAGATAGGTCTAGAGCTGAATATAAAGAAAACTATGTTTATGAAAAATGAACTAGTTCCAGAGGCCCCATTCTCTCTCAATGGAACAAACATCTCTGAATGCAGCAGTTATGTGTACTTAGGTCGAGAAGTCAACATGATGGATGACCTAAAACCTGAGCTGCGCAGGAGGAAGAGAGGCGGCATGGAATGCCTTCAAAGGCATCGAAAGAAATAGCTAAAAGGACAAAGAACCTCCGGGCTCTGAGCACATCTCTTTGACTCCGCCATTCTCCCTGCATTAACATACGCATCAGAGACCTGGGCCCTATGAAAGAAGGATGAGAATGTTATTCAGGCCTCCCAGAGAGGAATTGAAAGAGCTTTGCTTGGAATATCATTTCTCACTCAAGTGAGAGAAGGAATCCGTAGTTCTGGCCTCCGTCACTATCCAGAATCAGGGACGCTGTCTCGTTTGCCAAGGCATTGAAAATCAGATGGGGTGGACATGTAATGCGATTTGGAGACAACTGCTAGCCTAGAGCCGTTACCGAGTGGATCTTACGGGATGTCAAAAGATCATGTGGCTGTCCACCTACAAGATGGTCAGACTTCCTTGTCAAGACCCTGAAGGAACGGTTTGAGGCTCTTCATATTCCTGAATCAATAGATGCCATTGGGCTACATTGGCACGTGATAGGGTCCAATGGAAATGTTACTGGTGCCTGCTCCAGCAAATCGATGAATAACGGGATTCAAGTGATCAAGAAGTGATCAAGTGGTTATATGAAATTAAAGAAGTTCAAAGGCATATCAGAGACTACTTTGGGAATCTTTGTCATGAAACAAGGGAATCTTGAAATACGGATATATGGATACTGTAGAATTCTATAGCCCCCTAAGGCTGAATGAAGATTTAGAATACCTGAACTGACCTATAAGTGTTGAGGAAATTTAATTGGTAATCAAAACAAAAGTCCAAACACAGAAGTGTTTTATAGTGAATTCTTTCAAATTTTTAAACAGGACAGTCACATATTTTCAAGCTTTCCCAGGAAAATGAATAAATATAAACACTAGCAAATAGTTTGCATGTGACAAATATCACCCCAATATCATAAACAGATATAGACACAAAGAGAGAGATAACTACTGGTTGATATACTTGAATACCTGAATTCTGGGAGGCATCAACTTTCTCAAATGCAAACTGTAGTACAAAGTGGTAGTAATTAAACAGCATGGTAGTAAAATAAAGACAGACAACAGGTAAATAGGATAGAGTTGAATATCTAATGCAGACACTCAAGTGTATGATCACTTAATCTTTAAAATGGAGCAAGAAATATGAAGTGGAGAAAGTGAAACCTCTAACAAGTGATGCTTGGAAAACTGGGCAGATACATGCGAAGTAATGAACTCATACCTATTTCTAATGCCAGTCACAAAAGTCAGATCAAAATAGATTAAAAAGCTCAATATTAGATCTGAATCCATGAGGTGCATGGAGGAAAATGTGCATGGAACCCTCCATGACATAGAAACTATGTCAAAGAACTTCTTCAAAGATCAAACACCAGTGACCAAGCAAGTGGAAGCAAAGATAAACAAATGGAACTACCTTAAACTAAGAAGTTTTGCACCTCAAAATAAATGGTGACCAAGATATAAAGACGGCTCACAGAATGGGAATGATTATTTACCCAACAGCTATATAACAAGGGGTTAATAAATACAAAGATATAGAAGCACACTGGTAGAACTTTACAAGAAAAACATCTAACCCATTTTTTTAAATGGGAAGAAACGAACAAAAGCTTTCTTCATGAAGAAGTATGAAAAGCCAATAGACACATGAATGAATACTCTACATCACTTATCATGAGGGAGATGCAATTCAAAACAACAATGATAATTTATCTCATACCACAGAAACTGACACACATCAAAAATAAAAATAACAATCAGTGCTGGTATGGATGGGGAGAAATGCATTCTTTCAATGCTGGTAGAAATGGCAACTGGGTCAGTCTTTTTGGAAAACAATATGGACATTCTTCAAGAAAGCTAGAAATTATGCTTCCATGTGACTCAGAAACACCACTCTTGGAATATACCCATTAGGCCCAAAAGACATAGCAGAAATGCCAACTGCACTTTTACGTTCATTTCTGATTATTCACAGTACCCAGAATCTAGAAACAGTTGGAGATCCTAAAACAGACTACTGGGTAAAAATAAATTATACATCTACACAGTGGAATACTATACAGCCACCAAGAAAAATTGAAGCTATTCACTGTCACTGTCTTCCCGTTCATCATCGATTTGCTAAAGCGGGCAAGAGTAACATCTCAATATGACCTGTCTCATGCAAGTAGAGCCCAAGGGCACCTGCTTGCTCAAGGAACATAAAGAGCCTCAAACCATTCCATCAGGTCGTGGGAATGAGGTCTAAAATTGTTACGGGCATTTGGCATATCAAAAACGACACAGGTAGCTTGCCAGACTCTGCTGTGCGGGTAGCATACTCTTGTAGTCATCTCAAAATCCAGCATTTATTGATGAACTGCGAGGCCGCGTTAGGCCACACAAGCCGGGCTGTGATAGGCTGGTCTGCAGGGTGGAGTTCTGACTATTATGAAGCTATTAAATTTTCATATAAATTGATGGACATGCAAAGTATCATGTTAATGAAATTAATCAGAAGTAGAAGGACAGACATAGAATGATTGCCCTCATTTGTAGGAATAAAAACAAATCATAATATTAGAGTAATACCTAAAGATCGAACCTGGATCAGTCATGTGCAAGGCAAGCAGCTTACTCATTGTATTATTGCTCCAAACTCAAGTTATATTTTTATAGCTGAATTTTAAGACATATATTGTAAATACAGCTTTAATAATATGTACAGTTTTTCAAATAAATTACCCTTTTACATTCATTTTGTTGTCCATGGAATTACACATATTTTTCTGGGCTTTATGAAATCAGATTTGTATAATTTTGTTTTTTTGTGTATTGGAACAACTTCCATGCAAAATCATTAAAATTTATACCTATTTTCTTTATGAGCCTTCTATATTTAATGGCTACATTTAGTTGCTAATCAATTTTATATTTTATATGTAATGTGAGATGGGACTCTAATTTCATACTTAATTCATGTGATTTCCAGTTGTCCCCAAAGTACATGCTGAAAAGACTATTTTTCCCTTTGAATGGATCTTGGCAATTTTAGAATCTACTAATTAAAGATATAAAGGTTTATTTCCATGCTCTCATGTCTATTCTGTAGGTAGATGTGCCCATATTTATTCCTGAGCCCCCTCTTGACTACTGTAGTGTAGTAGTATACTACTTTTTGAAATCAGAAAGTTACTGATAGTTCAAGCTTTTTCTTTTCTTTTATTTTTAAAAAAAAACAGTTTTGGCTGTTCTTTTTACTCTTAATTTCTATATGAGTGTTAGGACAAGCATGTCAATTTCTTCAAAGAAATCTAACAAGATATTAACAGAGGTTGCTTTGAATTTGTAGATTAATCTTTGGAATGTGGAATACTCACCTTTTAACTCTTAAGTTTCTTATTACGTGAACAGATAATTTATTTTTATTTAACTAAGCCTTTTAAGAATCTCATGCTCTACTGACTGAGCTAGCTGGGTGTTTTAAAAAAAATTTCAATAATGAATATTAGTTTTAAGGGTGTAAATTTTGCAGTTCATTTTTAAATTTAACTCTTAATACTTTGATTTTTAATATTGAAAATATAATCATTTTTCTTAATTTCATTTTAGACTGTTGCACATATAAATATGATTAATGTTTTACATATTGATAATATAAAATGAAAACTTGCTATGCTCATTTATCAGGTTTAATAACTTCTCTTTATTATTTTTAGTAAATGTTTTTCTTATTAAGGGGGCATACACAGCAGTATTGATCAGGGCTTACTCCTGACTTTGTGCTCAGGGATCACTTCCTCTGGGCTAGTGGGACCATATAAGGTGCCACCATTGGCCATCAGCAGTGTTGGGCACCAAGCGGCTGGTTTTAGGGCCTGGCTCTTTCCACCATAAGGCCCAAAGGGTGGGACCCATAAGCGGGCTCTGATTTCAAAGTAATAAAACTTTCGAAAACCCAAAATGTTTTCGGAAGTGAGAGATCCATGAGAAAAAAGCACCTGTGTTTACCAGACAGGATGTTTCTGGCCTTCTGAATACTTTGCTACAATGGCTCAGGATGATGGCTTGTGCTTGTATCCCTACCCATAAAATTTTGTATAAAAGACTAAGCTATGCTCAGTAAACAGACACTGCCCCCATCCCCCGCCCTGCATTGGTGTCTTTTTTTTCCTTCCTCAGTAGTCACAAGGCAGATGCTTCTCCCAAGTCTTTCCCTCTCCTTTTTGCAGGGATGAAGCCCGGAAAGATCTAGGTCTCCCTCCTTCATGCTGGAGGCTACTGGCCAGAGCACCCCCTCCCCCCACAAGCAAGGCAACTGCAATACCTGCTGTACCCTCTCTCTGGCCCCTATTTTATTATTTCTATATTATTTGATTAGCAGTCTTTTTTTTAAATCCGGCTCAGGTATGCTGATCCAGAGACTCACAGACATGGGGCAGAGCTGCTACTGGCTCTCCCTGTGCCCAGCCTCTCACGAGGCACCCAGTAAAGATGGCGGGTTCTAGCCCTGGCCCGCCACCCCAGCAGAGCCTTGCAACAAAGCCAGATGACCCCCACTCCATGAGGGCCTCCATTTTCCACATCCAGACTTCCCTCTTGTCAGAACTCCACCCAGCAGACCAGCCTATCACAGCCCTGCTCATCAAGATCCACCCTGCAGCAGTCTTTTTAAATCTGGCTCAGGTATGCTGATCCAGAGACTCACAGACATGGGGCAGAGCTGCTACTGGCTCTCCCTGGGCCCAGCCACTCACGAGGTGCCCAGGAAGGATAGTGGGTTCTAGCCCTGGCCCACCACCCCAGAGAGCCTTGCAACAAGCCAGACGATCCTCCACTCCATGAGGGGCCTCCATTTTCCACATCCAGACTTCCCTCTTGTCAGAACTCCACCCAGCAGACCAGCCTATTACAGCCTGGCTCACGTGGCTGCTTGCAGCCACATGGTTCATCAATAAATGCTGGATTTAGAGAATCAAGAGTATAACTCAAGAGTATGCTACCCACATGGCAGAGCCTGGCAAGCTACCCGTGTCGTATTTGATATGCCAAATACCAGTAAAAATTTTAGACCTCATTCCCATGACCTGATGGAATGGTTTGAGGCTCTTTGTGTTCCTGGAGCAAGCAGGTGCCCCTGGGCTCTACTAGCATGAGACAGGACATATGGAGATGTTACTGGTGCCCGCTCAAGCTATTTGATGATGAACGGGAAGAGAGTGATACAGTGATATTATTTGATTAAGTATAGTAGTATTGTTAATCATCAGTCAGGCAAAATCATCAATTAATTGACAGATTAATCAATCATATTAATCCGTATTCAATCGACGGTTTTGCCTAACTGATGTCACTGTCATTCAAAAATTGCAAACAGGATCGGGCCACCGTCTTCTTTTGTACAAAATTCTACTTCATGGAACAAGGAAAAAAAGGCTGCAAAGTTTAAAAAGAGAACTTCCAGAATGACCACCAACTGGGAACTCTTTGGCACCATTGAGGCAACATGGGAAAATACCATCATTGATGACATCGATGAAGAATACAACCGACTGGTTCAGCACTTCCATGATTATGTGAAGAATGCCGAGAGAGAAAGCCACAAAAGCACTCCTGTCTTCAAAAACTCTTGAGCTCATTTGCCAATGTGGTAAGACACAAGCCTCAGACAACCAAATGCTAAATTCCAAACTCACAGAGAATCGATAAAGGAAGACCTCAAAGAGAGAAGAGCAAAAATACTGGCCGATGCAACAGAAGTCTGGCCATCCATGGCCTATCAGTACTGGGCCCTGTACCTGTGCATGCAGAGACAGAGACAGATACAGAGACAGAGAGACAGAGAGGTCTCTCTTCTGGGGGTTGCCTTTTATTTGTTGCCAAATCCCATCCCCAGGTATTCCTTTCTACATTCTGATTGGCTACTTATTCCAGGGGTGTGATTAGCTACCTGAGACCTGGTGCTTTCCTCCTTAGCTCCTGCTGTATCAATATTATCTTCTCATTTTCTTTATTTTAATAATTTTAATAACTTTTACTTACTCTATGTGAACTATTTCAATTTTGATGGTTTCTGTAAACAACTGATTTTTAAGCTTATTTTCTATTAGATATTTTCTATTAGATATTTTATAATTTCATTTTCATTTTAAGTTTTGTTATTATCTGAAGCCCTATTAAGTTATAGCCAGTATATTTTTCCTGTCTACTAAGTGATTAGGATGATCATTTTATGGAACTATATTCTTCCAAGTTGTTCCTCAAATGGTGCAATGTTAGGCATATAAACACTTACATGTATTGAGTGTATATTTTAGGTGGCTCTCTTTTTCCTGTTCTTGATCTGTTAAGCTCTTTGCTGATTTTGTATCACGTCCAATTTATAGTTTCTAGTCCAATGCAGTTAAAAGTGCTCTCTTTGTAAGTGTAGTTTTTAGTCAAATTTTATTTTCAGGTAAACTGTTGACCTTAGGAAATTTCTTTTCATGTCTGTGGAACCTCAATCTTCTCTGGTAATACATATATCAAACCGTTTAGTTTGTTGCTCTCATATAGCTTTCAGACTTTTGCTGTTACTGTTGCTTATGTCACAATTTCACTTTGAATAGAGTTCTTAGGACTGAATCTCACAATATTTCAAATTTGATAAATTTGGGGAAAGTCTTCAGTCTCTACTATTAGAATTTCTCCCAATACCTACATTAAATATATGAGTCATTGTTTTATAACAGGGTGGCGGTATTATGTTGGCTTGGAAATTATAATATAGATGTTAGATGGTAGACTCTTGTTTCCTAAGCTTCTCTCTGCTAGCATGGAAAGCACATTTTACCAGCAAGCTAGTGTTATCAGGGTTTCAGTATTCTCAGCCTTCTGTTACTCCATTGAAAGATAGAATTTTCTATGAATTAATGGTGTTTTGGTAGAGGAAGTGATTATCCAACCTATAGACTTCATTCACTAAAATTTTGATTTTATAATTCATAGGAAGAATGAGAAATGTGGGTGGCCTATCCCTTTAAACATGATACAGTCTAAATATCTAGACTGAAAGTTGGTAGTAAACAGTTCTTTGCATAGTCACAAAGCTCAAGTGGAGCTTCCATCTCACATAGTTCTGAAAAAGGTGACATATATAATGTGCTCAAGTAAAACATACCTATTGTTCTAATGGCTAATATGTAGACATTCTTGAATAAATATTACTTAATTTTGTATATGCTTTAAGACAATTTTAGAATTTTTTAATTAAAACATTCAGTACTTAATGAATATTTTGGGTGGGGAATTATTTTATTGTGGTTTTCTTTAATCTCCATTTCAGAAGTAAATTTCTCTAAATGGATTTTTTTAAATGGTAAAATTTATTTGGTAAAATTTTATAAGACTTTAACAGCTTTTGTAAAATTATTTTTACCTTAATAATAACCCATTTTAGGTAAACCCAACAACTTCTGAATAATTATTTCATAATTTTCAAAATTGATATTTAATATTCTTATTTGTATCGCAGCCTCAAGTACTTAAGAGTTGGTATGTGGCTCTCCAATTCTGTTAATGGAGACCTCATATTGAGATAATAAAACCTCTAGACCCACGTTCCACAGCTGCAGACATATAAGCTCATCTACCTCCTTGTTCCAGAGACTCACAAATAAATTTGAAAAGAGACCAACTAGTCACAAAAAATTTCTCATTTAGCTAGTCCCTGGTATTCCCGGTATAGGCTTAGACCTATAGGGTGATCTCAGGAAGGAGTCAAGTCAAGTTCCCACCCCACCAAAATCCCTGCAGCAAAAACAACTCAGATGCCAACAGCTGTCAACATGCCTCTGGCCCACTGCCCAGGTAAATATTCTGAATTTTCTGGAACTGTTCTCTTCAAAGTCTACAATACTAACATCCCTGTAAGAGCACACCAGATAAGACAGGAATGTGACATAGAGGTCAACTAATCTTTACTAACAAAAGATAACATGGAAGACTTTACTTGCAGCAAGAACTTAGTGAACCCTCACTTGATCACTTGATCACTTGAATCCCGTTATTCATCGATTTGCTTGAGCGGGCGCCAGAAACATTTCCATTGGACCCTATCACGTGCCAATGTAGCCCATGGCATCTGGTTGATTCAGCAATATGAAGAGCCTCAAACCATTCCTTCAGGGTCTTTATAAGGAAGTCTGACCATCTTGTAGGTGGGCGGCCACGTGATCTTTTGACATCCCATGAGATCCAGTCGGTAATGGCTCTAGTCCAGCGGTTGTCTCCAAATTGCATTACATGTCCAGCCCATCTGATTTTCGATGCCTTGGCAAAGCGAGACAGCGTCCCTGATTCTGGAATAGCGACGGAGGTCAGAACTCCGATTCCTTCTCTCACTTGAGTGAGGCGTGATATTCCAAGCATAGCTCTTTCGATGCCTCTCTGGGAGACCGAATAGCATTCTCATCCTGCTTTCATAGGGCCCAGGTCTCTGAGGCATATGTTAATGCAGGGAGAACGGTGGAGTCAAAAGAGATGTGCCTGGAGCCAGGGGTTCTTTGACCTTTTAGCTATTTCTTCGATGCCTTTGAAGGCATTCTATGCCGCTCTCTTCCTCCTGCGCAGCTCAGGCTTTAGGTCGTTCATCATGTTGATTTCTCGACCTAGGTACACATAACTGCTGCATTCAAAGATGTTTGTTCCATTGCGAATGAATGGGGCCTCTGGAACTAGTTCATTTTTCATAAACATAGTTTTCTTTAGATTCAGCTGTAGACCTATCTTTCCACATTTTCGGTCGAAGTCAGCCAGCATTTGTGCTGCTTGGCTAATGTTTGGTGTTATTAGAATGATGTCATCAACAAAGGCAGAGGTGGTGTAGTTGCCGACCATCTATCTTCACTCCCATTCCTTCCCATTCTAATTGTTGCATGATGTTCTCGAGGGTGGCACTGAAGAGTTTTGGTGAAATGGTATCACCCTGTTGAACCCCTCTTTTCACATTAGTGATCACTTCTTTGTAGAATGGTGAGATCCTGGTGGTGAATCCATAATACAGCTCATGAAGGTTCTTGATGTACTGAGTTTGAACACCCTGTTTGTTTAAGGTTTCGATGACCGCTTCAGTCTCAAGAGAATCAAAGGCTTTCTTTATCAATGAACATTAGACAGAACAGCATCTTGAACTACCACAAACCTCACTGAACTTGGTTACCATGAGGATATGATCGATTGTGATGAATCGTTTTGAAAGCCAGCTTGTTTGCATGGTTTTCCATCTAATGTTCTGCCAATCCTGTTCAAGATGACTTGAGTGAAGAGCTTGTAGATCATAGACAACAGACAGATTGGGCAATAGTTGCCAATATCGTGGATGTCTCTCTTCTTGAACTGCAGAACTTTTCTGCTGGTTTTTCATTGGGAGGGCACATTGCATTCATATAGGTAGCATGTGAGTAACCGAGCGGTGTATTGATGAGTACTGATGGAAGATTCTTCAGGTATTCGGGTCTGACTTTGTCTGGGCACGGGTGCTATTTGCTTCTTTACTGATGAAATGACATGTCGGTTTCAGAAGGGAGATCATTGGAAATGACATATCCATCTTGCGGAATTTGGTATGTGGGCAGATTGATTTGGCTATCAAAGAGATCCAAGTAGAAGTCATGAATAATCTTCTCCATTGCCTTTCTGTAAGATGTGATAGATCCATCAGGACATATGGGCGCAGTCATCTTGGTCTTATTGTTGGCGAAGGACAGGCAGGAATTGCAAATGCTTTTCCTGGATTCTGATGTTTTGGTCAGTATTGCTGCTCATCTCTCTTTGAGGTCTTTCTATGCTTCTCTACACTGTTGTGAGATCTTGGACATTAGCTTATGGTTGTCTGAAGCTAATGCCTTGCCACGTTGGCAAATGAGCTCTAGAGTTTTTGAAAACAGGCGTACTTTTGTGTCTTTCTCTCTCTCAGTGTTTGCACAATCATGGAGGTGCTGAACCAGTCGGTTGTATTCTTTGTTGATGTAGTGAATGATGGTATCGCCTCATGTTGCTGCAATGATGCCAAAGAGTTCCCAGTTGTTGATCATTCTGGGAGTTCTCTTTTTAAACTTTGCAACCCTTTCTCCCTGTTCCATGAAGTAGAATTTTGTATGAAGGAGTCAGTGGTTCAATCCTGTTTGGAATTTTGTTACGACAGTGACGTTGGTCAGGCAAAACCATAGATTGAATATGATCACTTGATCACTTGATCTTTCGACATCCCGTTATTCATCGATTTGCAAGTGGGCACCAGTAACATTTCCATTTGACCCTATCACATGCTAGTTTAGCCCAATGGCATCTGTCATTGAATATGGTGTGGTCAATTTCATTGTGGAACTGTCCACTAGGAGAGTCCCATGTCTAATGTATGGGAACCATATGAAATGCTAATGAAAGAACTGGACTCAGCCAAGTACATATAAGCACCTTTTGTATGCATCATCTCTTTGATTCCTGTCACTTCAGATTTATAATTTTGCTAGTGTGCATAGCATAACTTACTCTGACTAGTATTTAAGGCACTTTTAATTATCCTAAGATTTAAAAATACACAAATTATACTTCCAAAGTCTATACAGGACATTATTTCCTTCTATCTATAGGTTGCTCCATAATTCGATATCCTAATATATACAAAATGTTTTCTCATAAACATTTTATGGTAGCCATTAAAGCATTAGTTTTATTCTATTCAAATATAAATAATGATAAATTCCCTGTGCTATTCCATTACAAACTCTAAAATTATAGCTTCATCCATTTGGCACTGAAGGTTTTCTTATTGCTTTATTGTAATTTTTAGTGAAGTTTACTTTTAAAATGGGTAAAGTATAAATCTAAACAACATCATAAATTTGGGCAAATGGATCTAATATGTGAAGTGGAGAAAGGACATTATCTCAACAAAAGCTTCTGGGAAAACTTAGTAGTCATATGTAAAAAATTTAAAGTACTTCATTCTATAATGAGCATGTATGGAGAAAAGACCTGTGCATGCTATAACAAACTTCTGTGGAGAGGGACCCTGCCATTAATGTGCTTTTATTATATGGTATTATCACTTATCTTATCATTTATCTTCCCATTGTTCATTGATTTGCTTGAGTGGGTGGGCACCTATAATGTCTCCATTTGTCCCTGTCACATGCAAGTGTAGTCCAATGGAATCTGCTTGCTCCAGGAACACAAAGAGCCTCAAATGGTTCATTCAGGTTTTTATGAAGAAGTCTGACAATCTTGTAGGTGGGTGGCCATGCTTTTTTTTGGCGTCCCATGGAATTAGTCGGTAACAGCTCTAGTCCAGCAGTTGTTCCTAAATTGCATTATATGTCCTGACATCTGAGTTTCATCATCTTGGCAAAGGTGACAACGTCCTTGATTCCTGATCTTTGACCTGGCCTCCATTGAAGATTATATTGTATTAAATGGTTTTAATTTCCTTATTTACACAGGTGAAAATCATATAGCAATAGCAAATTGACTTTCACTTACTTATTTTCTGATCAATCTATTTTCCAGTTCTCTAAGTTTTGTTGGAGCAAGCCAAGAAATATTAAGTAAAACTTGTTAAGTGACTAAGGGGACAGGTTTGGGTTTGGGGAAAACTGGGGACATTGGTAGAGAGAAGGTCACACTGGTGGTACTGGAGCACTAAATGCCTGAAGCAACTGTATTATGAACAACTTTGTAAATCACGGTGTTTTAATAAAAATAAACTGGTATCAACTAAAAAAACATAAATTTAAATATCCATGTTGAAATACTATGTGGCTATAATGACCACACTGGAAATTGAGAATGATAATAATACATGTTGACTAAAATGTATCCAGGAAGCACAAAACAATAACTTTGGATGTCAAGGAAATATTTCAGAGGTCAGGGATACGGGATGTGATGGGATCTGAGATCAAAGCCTAAAACCAAATTCTCCCTAGAACTCTGTGAGGATGGCTATGCAGTCCTCAGTACCACAATGCCTGAGAAGCTATTAATTAACGAGCATTGAAGCAACCAGCCCAGTAGGCCATGAAATGTTGAAAGTTGTCCCTTGCTCCCTGAGCAATGCTTAGAAAAAAATAACAATAACAAACTAACACCAAGAACCACAACAAAGAACAATGAAGAGATGTTTCCCTTAAAAACATTATAGTGTGCTTTTGTATATAGTTGACAACAGACTAGAGTCCCAATTTAGGTTATACCTGGAATTTTGAGAAGAGTTTTCTTCTTAACTTCAAATTAACTATACAAAGTGCATGTCATTAATCAATATATTTGTCTCTTTAAACAGGATTTATTGATGTAGAACTTTCACAACTAACTTTCCTCTTTTGTCAGATTTGTAAAATTAGATATGTATCAAGTTAATTTTGGTATTTGATAAGACATGATGATCTGCATTTCATTGTGGTGAAATATTTTCGTCATGAAAATTCAAACCTGATGTTGTACATATAGATCAGTAAACAGTTTTGTTTGTGTGACAATGATTTATTTTTCTTAAGTTTTCTTAATACACATCAATTCCAACTTACCATCTGCAAGGCAAATTCCACACAAACATCATGTTATATGTAAAAACTCAATAAATATTGAGACACGAAATGTATTTATGCACTAAATTTTCATTATGGAATTAGAAAGCTACCTACCCATGAATCAACTTAGCTTAAATTTCATAATTTGGGATTCAAATCTCTAGTATAGCATGAGTTCTCTTTGGACAACATTTTGACATTTTTTAACATAATACTTTTGTAATAGCTGTCAAAAAGAACTGGATATTATGACTGATACATGGAAGTGAGCATGCTGAAGGGGAACTTAGAGAGTAGAGAGTAAAAACAATCTAATAATCTACTATAACTGTTGGTAAGCAACTAAAGAAAAATTGCTGCAAGAAATACATAGGTGATGATATCTAAAAACGCTTTTGTAGTAAAGAAGAAAATGGCTTAAATTCTGTAAACCATTAGCTTCCTATAGTGTATCTGCAATTTATCCATAAAAATAAATGCATATCACAGTTGGAAAAGAAGTAGTCGATTTCTGGTCAGCTTTAGAAGATAGATATATAGATAAATATTTCTTTCTTAAAAGGAAGACCAAACATAGGAAAAATAATTATCAGGTTAGATTGATAATCTAAATCCAATGAAGGTGATAATAATTCACCCCTACTAGTGCTCACTAGGCACAAATTACTTCTATTCAATCTTGTTGCTGTTAAGTTGATAACTCATGGTATTGAACCTCACTCCTGGTGAGAATGGAATGTGATTTAAATGCAGTGCTTCCTTTGTCAGCTCTGTTAAGGACGTCCTTAGTACTCTTCTATGTTGGACATATAAAAAATAGTTTCTCATCGCTATTATCTTTACATTTGTACCAGTAGAAATAATAATAGTTTTCAAAAAAATAATAGACAAGTTTTTTAAAAAGTCATTGATACCAATTCTATTTTCAAATTCATTTGAGAATCAGAGAGCAGAACTAAAGTTTCTGAGAAGTTTTGCCCCTGTTTAGAAACATAAAGCTGAATTTAAGTTTAATGTGTTCACTTATTTAGACTTTGAAACCCACATATATAGAAAATAGTTAGGATATCTGGAATACAGTTTATATAGGTGTGTTCTCAGTCTTCTGCTATGATCATTTATGGAAGTAGCTTCATTGCTGAATATTCAAATTTAGAAAACAGATTAGCTATTTGCACATTTATTTTCTTGCCAAGCAATTCATGCCTTTACTGAAAAACATGCACTTAGAGTCTAGGGCAGTAATATAGCAGGTAGATTGTTTACCTTGCATGCAGTTGACTTGGGTTCAGTCACAGGCATCCCATATGATTCCCTGAGCTACACCAGGATTAAGCCTTGAGCAGTACTGGGTGAGGCCGCTAAAGAAAACCAAAGCACAGAAAAAAAATTTAAACAACTTTAGGACAAAAATAAGGAGTTTATTAGAGAATATTGGTACATTATTATTATTTTTAAAAAATTAAAAAAGGAATAAGTTTACATTTAATTATACATTTTCTCTTTATTTTTACATACAATTTTTTCTAACTTGGTAATGCACTGTCTCCTTGATAAATATTATGCAAATACAATACTAAATGACATGATAATTTTTCCTGTGACAAGGTTTCAAAGTATGAGAAAAGTTCTTTAAAATAGATTGGGAGAAAAGAAATGTTATATTTGAACACACATAACCACATTTTTTCTTCATCAAAGAGAAAATGGTTAGAAAAATAAGTCTAAAAAGTTAGCCCAAAAAAGAGATTAATTTTAATTAAGGTTCAGAAAAATATGACAAGCATATTGATAAATGACTTTCTTTGTTTTCCTTTTTCATTTTCTTTCATGGTCTATGCTTGAGGTTAGAAGACTTTCCAGGCTTTAGTACATGCTCATTATAGAGTAAAAATATCATGGAACTTTCAGCTATTCCAAGGACAGATTTGCTAGTGTTGGAGAAGGTAGGAGGCCAAAATAGTTTCCCAGAATTCATAATTCTTTTAGTCTAAAATATTCATTAAACTCTTGCTAAGAAACACTGATGGATGGATGAATAAGACTACAGAAATAGACTTTAAAAGGGCATTTTAATCTAACTTTCATTTAAATACATGCATATGAACTATGCCAAGGACCCCAAGTAGGCAATGACTGGATAGAATTTTATGGATCAGGCAATTAGGTGACCAATGAAAACTCTGTGATTACATAGGCAGAATATTATTTCCCCAGAGGCCCAAACCTGAATTCAGAGTATGGAAGAGAAGGATCAGATAGGACACGGGTTAAGTTTTTGTTTCCATGTGGCTGACCTAGGTTTAATCCCCTGACCACTGCCAGTAATGATTCCTGATCAGAGATTCAGTAGTAAACTTAGAGCTCCTCTCAGTGTGGCCCCAAAAACAAAAATTAAGAATGTACGAAACTGAAGTGTTAAATGGAAAATATTAATTAAACACACACTAGTTACTTTATATGTATTATAGTAGTTATTGTATACATTCTCTTTTATCAAAAGTGGGTCCAAGCTGATGATGTTAGAAAGATCCTGAAATTATTTCTCACAGTTAAAAAAATAACTAACTATATATAGAAACTTTTCCTGAAAATTAACTAGAAATTCATTTTTTTACATCAGCAAATCCCAACGCAGATTATAGAAGTTGAAGCAGATAACAGAAGTTGAGACATGGTGCTGCCATAAATCTCACATCTGGTGCTGTGATCCATAAACCATGAGGAACTGGTAACTGGAGCTTCCCCTTAAAGGCCAAAGAGCTCATTGCCTACTTCAAACATTCCAAAGTCTAAACATTGCTCGTAAGGTATGCATCTAGTCTTAAAAGCCATTGGTGTTCATGTTCACAAGACCCAAAGGGCTCCAGCAAACCAACAATGGCTAAGAGGCTTGATTACTGATCAAATGACACAGTTCAGAATTAGCTGCTTACAGAGCACCCAGATTTTATGTGAAAGTGATTAATTCTTTAATCAGTGTAGGTCTGATGACTTGGGGATTATCTCTGAAACTGGAGGGGTTGGTGGGCACCATTTCAATCTTTTATACTTAGTCATCAAACATCTTTTTTTTTGTTTCTTTAGTTTTTGGGTCACCAGGTGATGCTTAGGGGTTACTCCTGGCTCTTCACTCAGGAATTACTCCTGGCAGTGCTTGGGGGCCATATGGGATGCTGGGGATCGAACCCGGGGTCGGCCACATGCAAGGCAGCCCTACATGCTGTGCTATTGCTCCAGCCGCAAACATCTTTTTTTTTTAAGTAACACCATCTTCATTTTCCAACCAGTGGGCTAGCGCTTGGCGTGACGTTGCCATGCTAACATCAATGGGCTTTGTATTTTTTTCTCTTTCTCCTCAAACTCTCCCCTCTTAATATTTTTCCTTTGCATTCCACACACTTCTGGTATTTACTGGAGGAGAATTTTTTACACATGTCTGTTATCTTAGCTTTATGTCTGAAGTCCCAATTTATTGATATCTTTGGGGTTCAGACCTAGTAGTCTTCAGGGGATACTCCCAGCCTGGTCTTAGTGATTGATCTGTCAGTATTTGGGGGGGCCAAGCGGTGCTGAGGACTAATCCCAGGACTAATCCCAAATCCATGGATGCAAAGTATGCACTCAACCCATTGATTGTATGCCATGCTACCATGTTTTATAAGTTTATGTTCAGGGGCTACCCTTGCTTGACTGTCTTTGGAAGCAAGGGGAATTACAAACTTGAGTTCCAAGGGGTTGTGAAAAATGGAGAGACTATTACCCATCAGGTATTTCAGAGATAGATCATTGAAACATAACCTAATTCACTGCTGGTGGGAATGTAAACTAGTTCAGACTCTATGCAAAACAGAATGGAAGCTTCTCAAAGAAAAATTGAAAGAACTACCACATGTTCTATCAATTACACTCCGAGGTCTCTATCTTATGATCTATTTGATGGTGTTCAGTGAACTAGGAAATGTCAGGGATAAAACTGCACTGTAACCCCTACACTGTCTTCATGTCCAAATGATTCACATTCCAGAAATTATTTGTATATGTTTTATAGTTCTAAATTTAACAATATCCTTATTCAAACCAGTCTTATTTGAAAGGAACAAAACCATGAAGAAAAATAGCCTTTCATAAAATCAGTTAATATGATGTATTATACACCTTTTTATTATATTTAATTATTTACAACAGTTAAAACTAATAATAATTATTATAAAGATAATAATGAGTAAGCAAAGTGCAGTACATTTGCTAATTCAAATGCTTAAAAAACACTAAAAGTAGATGCATTTGAGAGTGGTCAACTGAAATAAGTCAAAGTAGGCTATAAACTGAAAACATTTCGAACAAATAATGCAAAGGAGAACTAGATTTTGTTTATTATTTGATACCCAGATAGTTTCACCTGAGAGACAGGATGTCTGACTCTACAACATAAGTTTACACTACTAGAGAAGCACAAAAGACTCCAGATAGATCGTAAGTTGCTTTATGTCAAAAAATGGTTCCATAGTTGAGGCTCTCTAGATTAAAAAAAAAAGGATTAGGTAAAAAGAAGTCAAATTTCAGGGTCTGCAGTAAAGAGCTAAAAGTGAATCACACATACCAAATGTATCTTTATTTAGCTTTTTGGGGTGGGGTGGACTACACCTATGTTGCTCAAGACTACTCCTGGGTCTGTGCTCAGGGATCACTTCTGGCAGGTTAGAGAAAGGGGGACCCTATTGGATTTCAGGGATGGAAACTGGGTTGGCTGCATCCAAGGCAAGAACCCTGCTGGATGTATCACTCCATCCCGAGCGCACCAAGTTTAGCCTTAATTTTTATTTTGCTTGTTTATTTTTTGTTGTGGAACCACACCCAGTGGAGCTCGGGACGTATTCCTGGCTGGTTCTGCAGACTAAATGGTTTCAGAGATTGAACCCAGATTGGCTGCATGGAAGACAAATACTCTGCCAACTAGACTATCTCTCTGACCCTAGTTTAGCCTAAAATTTCAAGTGGATGGACTTTGCTTTTTCTCCAGTGTCTGAGAATAGAGACACATAAATGGACATTGTCACACTAATAAAAACTCTTTATATGCAAAACAATCTTCTTAGAGTGTGTAAATCTATGAATATACTTATTTCTCTAGATAATGAAGTCATTCAAGAGTTTGCTGTTTTTTTTTTTTTCCACTGAGTTAAGTTTTCTGAGAAGGTCAATATCTGTCATCTCCAAGGAGCAAGATCCCTGCTGACTTGTTCATGATCCAAATTGCTTGCCCTCGCAAGACATTTTCAACTTTTCTTTTTCAGTGGTCCCTATTACAGAAATAAACAGCTTGATGCCTCACAGCCTGCAGGATCAAAAGCTAGTTCTCAGATACTTTCACTTCTGTGGGAGAAAAACAGTCTTAAATTCTAATGAGGAACTTTATACTAGCTCATCAGAGAGTACTTCCAAATCCAGCAGAAACAACCACCTCCTAAAAACAAAACAAAGCAAGAAACTCCAAGGTAAATAGCCAGAGGCACAGTGGCAAAAAAAGGGTCTTATTTTATGCTTTTGGGACACTGAAGAAATGCATTTAAAACATCAAACCCAACTGAAAAGAGTTCTGCCCCGGAGATAGAATTTTTACTCTACTGAGCCCCTTGCTGAACTCTGACTGCCAGAGGTCTTGAGATTCATCCTTAGTCCTATTTTCTCCCTCTGCCATTGCTGATTGCTAATTTCCTGAGTATTAATTACAAAGTTCAGCCTTTCCACTATTGAGTCTGAAATAGAGGAAGAGGGGCTAACTTTAGAACAAAAACTGTCAAATTTCCCCTTCCACTCAGTACATTTAAGGCCAAGGACATGCAGAGACACATTCCTCCCCTTTCAGGAAAAATTCTGTGAAATTAGGATGACTCAAACAATCCTTTTAAGTCCTTAAAGTAAATCGTGACTGTTAAAGAAATTCCAGTTTTGAATGGCCTAAAAATCTTTTTTTAGGAGATGGAGAAACAGGGGTGAAATTATCTCAGCTCACTGAACATAAATAAGCGCTCAGGCCATCCTTTCTTTCGTGATTAAACCATTGTCTTAGTCACAGCTTGGTTTCTGATTCCCAAATGAGTGTATTGATTTAGTGTTTTCAAGAGGATAGAAGAAAACTAATTTTGAGATAATTAACTTTATTATTCTTGATCCTGAGGATAAATTCCATACTCTCAGGCTGTGACTTTGAAGAATATCTTCAGACTCTTATACCTAGATTTTGCTTCACAATTTAGCAAATTCTACTTGGACTAGAAAGATGTCAGAGGAAGTTGTGGCCAAAGATGGGGTCACCGATACAGAAATATACTAGCCACAAAAATGACTGGATTCAAGGGGGCAGAGCAATACTAAACAGAGCATTTGCCTTACATTCTGCTGACCTGAATTTGATCCCCAGCATCCCCTATGGTCCCCCAAGCAACTTTCAGAGTAATTCCAGGGTGTGACCGAAACAGCAAAAAAACAAAAAGACTGGATTCAAGTGTTCAGTAAAAGTGTAACTTTAAAGAAAACTACATCATACATTGGGACCGGGCGATAGCCCAGCGGGTAGGGCATTTGCCTTGCACACAGGGTGGCCTGGGTTCGATACCTGGCATCCCATATGGTCCCCTGAGCACCGCCAGGAGTAATTCCTGAATGCAGAGCCAGGAGTAACCCCCTGAGCATTGCTGGGTGTGATCCAAAAAGCAAAATAAATAAATAAATAAATAAATAAATAAATAAATAAATAAATAAATTAAATAAAAATAATTCCAAGCATCAATAATAAAGCCACAGGAGAGACCTGGAAGCAAGACAAATCTGAAATTCTGTACCTCTATCCAACTAACTCTGAGGAACAGAGAACTCTAGAAAAAATGACTAACATGTTACATAGATTTTGTTGCATCTTTTAGATGCCAGACTTAAGAGCACAAACAACCCTGAAAAGCTCCAGCTAATCAAAGCCAATGTCCTCTTTAATATTCCCTGGTTTCTCGTTGGGAAGTGGCGCATTTGGACCAAGATTCATAATTGCTTTTTGAATTTTTCAAAACATACCCTGTTTCAAAAGTTTAATCCAAATGATCTTTGTATCTGAAAGACAATTTTTTCATTCGTCCACTTTTCTTTGTTTATCCCTGGATAAACAAATCTGTTCTAAAGGGTTCTAAAAGGTACATGAGTTTATTGTATGTAGGTCAGAAGGCCAAAAGAGCTTGAAACCCCTCTAACTTAAACAGAACTCAAGAGATCAGCTCCATTCTACTCACATCTGTGACAACTTGAGGCAATCTCAGACCCCAGGTTGACACATGATCTAACACACTACCCATGCACCTTATAATGATAACATATGGGATGATTTGGCATCTTTTTTGCAGGTCTTTTCTCTTTCCCACCTATTCTTTCTGTTTCTCTTTCTGTTCATCTCTGGGACAAAAGATATACTTTAAACCCATTTAGCCATTATTTTTTGAAATTTTATTAAATTTTAGTATTATTTTGTTTTACCCAACTTAGCTTAAATTTATTCTTCCTTTGCAAATGAACATAGGCCTTATTGAAAATATATTTTCTCATCTCCTAACTCATATCACTAATGAATAAAAATAATTCAATGTATAATTTGATGAAAACAGGACAAAATACACCTATTAGTCAGGGTACTTCAGACTAATATTTGACCTAATATCTGGATACTGTGCCCTAGACAAGTTGACTAAAATAGCCATCACAAAAAATTTGTTACTGGTTGTAAAATATAATTTGATATATAAATCATTTAAAACAATTTATTCCAGATGCTGAAAAGCTTGAGACTATGGAAAAGAAATTTTCTGAGATGTTTCCCACACCTATAGGAGAGGAGAAAAATTTCAGCTGACTTTATCTGTTGAGTGATTTGACATTATTAAGGATTTCTTTTGACCTCTTATCTTCTGGGACAAAAGTAATTTAAGACGAATGATATCCCCTGACTTATAGAGATAATAGTCTGATCACATCCCTTACTATCTCCTCACTTCTCTCATCATTTTATTATACTTTTCTGTTCCTTGTTTTTACTGTTATTCTTACCCTTGACTAAAGCCAAAGGAGGTGTTGACTATCCCAGAACTTAATTTTTTAGAAAAATTTAAACATATAAAATAAGGAAAAAATTACTTTTATGCTTTGAAGAATTAAAAATAAGTCAAAATTAATAATAAATTAAATTCTTATAAATTTCTAGGAAATGAACCTAAATAAGTTTTGAGGTCACTTTAAAATAACCTGTGGTGATATCGTTTCTTCTCTTTTTAACACAAAAAAATTTATTTCCAAATCTATTAGTTCTAGAAACAACTAGCAATACCTCTTCCCATATCCTGACTGGATCAGGGTCCTTAATTACTTTTCTCATCTGCATTAAAAAATGTCTGTGACACTGGAATATTTTTAAACTGGATAACTGGCTATAAATATTTAATTTGTCATATTATTTTTGGGTTTTCAACTCTCGATAAAATTAGATCTAGATATAAATTTACATTTGATAGAAACACAAACACCTGTCTCTCCACAATGCAACTGTCTTCAGGATATGCTACTGAGAAAAGAAAAAGCCTGTGCATATTCCAGGTACCAATTTGAAAATCAGTGTTCATCTTTTAAAATACTTCTTAGAATTAATGCGCTTTGATGGAGATAAAAATGGAAAAATAATTAGACACTACCCTCCTTATTTGCATTCTTCAAACTCACTCCTGATTAAATCAAACTAATAAACTAGTAGGGTGTGTGTGTGTGTGTGCGTGTGTGTGTGTGTGTGCGTGTATGTGTGTGTCTGTGTGTTTGTGTGTCTGTGTGTCTTTGTCTGTGTTCAACTGGTGGCATATTTTGGGTGGAGTGATAATTAAACCACAGCCAAGGTGAGTGACCTACCAGCTCTATTGGAAAGTTAGTTTCAGAGACAGCTCTAAACTAGCCTGTCTAGTAGACAGTTGTTTATGAAATTAGGATGTCTATGGAAAAATACAAAGACTGTGCAAAATCAGAAGGAAAACTTTCAAGTTCAAGGAGGTAGAACTTAAAGCTGAACCTAAATTTGCACCTTGAAATGGCTCAGATCCTAGTCATCACTTCTTTGCTGTGGGTTTGTGCATGCATACATTAAGAATGAAAGGACAAGAATCATCTCTGTAAACTTGCAAATACGGAATGTGCAAATCACTGAACTCAGTTACAATGTTGAACAGAATTGGCAAGAAGCCGGGTTGAAAGTAATGGTGTGGACAGACTCACCCCATTACTTTCAAAGCAATTGATTCTGTTGTAGCCATTATATCACTCTCGATTTAAAGAGGGGAAAAATGGAGGTGGTTTATCATCTTGCCCTTCTAATGGATAGGAACATAAATTTGCTCTCAATGTGGGATAAGTGAACTAAGTATAAAGTATTCAGCTTGTCAGTCTCTACGTCTGACCCTATGATGAGATAACTTATGTACAGCCCATTCTACAACATTCAAATTTGCTTCCTGCGTAAAGGAGTCCCTGGTTTGTATGCTTGTCTACAAACGCCTTTCGAGAGTCATCTCTTTCTGAAGGAAAAAATAGGTATTTACCAAGCACCCCTCAATGCTTGAATATAAGGTATTATGTGATAGTAAAGAGAGTAATATATTTTCAGGGTTTGACACCAACTAGTATTGTCTTTTTTTATGTGTATAATATTTGTTTTTAATTCTACAACTAGAAATGTTATTCATTAAATGCATTATATTGTTAAGGAGACAATGTTTATTTGTTATTGGTTTTGATGTTTGGGTCACACCTGTCATGGCTTTCTCCTGACTGTGCATTCAGAAATCACTACTGTTGCAACTTTGGGACACATGTGGGGTGCCACTGATCTGACTTAGGATAGCCGCAAGCAAGGCAACTGCCCTACCCACTGTACTATCTCTCCATACTAGAAAGAGCTTGAGTTTAAAAAATAATAGAGCACTAGAAAAATTCTATACATAATATGATCATAGGCAGGGTAGGTAGTTTATTCAGTCTATTAAAAACATAGACTTAGCAATATTCTTGTGGACTAGCAACATAGTACAGGGGTTAATGTGCAAGCCTTGGATCAATCTCCAGCATAACTGGATTCAGCTGGAGGATCCTATACATTGCCAAGGTGGCCCTAGCCATACACAATGCAATAGCACCCAAACGGCACCAAGTCCTTAGGCCCTAACATTGAATTGATGGTCTGACTATCTGAGACTCATAATGGAGTATGTTTAAACTTAAAATAATAATATATCTGTGTTTTACAAGAAGTTAAAGCAAACCTCCCCAAAGCACTGTACACTTTCAATGCAGCTCCTATAGAAATCCCATAGCATTTTTTTTAAAGACAAAATTAAACACTGTGGAAATGAATAGGAGTAAAAATAAAGAAAACAAAAAGTGTAAGAGCCAAAGCAATCCTAGGTAAAAGTAAGGTATTTGTCTTATCTTTTTTATTTAAGGTGATAGGCTTATATTTCCCAATTAAAATTATATTTTAATTTTATTTTAGAAACTGTGTTTACAATATGGTTAATGGTAGGGTTTCTTGCACAGATTCTAGCAACACACCATCCACTAGTTGCCTACTTGCCTCCCACGTGTCTCAGTGTCATTTCTCCACCACCATCCCAATTTATTTTCTCACCAGCTCCACCAAGGGAGGCCTCCTTGAAGACCCATTCATTCTTAGTTTCTGTAGCTTTTGGACATTTTTTATTTCCCTACTACGTTTCTTTGTTTAATGCATGCATAAGAGATATATCATCACATAATTGTATCTCTCATTTCCCCCTCTAAAATATGTTATAAAGCTGAAATAATCCAAACTGTGATGCTGAACTAAGGACAGACTCTCAGAACAATGGAATCTAATAGGGAATTAAGAGATGGATCTTCAAAAAAATATCAGGTGCCAGGTATCAAACCCAGTCAGTTGTGTGAAAGGTAAGTTCGTGACTTGCTGTAAATTCCTGTAAACCTATTAGCTAAATTATAATTTTAAAATGTTAAATACAAATAACAGGAAAAATAGTGGTCATTGCCAAGTGTTTTATGATTCTATATATTATTATAATTTAAAGTTTAAAAAACCATCATTATTTCTTTCTAGCATACAGACAATATTTCTGCTAAATATTTTATTTATTTTGCTTATTCAAAATAAACAGAAATGTTTATTTTCCTGACCCGGAAAGAGCCCTTAATATGGCAGCAGTAAGAAAGGCAAACAAGCAGTGCCTGATAAAATTTCATGGCCATCCTAGGCTGCCAAAACAAAGAAGGACTAAAATGACTGTCTATACTTTCAATGCACGTACGCTGGCATCGGAAGCATATATTGAGGATCTGATGGTGCAAGCACGAAAGATCAAGTACAACATCATTGGTCTGACTGACACGAGGGGCGTCAGTTTCATCATGCTGTATTTGACACCGGAGAAGAATTGTTCCTTGGAACATGCGGCGAAAGAGGTGTTGGTGGCGTTGGTGTCCTTGTCAACACGAACATGGCCGTAAACATTGATTCATTTGAATGCCTAACAAACCGAACAGGGCGATTACACTTGAAGAGATGTGGTCCACTGCCAGCAATTTCTATCTTCATTGTCTATGCACCAACATCCACATACAAAGAAGATGAAATTGAGAAATTCTACATGGAATTGGAGGAGTTCTATAAAAAAGATCATACCTTCTACAAGATCATGGTCAGTGATTTTAATGCCAAGATAGGACCAAGAAGATTGGCTGAAGAACTCCACATCGGGACCCATGGCCTAGAATGGAGCGAACAGGGTGAGAGACTATCTGAGTTCATCATGTCCACCAAGACCATTCATGGGGAACTCACAGTTCCAGAAAGCTGAAGCGAAACATTGGACATGGGAATCTCCTGGCAGACAGTTCCACAATGAAATTGACCACATCATCTTCAATCGGCGGTTTTGTCTGACCGATGTAGCTGTCGTCCCCAAATTCCAAACAGGATCGGACCACCTTCTCCTTCGTGCCAAATTCTACTTCCCGCAACAGGGAGAAAAGGCTGCAAAGTTTAAGAAGAGAACTCCCAGAACAACCACCAACTGGGAACTCTTTGGCACCATTGCAGCAATATGGGAAGATACCATCATTAACAACATCGATGAAGAATGCAACCGACTGGCTCAGCACCTCCATGATTGTGCGAAGAATGCCGAGAGAAAGACACAAAAGGAGCGGCTTGTCTTCAGAAACTCTTGAGCTCATTCGCCAGCGTGGCAAGGCACGAGCCGCAGGGAGACCAAATGCTAATGTCCAAGCTTGCTAAGCGGTGCAGAGAAGCAATAAAAGAAGACCTCAAAGACAGAAGAGCAGAAATACTGGAAGATGCAGCAGAAGCCGGGAAAAGCATTCACACTGCCTGCCTGTCCTTCGCCAACTATAAGACCAAGATGACTGCCCTCCGACGCCCTGATGGATCTATCACATCTTCCAGAAAGGCAATGGAGAAGATTATCCATGACTTCTACTCAAATCTCTTTGATAGCCACATCCACCTGCCCACATACCAAATTCCACAGGATGGGTATGTCATTCCCAATGTTCTCCCTTCTGAAATCCGACATTCCATCTTGTTGGTAAAGAAAGGAACGGCACCAGGCCCAGAAAAAGTAAGACCCGAACACCTGAAGAATCTGCCATCGGTACTCATCAATACACTAGCTCGGCTCTTCACACACTACCTGTCCGAATGCAAGGTGCCCTCCCAATGGAAAACCAGCAGGACAGTTCTACTGTTCAAGAAGGGAGACATCCACGACATCGGCAACTATCGCCCCATGTGCCTGTTGTCTGTCATCTACAAGCTGTTTACACGAGTTATCCTGAACAGGATTAGCAGAACACTAGATGAAGGACAACCATGTGAGCAAGCAGGCTTCCGGAAAGGATTCAGCACAATCGACCATATCCACACAGTAACCAAGCTCATCGAGGTTTGTAGGGAGTATAAGATGCTGCTGTGTCTCACGTTCTTTGATTTACAGAGAGGCTTTGATTCTGTTGAAACTGAAGCAGTCATTGAAGCCCTAGACAAACAGGGTGTTCAAACCCAATACATCAAGATCCTTCGTGAGCTGTATTATGGATTCACCACCAGGATCTCACCATTCTACAAAGAAGTGATCATTAATGTGAAAGAGGGGGGTTCAACAGGGTGATACCATTTCACCAAAACTCTTCAGTGCCACCCTCGAGAACATCATGCGACAATTAGAATGGGAAGGAATGGGAGTGAAGATAGATGGTCGGCAACTACACCACCTCCGCTTTGCTGATGACATCATTCTAATAACACCAAACATTAGCCAAGCAGCACAAATGCTGGCTGACTTTGACCGAGAATGTGGAAAGATAGGTCTACAGCTGAATCTAAAGAAAACTATGTTCATGAAGAATGAACTAGTACCTGAGGCCCCATTCACTCTCAATGGAACAAACATCTCTGAATGAAGCAGTTATGTGTACCTAGGTCGAGAAGTCAACATGATGAGCGACCTAAAACCTGAGCTACGCAGGAGGAAGAGAGCGGCATGGAATGCCTTCAAAGGCATCTGAGAAATAGCTAAAAAGGACAAAGAACCTCCGGCTCTGGGCACATCTCTTTGACTCCACCATTCTCCCTGCGTTAACATACGCCTCAGAGACCTGGGCCCTGCGAAAGCAGGATGAGAATGCTATTCGGGTCTCCCAGAGAGGAATCAAAAGAGCTATGCTTGGAATATCATGCCTCACTCAAGTGAGAGAAGGAATCCGTAGTTCTGACCTCTGTCGCTATTCCAGAATCAGGGATGCTGTCTTGTTTGCCAAGGCATCACATATCAGATAGGCTGGACATTTAATGCGATTTGGAGACAACCGCTGGACTAGAGTTACCAACTGGATCCCACGGGATTTCAAAAGATCATGTGGCCGCCCACCTACAAGATGGTCTGACTTCCTTGTAAAGACACTGAGGAGGTTTGAGGCTCTTCATATTCCTGAATCAACCAGATGCCATTGGGCTACATTGGCATGTGATAGGGTCCTATGGAAATGTTACTGACACCTGCTTGAGCAAATCAATGAATAACGGGATTCAAGTGATCAAGTGATCAAGGAAAAAGAAAATAAATAAGCTTACAGAAACAGGTTGAGAAGGCTAATCGGGTAGTCCAAAGAGGAATCGAAAGAGTCATGGTTGGATTATCACGCTTCACTCAAGTGAGAGGAGGAATCCGGAGTTCCGACCTCCATCGATGATCAAAAATCAAGGATGTTGTCTCGTTTGCCTAGATGATGAAAATCAGATGGGCCAGACACATAATGTGATTTAGGGACAACCACTGGACTAGAACTGTTACCCACTGGATTCCACAGAATGTCAAAAGAACTTCGTGACTGCCCACCTAAGAATTGGTCTGACTTCTTCATCAAAAACCTGAATGAGCGGTTTGAGGCTCTTCATGTTCCTGGAGCAAGCAGATGCCATTGTGCTACACTTGCATGCCACAGAGACTAATAGATGTTACTGGTGCCCACTTGAGCAAATTGATGAACAATGGGAAGATAAGTAATAAGAGATTCCCTTCCCTCCTTGGATGTTCTTATGACTGTGACTTACATGGTACTTGATCATAATGCTTGGTGAGGTAACACCATAGTTGCAGTGTTTTCACACTGGCCACAGTTCTCTCAACACCTGTCCTCTTTTCTGGGTGCCTGCACACATTTTGGGTAGAGAGCTTCCTAAGAATGCAGTGGTTCTCATTATGGTGCTCTCTGGGGATCTCATTTCTAATTATAATACTTATGTATCATTTAGTTATGATGTTTGCACATAAATGACTGCATTAAAGCTGGAAACTACCTGTATCACTGGGGGTCAGATACAGAAGAGCTGGAAGCACAGGTGCCATGCATAGACAACAGAGCTGCCAGGACTGCTCGGTGCATGTGAGCAGCACACACACCAAATCCCACAGGCTAAGGCTTATGCGTCTGGCCCCTTAGCCACTGAGCCATCTCCTGCTGCCCTTGCTTCTATATTTAAATACAGAATTAGAACTAATGGCCTCTGATTTCTAATATAAAGTAAACTACCTGTTGGGTAGAATTATTAGTGAAAGAACAAATGCATTCTTTTTACTTAATCATCAGAAATTTTTACTTAGTGGTCTTAAAAATAAGCAAATCAAGGAGTCTGTTCATAAGAACTAAAATGTAATGAAGTTCTTTTTTGTTTTTTTGTTTGGGTCACACCTAACAATGCTCAGGGTCACACTGCACTCCAGAAATTATTCCTGGCAGTACTCAAGGTGTTGCAGGACTCCTAAGGGCCGCTGCATCTGCTCTGGATTGCCTCCTGCAAATCACTCCGTAGATAAGGGGGTAGTCTAAATGTGGCAGTTTATCCGACCATGTATGCTGTACTAGCTGGTATAAATATTCTCCCCATGCTATCACAATCATTGTGGGACTAGCTAGATCTTACCAGCATATTAGCCTGGCCACGTAAGGACACCTAAGTAATTAGACCAGAGAGAAATGCTGTTTGCTTCCAAACAAACAAGCATGGCTCCCTGATAAAATATAAAACTACAATGAAGTAGAGGAGACTTGTGAAGGCTTGGAGAAATATTTAACTGGCATTGGTGTTGATCTTTGGTACAGTGACATGCCATCTCAGAAACCCCCTTCTCTACATTTCAAAGGCCTTCCCGGCTCAAAACATTAGCACAGTAAAGGCCCTAGGTGAGATGCAGGGAGGGGATTACCAGAGGGCATTAGACCCTCCCTGCTTTCCATAACAATGGGAGGAAGGTCTGAGTTGCGGGGGTATAAACTTGCGGGTTCCCGCTCTCCCGGGCTTCTTCCTTCGTTGTTCTTCCTGGTGGGATCTCGCCTTGTGGCGTTTATTCCCCTTGGAAGCTTTACACGTGGTGGTCGCCATCTTGGCCTACACGTGGCTGGGGTTCTAGCTTGGAATCCTAAGCATCGGGTTTTTCCTTTTGCTGATTTGTATGCCTGAACCTGTGATAAGTCAAGCCTTTTAAAACCACATCGGATTCCTGAGGGTGCATCCATTCCTCGCCCGGCCGGAGGTAGAAGGGAACTTCGCTTCCCGGCACTGTCGAGGGACCCGGCGGGGCGCCCGACACTCAGGGACCATAAGGATTCTAGGGATTGAAGTGGTATGGCTGCATGCAAGGCAAGTATTATACTCTGGCCCCAAATTAAATGAGTTTTTTTAAATTAATTTTGAGACACTCCCTTGAATACATTTTGTTAGCTATTATAGTTCACCTGATTCTTTCTCACTGAATTGAACTAATATCGGCTTACTCAACTCACTGTCACTGTCTCATTTATAAAACTAAAAAGCTTCTGCACCTCAAAAGAAGCGGTGACCAAGATACAAAGACAATCCACAGAGTGGGAAAGGATATTAACCCAATACCCATCTGACAAGGGGTTAATATCCAGGATATATCAGGCACTGGTAGCACTCCACAAGAAAAAAACCAGCCAACCCCATCAAAAAATGGGGAGAAGAAATGAACAGAAGCTTCCAAAAAGAAGAAATTCGAATGGCCAAAAGGCATGTAAAAAGTGTTCTTCATCTTTAATCATCAGGGAGGCACAAATCGAAACAACAATGAGGTACCATCTCACACCACAGAGACTGGCACACATCCAAAACAGCAAGAACAACCGGTGCTGGCGTGGATGTGGGGAAAAAGGGACTCTGATCCACTGTTGGTGGGAGTGCCGACTGGTCCAGCCCTTTTGGAAAACAATATGGGCATTCCTCCGAAAACTAGATATTGAGCTCCCATTTGATCCAGCAATAGCACTCCTGGGAATATACCCGAGAGACCGAAAAACACATAGCAGAAACACTATCTGTACTTCTTTATTCATCTCTGCGCTATTCACTATAGCTAGAATCTGGAAACAACCTAAAAGCCCGAGAACAGAGGACTGGCTAAAGAAACTGTGGTTCATCTACACTATGGAATACTATGCAGCCGTCAGAAAAGATGAAATTATGAAATTTACCTGCAAATGGATGGATATGGAGACTATCATGCTGAGTGAAGTTAGTCAGAAGGAAAAGGACAGATATAGAATGACTGCATTCATTAATACGACATAATAGATACCAGTGTTTTACTAAATGTGGGAAATGGTAATGGCAGATTAAAACTCACCATTGAATATACACAAAGAGACTTAAGTGATAAACTCTAAATACCTGCAGGGCTAGTCACAATGTGTAAAATAAGAGGGAGAGAGAGTGCAGAGACAGAGAGAGACAGAGAGAGAAAGAGAGGAAATTGGGGTTTACCTGCTATTAAGGCAGCATGGGGGGTGGGCGGGAGGGTGGGGTACATTGGTGGTGGAAATGGGGCACTGGTGGAGGGATGGGTGCTGGTATACTGTATTACCAAGACCCAATTATGAACACCTTTGTAATTGTATGTTTCACTGTGGTATAATACAAAATTTAAAAAAATAAAATAAAATATATCCTCAAATAATTGCACATTGTCACTAATTTTAGTTGTATATTATATCCCTTAATTTCCCTGCTGGTTAAAACCCCAGAACTCAGTTTCAAAATGCAGCCCACAAATGACCTTTTCAGTCCCTAACCTGATGACTGCAATGCTTATAACAGGGGCTAGGAATGTGACTCCTGCCCTCAAAGTGTTGCAGGTGTGGCTGCAATGCGTGACTACATCAACAAGTTGCAGAAAGGAGACAGGTTGTCTACACCTAGGGCTCTGCCCTGTGGGCCCTGGTTAGTTGATAGTCTGACATAGAAAATGAATGGGCCCTCTGGGATGAACCCAGTGCCACGGCAGAGCCTGGTAAGCTACCTGTGGTGTATTCAATATGCCAAAAACAGTGACAACAATGGACCTCATTCTCAATGAATGGAGATGTTGCTCAAGCAAATCAATGAACAAGAAAACAAGTGACAAGTGAGTTTATTGAAATTGTAGTAGTTCAGGTAACAAGTTTGCAGTAATATTAACATTTATGGTTTTAATGCATAGTCACCACACCTTCAGCAAAGGTGACTCCTTTTTGTTTCTGGTTTTGGGCCCACATTCAGCAGTGCTCAGGAGCTATTTCTACCTTTGTGCTCAGGACTGAACCCTTGTGGCATTGGGGCACCATATGTGACTTAGAAGATAGGTCCCAAGAGAAGGCCCTTACCTCTCTTGCTGTCTCTCCAGCCCAAACCTCATTTCCAATGATACTGTGATAAATGCTTATGGGACCTCATTCCCAATGAATAGAGACATTATTGGCGTCCACTCAAGTAAATCGATGATCAATGGGAAGACAAGTGACAAGTGATATAATTAATGTGACTCAGCAGTCCTGCACAGACCTCACACGAGCGAGGTCCTGGGTTTGCCCTTCCTACTGCAAAAGAACAATAGAAATTTTTAAAAAACTGATAAATTCTTACCAGAGGGAAAAAATGAGCTAGTTGCAAATCAGTGATGATTATTTTTTTGCCCTACTATAGAGTTAAGATTAAAGGTAACTCCATCATTTCAAATCCAGTAGGACAAGTAGATCTGAAGTGCTGGATTCTGTTCACCTGGAGCAGAAGCTACCTAAGGCACTAACTGTTCTGCAGTATTACACAGTCATTTTGATGAATTACTGGAGGTGGAATATGAACTATTGGGGAGTGAAGTGAGAATTTTCTGAAGAGCAGTTTCAGGACTTCTTCCATAATGTTGTGGGTATAACTGCAGGAAGCTTGTGGATTCCAACTGTGAAGTTATAAGATTAACTGGTCCGCTCAGCCAAGGGAAATTTAGATAAATAATTGTTAAATATGCCCAGAGTCTTGTCTAGGAAGAAGACCTAATCTGTTGGGGTAAAGTGTCTACCACAAATTTCATCCAGCTGTGATATGGGAATTTTTCCTACTGCAGCCCTTTAGACTTTCACCAAAGAAGGAATAAATTTAGTCAATAAGATTTTGATTCAAGGAAACAAATTTAAGTGAGAAAGCATTAGACACACTATCCAAGTCTCCACATGCATACTCATAACTTCTCACTAACTTTTTTTCTGCTGCCTTGTCTATTTCTTATTACAAAGTAGCTTCTCTATAGCGTGTGTTTTGAATGTTAAACAGAAAGTCATGACTGGGGTGATAGCAAAGTGTTAGGCACTTGCCTTGCATGTGCGCGCCTAAGTTTGAACCCCTGACATCCCCATATAGTCCGCTAAGACCTGCCAGGAGTGATCCCTGAACACAGAGTCAGGCATAAGCCCTGAGCACTGCCAGCTGTTGTCCCAAAATAGAATCAAAACAAATAAACAACAACAAGAACACAGTGAGCTAATGGAAATGAACAATCACTGGATTCTCTTGAGAAAGGTCCCTGAAGGCTTTGAAAACAGAACTTGCTATTTCAAGGCTTTTATTAGAATGAGTCAATCACCAAAAAACTACTGATTCCACAGACAACTAAATGCATTGCTGGACTCCTTCTTGCTT
The DNA here is from genome assembly GCA_021461705.1 of Cryptotis parvus. Taxonomy (NCBI): domain Eukaryota; kingdom Metazoa; phylum Chordata; class Mammalia; order Eulipotyphla; family Soricidae; genus Cryptotis; species Cryptotis parvus. Next base: position 24,366 of record JAJIBD010031038.1, on the reverse strand, counting down.
CCATCTATCCCTGTTACCTCCTTTCTCCTATATAAGCCCCAAGGTCCAATCTGAAAGTAAGAGGATTTGCAGCATGTCTGACATCTTCCCAAGTTGTTAATATCTAGAATAAAAATCTGGGTATGTTAAAACAATAAAAATTAACACTATTGTCAACAGTTTACCCTAACACAGAATAAATAAGTAAAGCTGTAATTATAAAACTAGACCCATTTAAGAATTGATTTTTTAAGTTTTTTTTGTTGCTAGTTTTATCTCTCAAGCATAGGCTAGTGTTTATTTTGGGGTACTACAAGACTACATTTATTGAAAATTACATCAGTAAATCAGAGCCATAAATAGTTTCAATGAACAATTTTTGATTTTTCAGCAATCAATATAACTACATGTAATAGTGGAGTTTCATCTTTTTTTTTTTGCCAGCTTTACATTCTCTGAATTCGAGGGTTGCTGAAAAACATGAATTATAAAAACAGAGTCAGGATACTTGTCTCTTGGAGGCACATTTACTTCTGCACCTGAACACAAACACAAGCAGAATCATAAAATGGCAAATTGCATGTTCAGATGCCAAACTGCAAGACCAGATTGATATTTACACCTGTAATTTACAAACCCAAACGCACAGTACATTAGATGTTCCAAAGAGATAGGAGATCACATTTCACAGGCACAGGCGACTGCAGAAAATCAGCCGCACTGATAACACAATGAGTTTTCTTGCCTATGATCATGATTACAGTTATGCGACCATTTCCAGTTATGATTTGGAGAAGCGCTTCCCATTATCTGCTCAGCTTTAAGGTTACTTCTTTTGCAAAAAGATGGATTAATCATTTCAGCGAAAACAACCAACAGAACAAAATAATTTTTTGTTGGTGTCTGGTGCTCTAGGCTTTGTTATTCTGGATGTATTTGGAAGCACAGAGTTATTTTCAAAGGTTTATTTAAATAATAATTAGAGAATAAAAAGAGAAATAAAAATATTTGTGGTGGTCTAGGGACCCCCCATTTTCACGGCCTCTATCTCCAAGGAAGTCTTCCTAGTGCTCAGGAAGTCTGGGGGCTGGGGCAGGGGTCCCACTGGAAACTCTCGGTAAATCTCCAGGCCATAAGTTCAGCATCAGGGCTCAAGGATGTAATGCTCCTCAGTTCCTGCCATGGGTGGGGACACTAGGGTCATCACAGAGATGCTGGTGTCTTCTAGGACTTCCCAGAGCAATGCTCAGACACCTTGTGTTGGCAGAACTCAAGCTCAGGTTGGGCACTGGTAGACAAGAACACAAACTGCTATTCTCTCTGCTGGCGTAAGAAATAAAATAATTGCTAACAGAGAAGTTGGTAAAATATTTATTAGGTAATATTCCATCTCATGGGGTTGAAGAGATGGTACAGTGGGTAGCTTGCCTTACACACAGCCATCCGGGGCATCAAATATTGTCTCTAAATCCCCATGAGGAGTAAGTCAAGAGTGAGCCCCTAAGCCCCTGTATGTGCCCAAATTTAAAATTACCTGTCTTTTGTCAGGAGAGACATGGGACTACAATCTGAACTGATTTTGTGGCTGTAGAAATATAGAAGAAAAATTAAATAGTGAAGAAAATAAATGCAAGATATACTTGCATATGTTGAAGCACTACTAGTCAACAAGTATTTTCTCATTCTCTCAAAAGAATTTCTGGAAATTTTGAGATTTTTTTTTCTGGTAATTTGCTGGGAAAAGGTTAGAGTCTTTTTTCTCTAGCCAAAAGACCAAAGAAAACATTCAAATATAATTTATTCTACAGAATATAAGGATTGTTCACGTGTACCACTTGTCTTCCTGAAGTTTAAGTGGGCCCAATAACATCTCCATCTGTCCCTGTTCCGTGCTAGTAAAACCTAAGGGCCTCTGCTCACTCCAGGAACATGAAGAGTCTCCAACCGTAATTCAGGTCTTGGGAATGAGATCTATTATTGTTACTGTTTTTGGCATATCAAATACAGCATGGGTAGCTTGCCATGCTCTGCCATGTAGGCAGTCTCATTATTTGCATTTACTTATATACCGCACGGCTGCTTTGCAATGGGGAGAGCCTGTAGCAGCTCTACCCCATGAATCTTTGTCTGTGGTTCACAGCCGATGACCCAGGAGCAGTTCGGTGGGTGGGTCCACTGTGCCTCTCATATGGGACAGAGGTGGGGGAAAAGGAACCCCAGCTCCATCTCCAAGGAAGCCTGGTGACTTTAGCCTCCAAGACCAGCATACTTGGGCTTGAAATAGGCTTCTCTCTAGAGTGGGGCTCTGATGAGCTGGGGTTGAGATCGGCTAATGATTGTTAAAAATATAAATATGTGGAAGTTTCAAGTTAAAATATAAATGGCAAAATAAATATAAATTTAATGTAGTCAGTGTTATGTTAGAATTATATAGGAAAATAATATAAAACACAAAAAAATAAAATCATAATTTCAGGTAGAATCAATAGTATAGCAGTTAGGATACTTGCTTTGCACACAGGTGACCTGGGCAACCTGGCACCACATATGAGCATCCACCCCACCAAGCATCCTAGGAAGTAATTCCTGAGCTCAGAGCCAGTTGTAGCCCAATCTCACAGATATGCATATGAGTAAAATGACACTTGATAAGACAAGGAGTGCTGAATTCAGAAGTAAAGAATAAATGCACTGGGGTATCTTTTGGGGATTACCAGTGTGAATTTGGGGTAACTTTAGGATAAATCACACTAAGTATGATCACAGAGTCAGTACATAGGTTAAGTCATGTGCATTGCATGTGGCTGTACCAGTTCAATGTTCTGCACCACAAATTCTCCCCTTGCAAAAGCACTGTCAAGAATAATCTCTGAACATAGATCTAATAAGTCCTGAAAACCATGGGGTATTCCCTCTGTCAACCCTCTCTTAAATCCCCACTCAACCTTCCCATTTCAGTCTCTTTTTTAAAAATAACCAACTTTTTGTTTTTTGTGAGAATGCTGAAATCATATACAGCAGTCGAGTAAATAGGCAGTTGCCTTTTTGACCTTAGAAGAATATATATTTGAACATATTTAAAAATATGGTAATGTTTTAAAATTATCAAAAATAAGTCTATAGATGTCGAATATCAAAATGAGATATCAGGAATTGAGTTTCTATATGAAATAGAAGCTGATATCCAGCACATTCTGGTCAGCAATGTGATTTAGGAAAATAGTCTTAAGCACTAGAAACAAGTTTTTTGAAACATGATTTTTTGATAATAATTATCAAATCAAACAAGTTTTTGAAACATTCATACCTTACTTATATAGGAATATTTTTACAGAGTTCTAGGCTTGGAGCTAACCAAATTCAATGTCTTTCCATGCATAAGTAGGTAGAGTATAATTGAAATTTGATATTTTAGACACTTTTTTAAAAGAGAGATAGGTATTCTATTTAAGTATAAATATAAAGACTGTCATTGGAGAAGTAGCTCAGTGGTATAGCACCTGTCCTGCACTTGGTAAGGCCCTGGCTTCAATTCCCAGCACAGCAAAAAATCATAATAAGTAAAATAATCATTATAAAACCAATGGTGTCCATTTGGGGCTAAAGAGACAGTACAGCAGATAAGGTGCTTGGCTTGTATGTATTTAACCTGGGTTCTATCCCTGGTCCACATATGGTCCCCTAATCCCCACCAGGACTGATTGTTGAGCACCATTAGGTGTGGCCAAAAATTAAGTAGCAATATTTCACTTACAAATGGTTCAATGGTTTTCTTTTAATTAATTATTAAAATCTATCAAATAACATTATTATAAATAAAAGTGGTTTGATATATAGTTATTGATGAATATCTATCAATATATTTATTAAAATCAAACCTGGTTTAGTTATAGGTTGGAGGCATGGAGATTGCACTGTCTATCAGACTTGTCCATTCAGAGCTGTAGTTATTTTTTCAGTTATTTATTTAGTAGCTATTTACTTACTAAATAACTATTTTCTCAGCTACTTAAATTATTTTGTAGGCATCTCCCAGCTGTCAGACTTCTCCAGGACTCTGACACATGTTGAATAACCTTGCCCAATATTTCCCTCCCTTCTCTAAGTAACCAACATTCACTGACTGGTAAGTTTATAAAGAAGCATTTTTTTCTAATTTTTGCAAAATATAGTTAAAATCAATATGCATTTTATTTTGCTTCCCAATGTGTAACACAATGTTCATAAGCCAAAGGATTGAAAACGGGGTTCTCATTATATTTTTTTGATTTTTAAAAAAAAAAACTTAGTCACCATGAAATTGCAAAGTTATTCATGATTGGAGTTTCAGGCATACAATGTTTCCTGTGTTCATTTCCCCCCAGTAATGCGCTTCTCATCCACATTTGCCTCCCATCTACCCACCTGCTTCGAAGAGAGATGCTTTCTTTCATGTAAGTTTTTATGCTATGGTTTATAGTATTGCTGCTGAAAGGATTTTATATCACTTTTCAGCACTTTACCACTTTTCAGTACCACCTTCTTCTCCCCGTTTGCACACATCCCTCCATAATAGATGTTGCTCCCTCCCTGACTTACCTCCCAATTTTGGGGTCTCATCATTAGCCATCATCATTAGTAATCCACTTGAGGACCTTTTGCTTCCTCTGTCCAGGAAACAAGGTTCTAGGGGATTCCCTGGTCCCTCATTCTGGATAGAATTGGGGATACTGGTGGTGGAAAATGTGTGCTGGTTTATGTATGGGTTCTGGAACACTGTATGACTGAAACCCAAAAGTGAACATCTTTATAATTGTGTATAATAGTGGTAAAATAAAATATTTAAAAATATTATGATTCTGCACTAAGAAACAAAGAATGGGGTCCCATACAACCTTAAGGCATATCTACTAAAAGTTCTTTAGACTCTTTGTGGGGCTACAGGACCTGTAGTAACAGTATTAATGACCTCAGTGAGAGATAGACATGCTTTTTAAACAATGGGAGTGTAGTTGAAAAAGTGCAGCATCCAGGCAATTGCCCTTTGACAAGTCTGTTTACTGTCATGCCCTATTTTGATAAGAACAGAAAGACACACCACTACCAGCTGAGGTGAGCATCCTACCAAGAGATTCACATATGTTAGGAATGAGCTCTGAGTCAAACCACCATTGGTTGGACAAGAATGTGAGGGAGACGGTATGATTAAGAGGAAGGATAATAAGAGCAAAAACTTGGGAAACCAGCTTCAGTGGTAAGAATTGCCATTCATTCCACAAATATTATACCTATATGCTAACTATATTTAAATTATGCCATTATAATTCTAATATAACTTTATTTTAGACTTTAAAGTAGATTTGAACAATGCAAGAAGGGAATTGTATTTAAAGTTGTCATTTCATGCTCTGACACACTCTCTGTTAACTAAACAATTTCTCTTATTGCCAATTACTACTGACAGATAATCTGAGTTTGTTCTTTGGTAAAACATCTACTAAATTTCCATTAAACATTGGCCATTATACTCACTATAGGGTGAACTTTCTAAAGTGGCTTTGAGGAACATTACTGATGTAATGTGGACATAAAAATTTGATGCCTTTGGTTAACCTTTAGGATAATTAGGAAGATGTAATCCCCACTTGTGAGTACTCAGTGGGGTTATCTGAGATCTTTGCTATGATTGCATCATGACCTACTACTCACTTTACCTAATCTTGCATCATTTCTTCTTACCACTATAAATCCAGCAAACAGTCCCCAATTAACTTTCTGAATGCTAATCTCTTTCTCCAGATTGGTTTCCTAGGGAATCCAATCTACAGTATTGTCTAAAGATAAGAAATGATTAATAGAGTCATTTTCACTCATAAGAAAGAATACAAAGTCTACTAACATGACTTTAAAGAATGCTTAGTAATGTACATAAAAGTACATACCATGGTGTTCAGTGAAAAGGAGCAAGGTGTAGAGTAAGAGCATAAACACAGATGAGAGAAAGAGAAATGTAAAGAGAGTGAGAGAAAAGGAGCAAGAAAAACTGAAAAAATATAATTTTTATACAGGTTTTCTAAATGAAGGACAAATTGAGATTTTCCCTCTTTGTACTTCTAGGTATTCTGAACACAATACTATTTTTAATTAAAAAGGAATAATTATTTTATCAGCACAATACTTGATATCATAGCAAAGTACAGTTTAGGAAATTTCAGGGTTCTAGTGATAGACACGGAGCTAACATGACTTATTAAAATGTATTTGAAGGGCTCTATAGTCTACTTTATGCTAGAAAATTTGGACGGTTAATTTGCTTTCCTTTGAGATGAAAGATTGACTAAATGCTATTTTCAAATACATATCCTCCAATGATCGCTAACTTTTAACTTCCCGGTTAAGTTTTGACTATCAGCCTTATGGCTGAGGGATTGAGGTATTCCCCATGTATAGTGCTTAAAGATGAAGAATAAGAGTACAGCCTTTGTTTTTGACCTGTGACAAAAAAATCTAACCCACAAACGTTAACTCTCTATCTATTAGAACTCCATCTTTCCAAAGAAGGTCACCAAGGGTATTACCTAATTACCAATTTCAATTATGTGCAATCTTCTCATGAGTCATTTCTCATCTGATGAATTAGTATACCGTTTATTATCCTTTCACTCCTCCAATACAGCTATTCAACCTTGGGATCAGAAGTAAGAGAAACAGTTGAAAGGAGGAATGTGTGTGTGTGTGTGTGTGTGTGTGTGTGTGTGCAGAGAGGAAGTTAGTGCAGAAGGCTGCTGTTGCTTTTGACAATCAATTACCTCAAGAGCTGATTTCTTCTTTTTTTGGAAAGACGCTTTACTTTGACTGACTGGCTGCTGTGATGTCTGGTTAAGTGATTGCTTTCCTAAGGCTAAAACTAGTGACTGATAGAGGTTGACAGGCTCTGGTAAGCAAAATAGGCAGCTATCGCCAGCTCCTGTTAACTGAATGAAGGAAATAAGGAGACTAAAATAATTTACAATGTTGAGGACTAAGACAGCAGTGAAGCAGGTGCAAAGGAGCAGTAGCAGCTCTAAGAACCCTGAACTGCGGGGTTCTCGGCACAAAAACTCTGCATAATTTTGTCTGGAGTGAAGATAGATGGTCGGCAACTACACCACCTCCACTTCGCTGATGAGATCGTTCTAACAGCACCAAATATTAGCCAAGCGGCACAAATGCTGGCTCACTTCGACCATGAATATGGAAATATAGGTCTACAGCTGAATCTCAACAAAACAATGCTCATGAAAAATGAACTAGTTGCAGAGGCCCCATTCACTCTCAATGGAACAAACATCTCTGAATGCAGCAGTTATGTGTACCTAGGTCAAGAACTCAACATGATGAACGACCTAAAACCTGAGCTGGAGGAAGAGAGCGGCATGGAATACCTTCAAGAGCATCAAATAAATAGCTAAAAGGACAAAGAACCTCCGGCTCCGGGCACATCTCTTCGACTCCACCATTCTCCCTGCCTTAACATACGCCTCAGAGACCAGGACCCTACAAAAGCAGGATGAGAATGCTATTCGGGTCTCCCAAAGAGGAATCGAAAGAGCTATGCTTGGAATATCATGCCTCACTCAAGTGAGAGTAGGAATCCCGAGGTCTGGGATCTATGATCTATGATCCAGAGTCATGGATGCTGTCTCGTTTGCCAAGGCATTGAAAATCAGATGGGCTGGACATGTAATGCGATTTGGAGACAACTGCTGGACTAGAGCCGTTACTGACTGGATCCCATGGGACATCAAAGATCACATGGCCGCCCACCTACAACATGGTCAGACTTCTTCATTAAGACACTGAACAAATGGTTTGAGGCTCTTCATATTCCTGTAACAAGTATATGCCATTGGGCTACACTGGCACGTGATAGGGTCAAATGGAAATGTTATTGGCACCTGCTCGAGCAAATCGAAGAATAACAGGATGTCAAATGATCAAGTGAAGTGAATTTTGACTGAATGAATCTATGTTACATTTCTTTTAAAAGGCCATTTTTCAAGGTCAGTCTGGCACCTGTATTGCTGTGACACCACAGGTTTCTACCAAGAATGACCAGCATGGGCAGTGGGCGGTCTCACAATATCCTTGCCTGCCAAGGATATTCTTGGCCCAGAAGCTGTTTCAAGACTAGAATACACCCATCATGTTCCTGCAAGCTGCCAACCCAAGTACCACCATGAGAAGCTGGCTTGGGACACTGGGCAGTCACAGAAGCTTGATCCATCCAGGGCGCCCATCCTGTGCCCCGAAGCCATGCCAAGACTTAAAAACCTCCTCAGCTGATCCAGCAGCTCAGAGCACAGGCCACAAAACTGCTGTGAAGCCCCAAGTACCTGCAGGAATCTGTACCAGGCCCGAAAGCTGTGCCAATACTAACCCTTCCCCTACTCCTGCCATGGCTCAGACACTTGTAGTGCCCCAAGTCCATCCCAAGAAGATGTGAACAGCATTGTGTTATGGAGGAAATCTAACCCAGAGCAACAACCGGCCATAGATCCAGTATAGGGGTATGTGCCCTCTGGTCAGATTCTGTCATGACTCAAGTCAGACTCTGACACAACTTGAGACCTAATTTTCTGAAAAATTAAACCACCAAAATTTAGGTAGACAGGAGCCACTTCAACGAACTACCTCTGGTTCCTCCATACAAGTTTATTTATTGACCTTACTCCAAAGACTTATAAATAAGTCTTTAAAGAGAAAAAATGCAGTACATCTCCTCAGATTCTTGTATGACTGAATAAACTGAGGCAAATGGAGGGGCAGCGGTTCAGGGTAGCATAGTACCAGCCCAAACAGAGACCCCAGTAGCTACTAGCTCTCACAATCCACAATCACTGCCATGTTCCCAGCTGGACTCCACCTTCTTGAGAAAGACCTCAGAGAAAATTAACCTGCTTAAAATTTGAGTATTCATGTTTCTGACTGAAATCTCCAGGCTTTTTAGGAGTCTGGATGGGCTACCTCCCCCACTTTCCTATACTCCCAGAAGCCCTGGCAGCCACTCCCACGAACCAACTGCAGTGGCAACATGTAAGCTCTTCTAAGGGCTAACTTCAAGACCCATAAATAAATCTTGAAAGAAATCAAAAGCCATATTAAACCTCGGACCTGAACTTGGCTGAATAATACAGGACACATTTCAGGGAAAAGGCTCTTCTGGTGCTCACTCAAACAGAGCCCCCCAGTCCCTATTTGACCCCACACCAAAATTACCACCATGTCCCAGACAGACTCCACCCTCTTGAGACAAACCTCACCGAGAAATTAATCTGCTGAAACTTTGAGTATGCAGGTTCTTTTGACTAAAATCTCCAGGCTTCCTTTGGAGTTGGGATTGCTACCTCCTGCCTCTTCCCTGTACTGTTTGAAGTCCCAGGAGTCACGTCATCACCCAAAAGCTGCCACACAGGTTAAAAAGCTAATCCAGCTGTAACTTCTTGATAAAAATGCTGAACATCCTGAACACAATGACCTCTTAGTACCTGTATTATGGGCTATGATGCAGAGATGGAGAGAGAAGAGGAAAAGTGATTTTAATGAAGCAATTTCTTCCAAGAATGAGAATATAGCACTAGAGCAAAGGAACAAGGGGAAATAGTTATTAACTAGTTCTCTATTCCCATTAAAATTTTAATATTAGAAGACGGAGGATTTTGGAGGCAAATATGACTCCTGTTTTACAATTTTCTATATTTCATCAAATTTCTTCATGTATCATGCTACTTGGTATCAATCACATGCATTGCATTCCATTTTTTGGCATTTTTCTTTTAAAACTGTTTCCTAACAAATTTTACAGCAACTCTATAAGGAGGCATGTAGTATTTGTTATACAAAATGAAAATGGTCTTGCCTTATGTTGGCTAATTCACTTATACCTTTGTATTCCCACACTTAGTTTTATTTATTTTGGAGCAACTTGAACAAATAAAACTAGCCTAATAGCTTGCATGGTTTACATAGCTATTAAAGTAATCTGAATCTTTGGACAAAGCTTGCCAACAAATTAAGGAGACAGATGATTATCCAAGAAAGGTCACTAGAACCTGAGGAAATGATTATCAAATCATTTTCAAGGCCTCATCAACAGTTCATCTATTTTCAGCAATATTTAGCAAGGCATAATATTACTGCATCAAAGGCACAAGGAGGCTTGTGGCATTCCCTTCTGCAAAGGATTCAACTAACTGAAGAACATTTGGATTTATTTTGGACTCTTTGCTCCAAGTCCAAGTAATTTACAACTGAACATGCTTGAAATAGTCACTGCTTTATCCTCTATGTGTCAAATTTAGGTTTATTTTCATGCACTAGGAATTTGCTCCAAATAAAAAGTAGCAAATTCAACCATTTTTAATTGTAACTTACCTAAAAGGCCCTAATTCACCATATATGTTGGGAGTAACTGAACTCCCTGGCAATGAAGGGCTCATAAAATAATCAGGTTAAGTTAAATACATGACTGTGTGTATATGCAAGTGTAGTTTAACTTAAAAAAGAGAAGACAAAATAATCAAGAGCTTAATAAATGGATGATTTAATTTCATTGAGGAACACACTGTTTGAAATGGAAATTAAGGGATCTTAATAATTGCTTTTACAATTAAGATAAATTATTTCTGAAATACTTAGATAGTTGTTTCATCTATTCATTTCATTTAGTACTTCAAAATCGATGTTTGAAAACACAAATATGGAAATTTATCAATGAATATTTGTTGAAAAACAGATTTACACAAATAAAAAAGTATAAATAGTGAACATTAATAAAGTTGGTAACAAGTCAGTGTTTTCTAGATTTTAAAGAATTTTCTCTATTTGCCTTAAGTGATAATAATTAAAAAATAATAGAAACAAGAGCAAGATTCAAAACTTTAAATTGGTCCTTCATTCCTTCTAATACCCACAACAAACCTTTGTATTTATTTATTTGTAGTGGTGTCAAGTACTAGTAATGCTCAGAACTTGCTCTTGGCTCTGGACCTAAGGATCATTCCTGTTTGGCTTATGGGAACATATGCAATCTCAGAGATTGAACTTGGGTCAATCATGTGCAAGGCAAGTACATCACAATACAGAAATATTTTTAGTATTATAGCAGCCAGTTTTGTTACTGAGACTTATTTGAAAACAATGGTCAAATACATAGGTTACAAAGTAGGAAGAAATATCAGGAGTCCCTGATACCTGTCAACTCCATAAAAATATGGACTGCCTATTTTTAATATATTAAACCTATGAGTAAAATTAACTTATTTCATAAATTGTAAATAATGATCTAAGCAAATAAAATGCATATTTTTGGTAAATTCCCTATTCTCTAAGTATTCTTTTCAGAATTAAAGAATCCAAATTTTGCTTAACATCTCTAAAATAGTCACAATAAGACTATGCACAGTAGATATCCTGGGCCTGAAACACCCTGAGTCTTACTGTTTAATTACATAAATTCTGTTCTGAATAGTCAGAATAATTTTTGAATATGTGGCTAATTTAATTTTGAATGTAATTCAAAATAAGTTATATAACTATCTCTTAAAGAGTATTTTTAACCTATGCAAAATAATATAGGGCTTAAATAAAAGCAAGACATGATATAATCTTAGTGGGGCTAGAGAAATAGTCCAGAGGGAAGGACTTTGCCTTGCAGGAGGCACACCTGGGTTTGATTCCCAGCATCCTATATGGTCCCCTGAACACCTCCAGGAGTAACTTCTGAGTGCAGAGCCAGGAGTAACACCTGGGCATCACCAGATGTGACCCAAAAAAGCCAAAAAAAAAAAAAACAAACAATATCAGTGAGGGTCAACTATTTGTTGACGAACAGAAATGCTTCTGCCTTCTGATTTGTCTGGCATGCTAGAGTGCAGATGATGAAATAGCAATGAGTACTATTGATGTCATTGTCATGATGACATTGGTGGGATATTGAGTCTCTAGAAAAATTATTTACAAAATCTAAACATTCATCCTGCTGCACTAGATTTCAAAAAACACTAATAAACAATTTAATATTTACTTGCATTTGTAGAAATAAGACACAGGCTTCCAACCATTGACCCCTTCAACAAGAGTGTGAAGGTCAAAGGGCAGTTAGGGCAGAGAAGGGACCAGTATGACAATACTAGCTAGAAATGATCACTTTGGACAAAATCTGAGTGTTGAAAGTAGGTAAATGGATACATGATAACCTTTCAGGATCTGTGTACTATAAACCATAATGCCCAAAAAGAGAGAGAAAGAGATCAAAGTGCTTGCCATAGAAAGAAGCAGGAATGGGGTGGGGGTGCGGTAACTGGGGATACTGGTTGTGAGAAGTATACACTGGTGAAGGTGTGGGTGCTGGAGCATTACACAACCGAAACCAAACTATGAAAACCTTGTAATGGTATATCTCACTGATTCAATTAAAAAATTAAAATAAAATATCAAATTCAGGCTTTGGACATTTTAAGTAATCATTTTAAGTTCTCCTCAAAAATTAATATATATATATATAATATTAAGCTCTTCAGAAACTCTTTAAGAATGCAAAAATTGTATTAAAATTTGTGAATAAATTGATAGATGTAGAAGTATGGGCTAGAAATATGATGAGTTATATCTCTATTTGATATTAGGTATAGTGGATTTCTCATCCTTTGCTCATAAAATGTAAAATAATCCCATCAAAATATTTATGTCTGCTTTAACCTTGATGTTTAACCTAATTAACACAAATAAAGGAACATTAATGAATGCACAGCAGCTCTACATGACACTTACAGCCCTCAGTGTAATGGATGAGGAAAATGCCTGGTGTTTACAATGATGTGATAATTCAATAGGGAAAGGATCAAAATCAACTTTTTTTTTTTGCTTTTTGGGTCACACCCGGCGATGCTCAGGGGTTACTCCTGGCTCTGCAACCACTCCTGGCTGTGCTGGGGGGACCATATGGGGTGTCGGGATCGAACCCGGGCAGGCACAGGCCAGCCACGTGCAAGGCAAACACCCTACCCACTGGGCTACTGCTCTGGCCCAAAATCAACTCTTATTGTCATAATAGGAGACAAAAAGATTTTCCAAGAATACATAATGATTCCACACTTGCAAAATTCTGCTCAAGATCAGGGAAGAAAAAAAACTGAATGTTTGTAACCCTTAGAAACATGAGAGTTGAGAGTTATTAACAACCCTTGAAAGACTTCTCTTAACTATTCTGTTATAGAATAAACTCAAGCTGTCTGCACTGTAAGGAAGAGGTCATGGTATGATTAAGTGGAAGGATCTAGGAAATTCATAGTCTATACTTTGTGAATAAGGAAACAAAGTACAGGAATACTGATTTTGCCCCCAAACCCAAATACTATTACTACTACTAAAAAAAAAATTTAAAAGACATGTTTTTTATTTTGTTTCTGTCAACAAACGGATATATAAGGCCAGAGAATACAGAGATTAAAGCACTAGCTTGCATGCATTAAACTCTAGTCACATTTATTTCTTTCTGTAATTTTTTTACAAAATCCATTTCCAAGTAGAGGAATAAATATTTTAAGATGATGCAGATTAGCTTTTTTCAGAATGGCTTTGTGCTTCAGATAAAATAAAGGAAATTTAGGGAAAGAATAATTAAGATTATTTTTTGTCAAAGTAGCATTTAATTCTGAGATAGGATGCTCAGAAATAGATACATGGTTCTAAATAATAAGGGCTTTTGTCTACCCAGAAACTTATCTTTTGTATGAGTTAAAAAAGACAAATTATTTCTCCCCATGTTAGTCTTATCTCCCACTAGAAAAAGCAACCTAGATTTATTTGACAAACTTTCATACTAGATTAGATTGTTTCCATTGACTGGTATTGTCCTCTACAAGGAAACTAGATACATTTTTATTTCAGTGTTGATTGTTGACTGAGTGGGAGACATTTACTGGGCAGTAGCATAAGACAATAAAGATTCTGCAGCTCCTGAGATTGTCTGGTAAAAACACAGCCATTGTAAGTTAGTTACTGAAGTGAAGATAGATTATTGTTTAGTAGCCTTCAATGGGCCAGACCTTCTATACTCACTGCTGAATAGCCCCCTACTACACTAATACTGTTTCATGACTTGCCATTGTTCAGTAGGACCTATGATAGCAGGTTTGCCATAAGCAAGCGTGTAAGTACTTATACATAGTACCTTCCGTTCTATGTCCTGTTGAGAGGATCATAGTGTGAAAAACTCAGTTTCACCACACTGAGGAAATGATCAAAAAGAATAAAGAAAGCACATTCGTATGGAAATCCTAAAATAATTCCTAAAAATTGTCCACCAGTGAAAATCCTAAGAAACATATTATATATATATATATACATATATTTATACATATATATATTTATATTTATACATAGATCTCCTTTTTACATATTACTGATTAAAAAGTTGAAACAAGGATTCTTACTATTCCTTACCTAAAATATCAAGACTGTTGTATGTGTGAAAACAAACACAATAAGCTTTAATTATATTTCAGTAGAAATACTACTGCCTATCACTGATATTTATGTTAAATTTCAGAGTTCATTTTTATATAATTATATTTTCAATCACTTGCATCACTTGTCTTCCTATTGTTCATTGATTTGCTCAAGCAGGCACCAGTAATGTCCCTGTCACATGCTAGCTAGTGTAGCCCAAGGGCATCTGCTCACTCCAGGAACATGAAGAGCCTTTAACCATTTGTTCAGGTCATGATAATGAGGTCTATTATTGTTACTGTTTTGGCATATCAAATATGACATGGATAGCTTGCCAGGTTCTGCTGCACGGTGGGATACTCTGGTAGTAAGAGTAAGACAAGAGTAAGGCAAAGGTTGGGATACTCTTGGTAGTAAGAATCTCACTCTTACCACCAAGAGTATCCCCCAAAAAGATCCATGTAGGAAGAACAAAGTATCCATAGTTAATTTATTCATTATATTAGATTATATACAAACAATTATATTTACAAATACAAAATAATATAAAGGTTTAGCCATAATGTAAGTTATTTATTTCTTATTTATTTTAAATATCAGCATCAGGTAATTTCTTTGGTGACAGTGAGAATTCTCAAGAATATAAAATGGGAGCCAAAGCTATAGCACAGTGGGTAGGGCATTTGCTTTGCATGCGGATGACCCGGGTTCGATACCTGACATCTACAAAGTAGATCTACAAAGTAATTCCTGAGTGCAGAGCCAGGAGTAACCTGAGCATTGCCGGATGTAACCCAAAAAAGCAAAATAAATAAATAAATAAATAAATAAATAAAAGAATATAAAATGATGTGGAAAATAGTATATTTAGCCTTTTTTTTTTTTTACTGAAAATTCACCCAAGGGAAAAATATTTCTATTTAGAAAGCAGGATTCACAGACTGCATTTCACTGTGTTTGGACAGAAATATCATTAATATTCATATACTGATATATAGCTTACCATGTAAATTGGCCTTAGAAACAGTTTATGGCAACACATTTAGACATTTTAACTCTTCCATCTTTTAAATCCTAAAATTTAGCTCCACACCATACAGGATATATTTTGCTGGCCATGAAATTTGAGGGATGTGGTATTTATTTCTGCCATCAACTACTGTATTAGGCAAATTTTGCACTACTACTGTGTAAAATCTATTCTCTCTCCACTCATGCCTGGAAGATCACCCTCCCCAGGTCTGGGCCATTTTCTCCCTAGTCTGTAATCCACCCTGACTTTAGTAAAAGTACTCAGCTAAGAAAAGTCCAGTAATGTGGAAAATCTTGCTTCATCTTGCTATCAGTTTGAAAGGACATGTTGTTTCTAAATGTGCATCATTTGACAAACATGTACTGGGACTTCTGTAGGCACAGGAACACCTTGGTGAAGGTAGCCCAATATGAAAACCTAAACTTTTTATTTTCCTTCTTTTTTCCCAAGGAGGCTGGGCAGGCCACAAACTCTAGGCTCACCCAGAAACAGAGTGGGATTTTTTCATGACAGACTTGTTAAGAGGGGAAAAGAAGGAAATACATTTATATATGAGTGTATTTTGATATTGACAATAAGGGTACAAATAAAGTTAAGTGCTACTACAAGTCATTGTAGAATTTAAAAATAGTATCTCTAATGAGCAATATTATTGAAAGTTTAGAAAAAAGAAATAAAATCTACAAGTTTTGTAGTGGTCAATATTATGTATAAACTTGATTGAGTCATGGGAGTCATGGGGGTTAAATGATGCTATTATGTTTGGGAGGGTGTTTCTAGATGAGATAACATTTGCATTGGTGCATTCATTAAAGCAAAAGGCTATTCCCAAGGTAGAGGGAAGCATTCAATTCCAGTAGTTTTTACTTAGAATTAAAAGGCTGGGAAAAGTTTAAGTCACTCTCAAATTTAAACATAGAACTGCCCCTTTTGGAATTGGATCTCAAATATTCAAGGCAGAGATTAGAATTCATATTAGCCATTCTTCACCTCTCAGTCTCTGAAACTATCTGTTGGCTCTCTAGATTGTGAATATCATATCAGATTGTAGGATTTCTCCTCTTCCAAAATCATGTGAACCTACCCTTGTAATAAATGTGTTACTCTGTGTGTGTGTGTGTCTATGTCTGTGTGCGTGTGTAATATTGTCGGGCGCTCCCCGGGGTCCCCGACAGTGCCGGGAAGCGAGTTCCCTTCTACCTCCGAAGCCGGCAGGGAATGGATGAACACTCAGGAATCCGATACAGTTTAAAAGGCTTTACTTATCACAGGTTCAGGCATACAAATCAGCAAAAGGAAAACCCGATGCTTAGGATTCCAGGCTAGAACCCCAGCCACGTGTAGGCCAAGATGGCGACCACCACGTGTAAAACTTCCAAGGGGAATAAATGCTCACAAGGCGAGATCCCACCGGAAGAAGCCTGGGAGAGCGGGAACCGGCTAGTTTATACCCCCCGCAACTTAGACCTTCCTCCCATTGTTATGGAAAGCAGGGAGGGTCCAATGCCCTCAGGTAATCCCTCCCTGCATCTCACCTAGGGCCTTTACTGTGCTAATGTTTTGAGCTGGGAATGCCTTTGAAATGTAGAGAAGGGGGTTTCTGAGATGGCATGTCACTGTACCAAAGATCAACACCAATGCCAGTTAAATATTTCTCCAAGCCTTCACAAGTCTCCTCTACTTCATTGTAGTTTTATTTTTATCAGGGAGCCATGCTTGTTTGTTTGGAAGCAAACAGCATTTCTCTCTGGTCTAATTACTTAGGTGTCCTACGTGGCCAGGCTAATATGCTGGTAAGATCTAGCTAGTCCCACGATGATTGTGATAGCATGGGAGAATATTTATACCAGCTAGTACAGCATACATGGTAAGATAAACTGCCACATTTAGACTACCCCCCCTTATCTACGGAGTGATTTGCGGGAGGCAATCAGAGCAGATGCAGCGGCCCTTAGGAGTCCTGCAACATAATATAGCTAATGGGGACCTCTAATGTCACTGGAAATAGTACCAATATTAAGTCTGAGTCCTTGTCTCTCAGAGAATATGCACTGAGAGACAGAAATTTTAGCTTTTTAAAAAGCAAATAAACAGCATAATATAGACAGAGGAAAAGGGAATGCACTTCTTAGATATTAGATTTAGTTATCCTAAAAGAGTCATTACCCCTGGGGTTTAACTGACTTTTCACTGTCTTCCCATTGTTCATCGATTTGCTCTGGCGGGCACTAGTAACTTCTCCATTAGTCCTGTCACAAGCAAGTGCAACCCAAGGGCATCTGCTTGCTCCAGGGACAAGAGGAGCCCAAAACCATTCCTCAGGTCATGGAACTGAGGTCCATAATTGTTACTAGTTTTTGGCATAACAAGTAAATAAAATACGGGTAGCTTGCCAGGTTTTGCAGTGTAGGTAGTATAGTATCAGTAGAAGGCTCTCATCTTGAGCATTTACTGATGAAACTTAAAGGGGGAAGATCAGGTTTTTACTGACTTTTTATCAATTAAGAAAAAAATGATCTTTTTCTTTGTTCCCAGTTCTGGGCAGTCCAAAAAATCGTACCCCACCCCTGCTTCATTGTTTCCTGTCAGGAAGTTCCAGAGTCCTCACACTCTTACAACTATGCCCTCTGGATGCACTAATTCATTCTAATCCCTGGTGTTTTTTCTTTAGGGATTTCTTTTTTTCCATTATTGTTTTTTAAATTATTCTTATTAAGATGCCATGCGTCAGGGACCATTGGTTCTGGGCAATTTTTGTGGCCTGCAGAAGCACTCAGGATGGGATTTTGGCTACCCTTAGATTCCCCCATGCCTTTGCTTCCCTTGTATGGATTAACTAGTCCCTTCTAAGTCTATTGGTTCTGTTTCCCTTGTAAGAACCCCAATAGTCAATCTTAATATAGTTATCTCTAATCTTCAATCTTCATATAGTTATCTACAAACATGAAAAAGGAAATATTTTGAAATTAATAATAGATTGTTAGGCGGAATACTAGTCAAAGGTTACAGTCCTTGTCTTGCATGCAGTCAACCTAGGTTCATTTCCCGGCATCATGGTTAATCCCCCAGAACATCACTAGCAATAATACCCGATCACAGAATCAGAAGTAAGTACTGAGTACCCTCAGGCATGACCCAAACCTCATACACCCCAAAAAGGAATAAAAAAATCTTATAGTAGAATTGAGCTGTTTTCCCAATGGTTTTGAAAACAAAAGCTTAAATTTTTAAGTTTTATGATTTCTTGAAAGAAAATTAATTATCAAGGCAAACTTAAATGTATGTACATGGCTAGAATTCAAAGGACTATGCTTAAGAAGTTAAATTATTTTAGTCTGTAGCAAAGTTATAATACTTTTGAAGAATTTAAGTGGATTTTTTTGTTTTATTCTCAACTATACACAAGTTGTGTAAACTTATCTTCCTGATTTTCAACCATGACCCTAAGCCAATATGACCTTATCACATTTCAACTATTTCTGGCATTCTGTAGTAGAGGGAAACATAGATGGAAAATATAGCTAGACTTGTAGTCTGCCATGGTAAATTTTAAAATGTGAAACTAGAAACCACTGTTCCATTTCCATGTAAATGTATAACCAGGACAGCATGAGAGGAACTAGAAGGTTGTAAATGCGAGACGGTAATGAAGGAGCCTGGTATAGGAAGTAACTGAGAAATTTCCATATTTATATCATCTTGACTTCTCTAATTAAATTTTTCATTCACCTCTTTGCCACCTACTGCTTTTCCCTTATCCCTTTCAGAACTTAGGATTAGTTCTATTTGTCTTTGTTGTTGTGTCTTAACCTCTACAGCAGGAGGTTTTATATACAAATATACAACTTTCATATGCAAGTGAGGACCATGATTATGAGAAAGATGAAAAGCTCACAAATAATCAGGGAAAACTCCAGCAGCGAATCACTAGAATGAGTATTGATAAATACTATCGGAAAATACTTTTGGAAAAACGAGTATTGGAAAATGCACCAAACTAAATCTAAGACTCTCACTCTCTTCAAATCTTCCAAGGTGCATTTGTGCAATTCTCTTAATATTGAACCTGATTTATGCAATAGCAATATAATAATCATGATTTTGATGATGATGATGATGATGATAATTATCTCTACCCTACTCTTGATGACAGGAAGTTCAAAGTAAGAGAAAGGAAGATGAAATCTATTGAAATGGCATAGATATAATGGTATCTATAAAGCAAACAAAAGCCAATCCCCAAATATTCTTAAATAAAAACAATAACAAAAACTATTAGAGAACATAAATCTAGATATTTCTAGATTTCAAATCTAGATAGACAAAATAAAAACAAAAAATGTAATTAAAACACGTCTTTGATACCAAATACATCAGTCACAATAAACACTTCTAGTTTATATTTTAAATCAATGACTTTTTTTTTTTTTTGCTTTTTTGGGTCACACCTGGCAATGCTCAGGGGCTACTCCTGGCTTTGCACTCAGGAACCACTCCTGGCGGTGCTCGGGAACCATATGGGATGCCGGGATCGAACCCAGGCTGGCACAGGCCGGCTGAGTGCAAGGCAAACACCCTACCTGCTGGGCTATTGCTCCGGCCCCCAAAGACATTTTTGGAAGATCATGAGACAGTACAGCAGATAAGATACTTGTAACTTGGGTTGGATACAATAACTCCATATGGTTTTAAGAGCTCCACCAGGAGTGGTTCATGAGCTCAAATCCAGGAACAAATCCTGAGTACTTCCTGGTGTGACTGAAACTCAAAGAAAATTAAAACAAAGACATTTGGCAGGGTTGGAGAGAAATTACAGTGGGTAATGGTTATTGCCTTGTATGAGGCTAACCTGGGACAGGCTTGTCTACACCCAGGGCTCTGCCCCATGAGCCCTGGATGGTTGATGGTCTGACAGCAAAAGACTGGGTCCCCTGGGATGAACCTAGAGCCACAGCAGAGCCTGGAAAACTACCTGTTGTGTATTTGATATGCCAAAAATAGTAACAATAATGACCTCATTCCCAACGAATGGAGACATTACTGGCGCCTGACGGTGCAAATCGATGAGCAATGGGAAGACAAGTGACAAGTGTGAAAAGTGATCCCAAATGTCCCCTTGATCCCCGAGTGCAAAGCTGGGTACCACACATGCCCAAAATTTAAATAAACAAGATAAATAAAGCAAGACATTCTTGAAATTATTCATAAAGCAAAATTATTTAAAGGTGCTTTATAAAGGGAAAAGGGACAAACTGAGAAAAACAAATTAGTATCCTATAGCCAAAAAAGTAGGATTCAGACCAGCAAATACACTAAATGAGTCCTAAAAGAAATTACTTAAAACTCATAGTATTATACTAAGAATGTTTGCTTGGAAGAAAAGCTAGTGTATTATTTTCATTTCTACTTCTTTTTATAAATTGAAATCTTAGGCAAGTACCCTGAGTTTAATTTTTATTCTATATAAATATTAATAAATAAAGACGATTTTTTCACAGTCTTTATATCTCCAGATAATAGGAAAATAATTCCTGCCACATACCAAATATTTCAATGCTGAGTAGAACATATGTATTATTTTTTGACTCCTATATTTTAAGTGCTGCTTTATATTTAAAAGCATATAATAAAGCTGAGAACATCTAGCCCTTTAGAATTTTTTGAGATGACTGATCTAGTTTGTGGTTAAGAATATCCAAGAAAGTTTCCAGTGTCCTCTTAAAAATCTCAGAAATAAAATTGACTAAAGTTTATTCAGCACCCAGCAAAACCCATTGCCCTTTTATCCTTTGACACCAATACTCATTTATTGTACTTTTATTCTACAAGCTTCACCCCCTCCCCTTAGGGTTGATTTACATTTATTCTATTAAGTTCTAAGGAGTGAATATTGTGCCAAGTATTATGGATGGTCTACTGAAATCATAAGTAGATCATAAGGTCTATTATAAGGGCAGGGCCCAAAACTCCACTCTGAGTCCGGCCAGGGTGGTCTCTCCTCCACCCATGAGAGCAAATCCTTGGAGCAATGTTGGACTCGGCCAGGGGCTGGCCGAGCCCCTTACCGGGAGGTCCATGGGTAGCTTCCACATGGGACTGGCCGAGCAGTGCAGCTGTGGGTCTCTATATTCTTAGAGAATGCTGATTTTAGGATAAGGTCCTTCCCAAGATCTTTCACATTTATACATTGAATACAATTCTAGACAGGTTCTAACTGATACCAGTAAGCCTCGAAAGAAACCAGAGCAAACCACACATCATGCAATCAGTCATTCTCAACATCCAGACTCCATAGTTCCTCAGAGCTCCATCCAAGAGAAAACCTGATCTTCCGCCTTTAAGTTTCATCAGTAAATGCTCGAGATGAGAGTATTATACTGAGACTATACCACCTACACGGCAAAGCCTGGCAAGCTACCCATGTTTGATTTACTTGTTATGCCAAAAACTAGTAACAATTATGGACCTCAGTTCCATGACCTGAGGAATGGCTTTAGGCTCCTCCTGTCCCTGGAGCAAGCAGATGCCCTTGGGTTACACTCTGCTTGTGACAGGACTCATGGAGATGTTACTAGTGCCCACCAGAGCAAATCGATGAACAATGGGAATACAGTGATACAGTGATACTGAAATCACAGACATGAAGGGAGAAAATTCTTAGTAGCTGGCCTGGGTGGACTGAGTTTCTTATTTCCTTATTCTAGGAAATTTTCAACTTCCCTGTCCTAGAGCATCCGAAAATAAAGAGCTCTGAAAAATCAGTCTGATCTTTAAACTTTCAGATCTAGAAATGGTTGAGGTATGCACAATAGAGTCTATGCACTGGGAAATGTGGATCAATAAAGGACCCTCACCACCAATAAGCACAGCTTAACATTCACAGCTTGACTAGTTTTCCTTACAAAAATCACTCAGCTTTACTTGCAGTCACATAAGCAAGACATTTGTCATTAGAGCACTAAAAGAGTGAGAGGGAGGAAAGAAGGAAAATAATCCAGAGGGTGAGTGATAAAAGAATAAAGAAGAAAATGACAGAATGCCTTGTATATATTTATAGATTTCAAACGCCACATAATTGGTCTCTGAATATCACTAGAATGTACCTGTCTTTGACTTCAGCTTCTGCATTATGCATTTATGTAAAATACATTTAGCCCGGAGAACACTTTGAAATTCTCATTACTATTCCATGGGGTAAAATTATAAGCTTATTCCTGCTCATACAAACTCAGAGAGAGTTGTCTAAGATCTACTACAATTTAATTATTTAAACTTAACCTGATCGTGATGTGCCTTTCTTTCCTTTCCTGCCTTATGACTGGTTGACATGAAATCATTTCTCGGTTATAATATTTCAATATTAATATTGACATTTATATCATTGGGTCCTACATTCCTCTTTGTTGTGCCACCCTTTGGCTTTAAATACATTAGCCAAGATCAATTTGGCCACAGCTGTACTATATCAGTAGATTACCACTTATGTACTTTACAGACATATTTTCAATTTCCAAAGTAAGTGAAGAATTTTGGACCAGAGTGAAAATTTAAAACACTTAGCTTATTTAAAAACATATTTTCC
Source organism: Cryptotis parvus (assembly GCA_021461705.1). Lineage (NCBI taxonomy): Eukaryota > Metazoa > Chordata > Mammalia > Eulipotyphla > Soricidae > Cryptotis > Cryptotis parvus. The sequence goes on along the minus strand of JAJIBD010031038.1, from coordinate 1,303 downwards.
AGTGTGAGTTCAAGTTGGAGTTCTTAATAAAACTCTATATATTTTCTGAGTTAATAAAAGACTACTGGAATTAACCATTTAATTGTGATATCAAAGTAAAATCAAACAAATGCCCTAGTTTGGCTATTTGTGGCCATCTCACCTAAATAATGAGATTCATTTATTTCTTTTTTATTTGAGGCCACAGACTATGCAGTGCTCAGGAATACAAAAAATGCAGCAATGCTAAGGGTTTAGCTACATGTAAGGTAAAGCCATAATCCCTGTGCTCTTCCTCTCACCCCATTAATGAGACACTTTTAAAGTATAATGGTGCTATGGTCACAACATAAATCTTTCATTGCATCCCTGAGCAAAGTGCTGTGCTTTTGTCAAAGAAAAACAGTTTAATTATTAGTAATGCAAATATTGTTAAAGTTTTCTAAGAGTTTCAGTAAATATGAAAAAATTCTAAATTTTGATTTAGATATCACTAATCTTAAATTAGGGTTCATACTAATGAGATCTCTCTTCTTTGTAAACACTGATGGAGGGTGTGTCAACTACAGAAGTCACCTTGACTCTGAATGCGTAAGTTCTGACTTATTATAAGACTTCTATGTTATCTAGATTGGGCACAGCTCCTCTTTATACCTGCTGGCCCCAGCGCGGGACAGTTAGAATTTACCAGGAGACAACCACCCTGGCTATTCCTTAAGATTATAGTAAGGATCATACTGGTTTGCCCTCAAACAGGTGAGTGTGACCCTTTCAGTATACAGAGAACAAAATACACAGAATCACCCCTTGTGCAGATAATAAATAAGAAGGACCTTGTGGGTAGCATGCGGATTACCTGAAGTACATGAAATTAAGATGTCTTACTTTATTTCAACCCCCTCTCTCCAGTTTTTTTATATAAGAGATAATCTCATAATCTCAGAAGAAGGGATTAGTCCTTGGCATAATCATTTTTTAGACCTATAGTAGGGCGTGGCACCATGCTTCTACACTCTCATTCTAGAAGCTTTTTAGTTGATCTTTATTGACAGGACCCTCCCTGAATTTAGGATTACTTTTGTATAGATAAGGGGACTGACATGAAGTACTTTTCTCTCTGGTAGGATCCTCTTTGGTAGGAGACTTGGACTCTTGTGTATGATTTATGTTCTGACCAGAGCTAGAGTCTTCCGTTATATTGGATTGTGGTGGTAGAGTTTTCTGTACCATTAAAAGCCTCTTGGAACTGTGCCAGATCTGTTCCCCAGTGGCCTCGGAGGTAGAAGAGAACTTCTGTCCTGATACTGTTGGGGACCCCAGTGGC
>JAJIBD010031037.1:0-37519 GCA_021461705.1 Cryptotis parvus | reverse complement strand
CACAAACAACCCTGAAAAGCTCCAGCTAATCAAAGCCAATGTCCTCTTAATATTCCCTGGTTTCTCGCTGGGAAGTGGCTCCACTTGGACCAAGATTCACAAATGCTTTTGAATTCTTCAAAACATACCCTGTCAAAAAGTTTAATCCAAACGATCTTTGTATCTGAAAGACAAATAATTTTTTCATTTCGTCCACTTTTCTTTGTTTATCCCAAAAAACAAATCTGTTCTAAAGGGTTCTAAAAGGTACATGAGTTTATTTGTAGGCGGTTGGTCAGAAGGCCAAAAGAGCTTCTTGAAACCCCTCTGACTTAAACAGAACTCAAGAGATCAGCTCCACTTCTATTTTCACATCTGTGACAACTTGAGGCAAATCTCAGACCCCAGGTTGACACACATGATCAACACACTAACATGCACCTTATAATGATAACATATGGGATGATTTTCAATCTTTTGGGTGGGTGGTCTTTTCTCTTCCCACCTATTCTTCTCTGTTTCTCTCTTTCTGTTCATCTCTGGGGCAAAAAGATATACTTTAAACTCATTAGCCATTATTTTTAAAATTTTATTAAATTTTAGAAATATTTTGTTTTTACCCAACTTAGCTTAAATTTATTCTTCCTTTGCAAATGAACATAGGCCTTATTGAAAATATATTTTCTCATCTCCTAACTCATATCACTAATGAATAAAAATAAATCAATGTATAATTTGATGAAAACAGGCAATATACACCTCTTAGGTTACTTCCGATTAATATTTGACCTAATATCTGGATACTGTGCCCTAGACAAGTTGACTAAAATAGCCATCACAAAAATTTGTTACTAATTGTAAAATATAATTTGATATATAAATCATTTAAAACTATTTATTCCAGATGTAAAAAGCTTGATTGAGACTATGGAAAAAGCAATTTTCTGAGATGTTTCCCTACACCTATAGGAGAGGAGAAAAATTTCAGCTGACTTTATCTGTTGAGTGATTTGACATTATTAAGGATTTCTTTTGACCTCTTATCTTCTGGGACAAAAGTACTTTAAGACGAATGATATCCCCTGACTTATAGAGATAATAGTCTGATCACATCTGTTACTATCTCCTCACTTCTCTCATCATTTTATTATACTTTTCTGTTCTTTGCTTTTACTGTTATTCTTACCCCTTGACTAAAGCCAAAGGAGGTGCTGACTATCCCAGAACTTATATTTTTGAGAAAATTAAAACATATAAAATAAGGAAAAATTACTTTTATGCTTTGAAGAATTAAAAATAAGTCAAAATTAATAATAAATTAAATTCTTATAAATTTCTAGGAAATGAACCTAAATAAGTTTTGAGGTCACTTTGAAATAACTTGTGGTGATATCGTTTCTTCTCTTTAACACAAAAAATTTTATTTCCAAATCTATTAGTTCTAGAAACAACTAGCAATACCTCTCTTCCCATATCCTGACTGGATCAGGGTCCTAATTACTTCTTTCTCATCTGCATTAAAAAAAATGTCTGTGACACTGGAATATTTTTAAACTGATAAATCGGCTATAAATATTTAATTTGTCATATTATTTTTGGTATTCAACTCGGCTAAAATTAGATCTAGATATAAATTTCATTTGATAGAAACACAAACACCTGTCTCTCCACAATGCAACTGTCTTCAGGATATGCTACCTGAGAAAAAGAAAAGCCTGTGCATATTCCAGGTACCAATTTGAAAATCAGTGTTCATCTTTAAAATACTTCTTAGAATTAATGCGCTTTGATGGAGATAAAAATGGAAAATAATTAGACACTACCCTCCTTATTTGCATTCTTCAAACTCACTCCTGAGTAAATCAAACTAATAAACTAGTAGGGTGTGTGTGTGTGTGTGTGCGCAATGTGTGTGTGTGCGTGTATGTGTGTCTGTGTGTTTGTGTGTCTGTGTGTCTTTGTCTGTGTTCAACTGGTGGCATATTTTGGGTGGAGTGGATAATTAAACCACAAGCCAAGGTGAGTGACCTACCAGCTCTATTGGAAAGTTAGTTTCAGAGAAAGCTCTAAACTAGCCTCGTCTAGTAGACAGTTGTTTACGAAATTAGGATGTCTATGGAAAAATACAAAGACTGTGCAAAATCAGAAGGAAAACTTTCAAGTTCAAGGAGGTAGAACTTAAAGCTGAACTGAAAATTTTGCACCTTGAAATGGCTCAGATCCTAGTCAACTTTTTGCTGTGGGTTTGTGCATGCATACATTAAGAATGAAAGGACAAGAATCATCTCTGTAAACTTGCAAATACGGAATGTACAAATCACTGAACTTAGTTACAATGTTGAACAGAATTGGCAAGAAGCCGGGTTGAAAGTAATGGTGTGGACAGACTCACCCCATTACTTTCCAAAGCAATTGATTCTGTTGTAGCCATTATATCACTCACGATTTAAAGAGGGGAAAAATGGAGGTGGTTTATCATCTTGCCCTTCTAATGGATAGGAACATAAATTTGCTCTCAATGTGGGATAAGTGAACTAAGTATAAAGTATTCATCTTGTCAGTCTCTACGTCTGACCCTATGATGAGATAACTTATGTACAGCCCATTCTACAACATTCAAATTTGCTTCCCTGGCGTAAAGGAGTCCCCTGGTTTGTATGTTGTCAACAAAACGCCTTTCGAGAGTCACTCTTTCTGAAGGAAAAAATAGGTATTTACCAAGCACCCCTCAATGCTTGAATATAAGGTATTATGTGATAGTAAAGAGAGTAATATATTTTCAGGGTTTGACACCAACTAGTATTGTCTTTTTATGTGTATAATATTTGTTTTTAATTCTACAACTAGAAATGTTATTCATTAAATGCATTATATTGTTAAGGAGAAAATGTTTATTTGTTATTGGTTTTGATGTTTGGGTCACACCTGTCATGGCTTTCTCCTGACTGTGCATTCAGAAATCACTACTGGTGCAACTTTGGGACACATGTGGGGGTGCCACTGATCTGACTTAGGATAAAAGCCGCAAAGCAAGGCAACTGCCATACCCACTGTACTATCTCTCCATACTAGAAAGAGCTTGAGTTTAAAAAATAATAGAGCACCTAGAAAAATTCTTGCATAATATGATCATAGGCAGGGTAGGTAGTTTTATTCAGTCTATTAAAAACATAGACTCTAGCAATATTCTTGTGGACTAGCAACATAGTACAGGGTTAATGTGCAAGCCTTGGTTTCAATCTCCAGCATAACTGGATTCAGCTGGAGGATCCTATACATTGCCAAGGTGGCCCTAGCCATACAATGCAATAGCACCCAAACAGCACCAAGTCCTTAGGCCCTGACATTGAATTGATGGTCTGACTATCTGAGACTCATAATGGAGTATGTTTAAACTTAAAATAATAATATATCTGTGTTTTACAAGAAGTTAAAGCAAACCTCCCCAAAGCACTGTACACTTTCAATGCAGTTCCTATAGAAATCCCATAGCATTTTTTTTTAAAGACAAAAAATCAAACACTGTGGAAATGAATAGGAGTAAAAATAAAGAAAACAAAAAGTGTAAGAGCCAAAGCAATCCTAGGTAAAAGTAAGGTATTTGTCTTATCTTTTTTATTTAAGGTGATAGGCTTATATTTCCCAATTAAAATTATATTTTAATTTTATTTTTTGAAACTGTGTTTACAATATGGTTAATGGTAGGGTTTCTTGCACAGATTCTAGCAACACACCATCCACTAGTTGTCTACTTTGCCTCTCACGTGTCTCAGTGTCATTTCTCCACCACCATCCCAATTTATTTTCTCACCAGCTCCACCATGGGAGGCCTCCTATTGAAGACCCGTTCATTCTTAATTTCTGTAGCTTTTGGACATTTTTTTATTTCCCTACTAAGTTTATTTGTTTACTGCATGCATATGAGATATATCATCACATAATTGTTTCTCTCATTTCCCCTCCTAAAGTATGTTATAAAGCTGAAATAATCCAAACTGTGATGCTGAACTAAGGACAGACTCTCAGAACAATGGAATCTAATAGGGAATTAAGAGATGGATCTTCAAAAAATATCAGGTGCCAGATATCAAACCCAGTCAGTTGTGTGAAAGGTAAGTTCATGACTTGCTGTAAATTCCTGTAAACCTATTAGCTAAATTATAATTTTAAAATGTTAAATAAAAATAACGGGAAAAATAGTGGTCATTGCCAAAGTGTTTTATAATTCTATATATTATTATAATTTAAAGTTTAAAAAACCATCATTATTTCTTTCTAGCGTACGAGACAATATTTCTGCTAAATATTTTATTTATTTTCCTTATTCAAAATAAACAGAAATGTTTATTTTCCTGACCTGGAAAGAGCCCTTAATATGGTAGCAGTAAGAAAGGCAAACAAGCAGTGCCTGACAAAATTTCGTGGCCATCCTAGGCTGCCAAAACGAAGAAGGACTAAAATGACTGTCTATACTTTCAATGCCGTACACTGGCATCGGAAGCATATATTGAGGATCTGATGCTGCAAGCAAGAAAGATCAAGTACGACATCATTGGTCTGACTGACACAAGGAGGCGCCAGTTTCATCATGCTGTATTTGACACAGGAGAAGAATTGCTCCCTTGGAATATGCGAGGAAAGAGGTGTCGGTGGCGTTGGTGTCCTTGTCAACACGAGCATGGCCGTAAACATTGATTCATTTGAATGCCTAACAAACCGAAACAGGACGATTACACTTGAAGAGATGTGGCCCACTGCCAGCAATTTCTATCTTCATTGTCTATGCACCAACATCCACATACAAAGAAGATGAAATTGAGAAATTCTACATGGAATTGGAGGAGTTCTATAAAAAAGATCATACCTTCTACAAGTTCATAGTCAGTGATTTTAATGCCAAGATAGGACCAAGAAGATTGGCTGAAGAACTCCAAATCGGGACCCATGGCCTAGAATGGAACGAACAGGGTGAGAGACTATCTGAGTTCATCATGTCCACCAAGACCATTCATGGGAACTCACAGTTCCAGAAAGCTGAAACGAAACATTGGACATAGGAATCTCCTGGCAGACAGTTCCACAATGAAATTGACCACATCATCTTCAATCGACGGTTTTGTCTGACCCATGTAGCTGTCGCCCCCAAATTCCAAACAGGATCGGACCACCTTCTCCTTCGTGCCAAATTCTACTTCCCGCAACAGGGGAGAAAAGGCTGCAAAGTTTAAGAAGAGAACTCCCAGAACAACCACCAACTGGTAACTCTTTGGCACCATTGCAGCAATATGGGAAGATACCATCATTAACAACATCGATGAAGAATGCAACCGACTGGTTCAGCACCTCCATGATTGTGCGAAGAATGCCGAGAGAGAGAAAGACACAAAAAGAACGCTTGTCTTCAGAAACTCTTGAGCTCATTCGCCAACGTGGCAAGCGCACGAGCTGCAGGAGACCAAATGCTAATGTCCAAGCTTGCTAAACGGTGCAGAGAAGCAATAAAAGAAGACCTCAAAGACAGAAGAGCAGAAATACTGGAAGATGCAGCAGAAGCCGGGAAAAGCATTCGCACTGCCTGCCTGTCCTTCGCCAACTATAAGACCAAGATGACTGCCCTCCGACGCCCTGATGGATCTATCACATCTTCCAGAAAGGCAATGGAGAAGATTATCCATGACTTCTACTCAAATCTCTTTGATAGCCACATCCACCTGCCCACATACCAAATTCCACAGGATGGGTATGTCATTCCCAATGTTCTCCCTTCTGAAATCCGACATTCCATCTTGTCGGTAAAGAAAGGAACGGCACCAGGCCCAGACAAAGTCAGACCCGAACACCTGAAGAATCTGCCATCGGTACTCATCAATACACTAGCTCGGCTCTTCACACACTACCTGTCCGAATGCAAGGTGCCCTCCCCAATGGAAAACCAGCAGGACAGTTCTACTGTTCAAGAAGGGAGACATCCACGACATTGGCAACTATCGCCCCATGTGCCTGCTGTCTGTCATCTACAAGCTGTTTACACGAGTTATCCTGAACAGGATTAGCAGAACACTAGATGAAGGACAACCATGTGAGCAAGCAGGCTTCTGGAAAGGATTCAGCACAATCGACCATATCCACACAGTAACCAAGCTTCATCGAGGTTTGTAGGGAGTATAAGATGCCGCTGTGTCTCACGTTCTTTGATTTACAGAAAGGCTTTGATTCTGTGGAGACTGAAGCAGTCATTGAAGCCCCTAGACAAACAGGGTGTTCAAACCCAATACATCAAGATCCTTCGTGGAGCTGTATTACGGATTCAACACCAGGATCTCACCATTCTACAAAAGAATTGATCATTAATGTGAAAAAGAGGGGTTCAACAGGGTGATACCATTTCACCAAAACTCTTCAGTGCCACCCTCGAGAACATCATGCACAATTAGAATGGGAAGGAATGGGAGTGAAGATAGATGGTCGGCAACTACCACCACCTCGGCTCGCTGATGACATCATTCTAATAACACCAAACATTAGCCAAGCAGCACAAATGCTGGCTGACTTTGACTCGAGAATGTGGAAAGATAGGTCTACAGCTGAATCTAAAGAAAACTATGTTCATGAAGAATGAACTAGTACCTGAGGCCCCATTCACTCTCAATGGAACAAACATCTCTGAATGAAGCAGTTATGTGTACCTAGGTCGAGAAGTCAACATGATGAACGACCTAAAACCTGAGCTACGCAGGAGGAAGAGAGCGGCATGGAATGCCTTCAAAGGCATCTGAGAAATAGCTAAAAGGACAAAGAACCTCCGGCTCTGGGCACATCTCTTTGACTCCACCATTCTCCCTGTGTTAACATACGCCTCAGAGACCTGGGCCCTGGAAAGCAGGATGAGAATGCTATTCGGGTCTCCCCAGAGAGGAATCAAAAGAGCTATGCTTGGAATATCATGCCCTCACTCAAGTGAGAGAAGGAATCCGTAGTTCTGACCTCTGTCGCTATTCCAGAATCAGGGATGCTGTCTTGTTTGCCAAGGCATCACATATCAGATAGGCTGGACATTTAATGCGATTTGGAGACAACCGCTGGACTAGAGTTACCAACTGGATCCCACGGGATTTCAAAAGATCATGTGGCCGCCCACCTACAAGATGGTCTGACTTCCTTTGTAAAAGACACTGAAGGAATGGTTTGAGGCTCCTTCATATTCCTGAATCAACCAGATGCCATTGGGCTACATTGGCATGTGGATAGGGTCCTATGGAAATGTTACTGACACCTGCTCTGAGCAAATCAATGAATAACGGGATTCAAGTGATCAAGTGATCAAGGAAAAAAAGAAAATAAATAAGCTTTACAGAAACAGGTTGAGAAGGCTAATCGGGTAGTCCAAAGAGGAATCGAAAGAGTCATGGTTGGATTATCACGCCTCACTCAAGTGAGAGGGAGGAACCGGAGTTCTGACCTCCATCGATGATCAAAAATCAAGGATGTTGTCTCGCTTTGCCTAGATGATGAAAAATCAGATGGGCCAGACACATAATGTGATTTAGGGACAACCACTGGACTAGAACTGTTACCCACTGGATTCCACAGAATGTCAAAAGAACTTCGTGACTGCCCACCTAAGAATTGGTCTGACTTCTTCATCAAAAACCTGGAATGAACGGTTTGAGGCTCTTCATGTTCCTGGAGCAAGCAGATGCCATTGTGCTACACTCTGCACGCCACAGAGACTAATAGATGTTACTGGTGCCCACTTGAGCAAATTGATGAACAATGGGAAGATAAGTAATAAGAGATTCCCTTCCCTCCTTGGAGTTCTTATGACTGTGACTTTACATGGTACTTGATCATAATGCTTGGTGAGGTAACACCATAGTTGCAGTGTTTTCACACTGGCCACAGTTCTCTCCAACACCTGTCCTCTTTCTGGGTGCCTGCACACATTTTGGGTAGAGAGCTTCCTAAGAATGCAGTGGTTCTCATTATGGTGCTCTCTGGGGATCTCATTTCTAATTATAATACTTATGTATCATTTAGTTATGATGTTTGCACATAAATGACTGCATTAAAGCTGGAAACTACCTGTATCACTGGGGGTCAGATACAGAAGAGCTGGAAGCACAGGTGCCATGCATAGACAACAGAGCTGCCAGGACTGCTCGGTGCATGTGAGCAGCACACACACCAAATCCCACAGGCTAAGGCTTATGCGCGCCTGGCCCCTTAGCCACTGAGCCATCTCCTGATGCCCTTGCTTCTATATTTAAATACAGAATTAGAACTAATGGCCTCTGATTTCTAATATAAAGTAAACTACCTGTTGGGTAGAATTATTAGTGAAAGAACAAATGTTCTTTTTTACTTAATCATCAGAAATTTTTACTTAGTGGTCTTAAGAATAAGCAAATCAAGGAGTCTGTTCATAAGAACTAAAATGTAATGAAGTTCTTTTTTTGTTTTTTGTTTGGGTCACACCTAACAATGCTCAGGGTCACACTGCACTCAGAAATTATTCCTGGAAGTACTCAGGTGTTGCAGGACTCCTAAGGGCCGCTGCATCTGCTCTGGATTGCCTCCCGCAAATCACTCCGTAGATAAAGGGGTAGTCTAAATGTGGCAGTTTATCCGACCATGTATGCTGTAATTAGCTGGTATAAATATTCTCCCATGCTATCACAATCATCGTGGGACTAGCTATATCTTTACCAGCATATTAGCCTGGCCACGTAAGGACACCTAAGTAATTAGACCAGAGAGAAATGCTGTTTGCTTCCAAACAAACAAGCATGGCTCCCCTGATAAAATATAAAACTACAATGAAGTAGAGGAGACTTGTGAAGGCTTGGAGAAATATTTAACTGGCATTGGTGTTGGATCTTTGGTACAGTGACATGCCATCTCAGAAACCCCCTTCTCTACATTTCAAAGGCCTTCCCGGCTCAAAAACATTAGCACAGTAAAGGCCCTAGGTGAGATGCAGGGGAGGGATTACCAGAGGGCATTGGACCCTCCCCCTGCTTTCCATAACAATGGGAGGGTCTGCGGGGGGGGGTAAACTTGCCGGGCTTCTTCCTGCTCTCCCGGTGGGATCCCGCCTTGTGAGCGTTTATTCCCCTTGGAAGCTTTACACGTGGTGGTCGCCATCTTGGCCTACACGTGGCTGGGGTTCCAGCCTGGAATCCTAAGCATCGGGTTTTTCCCTTTTGCTGATTTGTATGCCTGAACCTGTGATAAGTAAAGCCTTTTAAAACCGCATCGGATTCCCTGAGAGTGCATCCATTCCCCGCCGGCTTCGGAGGTAGAAGGGAACTTCGCTTCCCGGCACTGTCGGGGACCCCCGGCGGAGCCGCCCCGACACTCAGGGACCATAAGGATTCTAGGGATTGAAGTGGGTATGGCTGCATGCAAGGCAAGTATTATACTCTGGCCCCAAATTAAATGAGTTTTTTAAATTAATTTTGAGACACTCCCTTGAATACATTTTGTTAGCTATTATAGTTCACCTGATTCTTTCTCACTGAATTGAACTAATATCGCTTACTCAACTCACTGTCACTGTCTCATTTATAAAACTAAAAGCTTCTGCACCTCAAAAAGAAACGGTGACCAAGATACAAAGACAATCCACAGAGTGGGGAAAGGATATTAACCCAATACCCATCTGACAAGGGGCTAATATCCAGGATATATCAGGCACTGGTAGCACTCCACAAGAAAAAACCAGCCAACCCCATCAAAAAAATGGGGGAGAAGAAATGAACAGAAGCTTCCAAAAAAGAAGAAATTCGAATGGCCAAAAGGCATGTAAAAAAAGTGTTCTTCATCTTTAATCATCAGGGAGACGCAAATCGAAAACAACAATGAGGTACCATCTCACACCACAGAGACTGGCACACATCCAAAACAGCAAGAACAACCGGTGCTGGCGTGGATGTGGGGAAAAAGGGACTCTGATCCACTGTTGGTGGGAGTGCCGACTGGTCCAGCCCTTTTTGGAAAACAATATGGGCATTCCTCCGAAAGCTAGATATTGAGCTCCCATTTGATCCAGCAATAGCACTCCTGGGAATATACCCAAGAGACCGAAAAACACATAGCAGAAACACTATCTGTACTTCTTTATTCATCTCTGCGCTATTCACTATAGCTAGAATCTGGAAACAACCTAAAAGCCCGAGAACAGAGGACTGGCTAAAGAAACTGTGGTTCATCTACACTATGGAATACTATGCAGCCGCAAAAAAAGATGAAATTATGAAATTTACCTGCAAAATGGATGGACATGGAGACTATCATGCTGGAGTGAAATTAGTCAGAAGGAAAAGGACAAATATAGAATTACTGCATTCATTAATACGACATAATAGATACCAGTGTTTTACTAAATGTGGGAAATGGTAATGGCAGATTAAAACTCACCATTGAATATACACAAAGAGACTTAAGTGATAAACTCTAAATACCTGCAGGGCTAGTCACAATGTGTAAAATAAGAGGGAGAGAGAGATGCAGAGACAGAGAGAGAGACAGAGAGAGAAAAGAGAGGAAATTGGGGTACCTGCTATTAAGGCAGCATGGGGGTGGGCGGGAGGGGGTGGGGTACATTGGTGGTGGAAATGGGGCACTGGTGGAGGGATGGGTGCTGGTATACTGTATTACCAAGACCCAATTATGAACACCTTTGTAATTGTATGTTTCACTGTGGTATAATACAAAAATTAAAAAAATAAAATAAAAATATATCCTCAAATAATTGCACATTGTCACTAATTTTAGTTGTATATTATATCCCTTAAATTTCCTGCTGGTTAAAACCCCAGAACTCAGTTTCAAAATGCAGCCCACAAATGACCTTTTCAGTCCTAACCTGATGACTGCAATGCTTATAACAGGGGCTAGGAATGTGACTCCTGCCCTCAAAGTGTTGCAGGTGTGGCTGGCAGGCGTGACTACATCAACAAGTTGCAGAAAGGAGACAGGTTGTCTACACCTAGGGCTCTGCCCTGTGGGCCCTGGTTAGTTGATAGTCTGACATAGAAAATGAATGGGCCCTCTGGGATGAACACCAGTGCCACGGCAGAGCCTGGTAAGCTACCCGTGGTGTATTCAATATGCCAAAAACAGTGACAACAATGGACCTCATTCTCAATGAATGGAGATGTTGCTCAAGCAAATCAATGAACAAGAAAACAAGTGACAAGTGATTATTGAAATTGTAGTAGTTCAGGTAACAAGTTTGCAGGAATATTAACATTTATGGTTTTAATGCATAGTCACCACACCTTCAGCAAAGGTGACTCTTTTGTTTCTGGTTTTGGGCCCACATTCAGCAGTGCTCAGGAGCTATTTCTACCTTTGTGCTCAGGACTGAACCCTTGTGGCATTGGGGCACCATATGTGACTTAGAAGATAGGTCCCAAAGAGAAGGCCCTTACCTCTCTTGCTGTCTCTCCAGCCCAAACCCTCATTTCCAATGATACTGTGCTAAATGCTTATGGGACCTCATTCCCAATGAATAGAGACATTATTGGCGTCCACTTGAGTAAATCGATGATCAATGGGAAGACAAGTGACAAGTGATATAATTAATGTGACTCGGTAGTTCAAGCACAGACCTCACATGAGCGAGGTCCCGGTTTGCCCTCCTACTGCAAAAAGAACAATAGAAATTTTAAAAACTGATAAATCTTACCAGAGGGAAAATGAGCTACTTGCAAATCAGTGATGATTATTTTTTTGCCCTACTATAGAGTTAAGATTAAAGGTAACTCCATCATTTCAAATCCAGTAGGACAAGTAGATCTGAAGTGCTGGATTCTGTTCACCTGGAGCAGAAGCTACCTAAGGCACTAACTGTTCTGCAGTATTACACAGTCATTTTGATGAACTACTGGAGGTGGAATATGAACCACTGGGGGAGTGAAGTGAGAATTTTCTGGAGAGCAGTTTCAGGACTTCTTCCATAAATGTTGTGGGTATAACTGTAGGAAGCTTGTGTGATTCCAACTGTGAAGTTAGGAGATTAACTGATCGCTCAGCCAAGGGGAAATTTAGATAAATAATTGTTAAATATGCCCAGAGTCTTGTCTAGTAAGAAGACCTAATCTGTTGGGGTAAAGTGTCTACCACAAATTTCATCCAGCTGTGATATGGGAATTTTTCCTACTGCAGCCCTTTAGACTTTCTTACCAAAGAAGGAATAAATTTAGTCAATAAGATTTTGATTCAAGGAAACAAATTTAAGTGAGAAAGCATTAGACACACTATCCAAGTCTCCACATGCATACTCATAACTTCTCACTAACTTTTTTCTTGCTGCCTTGTCTATTTCTCTTATTACAAAGTAGCTTCTCTATAACGTGTGTTTTGAATGTTAAACAGAAAGTCATGACTGGAGTGATAGCAAAGCGTTAGGCACTTGCTCTTGCATGTGGCCGGCCTGAGTTTGAACCCTCACATCCCATATAGTCCGCTTAAGACCTGCCAGAGTGATCCCTGAACACAGAGTCAGGCATAAGCCCTGAGCACTGCCAGCTGTTGTCCCAAAAATAGAATCAAAACAAATAAACAACAACAAGAACACAGTGAGCTAATGGAAATGAACAATCACTGGATTCTCTGGAAAAGGTCCCTGGAGGCTTTGAAAACAGAACTTGCTATTTCAAGGCTTTTATTAGAATGAGTCAATCACCAAAAACTACTGATTCCACAGACAACTAAATGCATTGCTGGACTCCTTCTTGCTTCCATCTATCCCTGTTACCTCCTTTCTCCTATATAAGCCCCAAGGTCCAATCTGAAAGTAAGAGGATTTGCAGCATGTCTGACATCTTCCCAAGTTGCTAATATCTAGAATAAAAATCTGGGTATGTTAAAACAATAAAATTAACACTTATTGTCAACAGTTTACCTAACACAGAATAAATAAGTAAAGCTATAATTATAAAACTAGACCCATTTAAGAATTGATTTTTAAGTTTTTTTGTTGCTAGTTTTATCTCTCAAGCATAGGCTAGTTTTTCATTTTGGGGTACTACAAGACTACATTTATTGAAAATTACATCAGTAAATCAGAGCCATAAATAGTTTCTAATGAACAATTTTTGATTTTTCAGCAATCAATATAACTACATGTAATAGTGGAGTTTCATCTTTTTTTGCCAGCTTTACATTCTCTGAATTCGAGGTTGCTGAAAAACATGAATTATAAAAACAGAGTCAGGATACTTGTCTCTTGGGGGCACTTTACTTCTGCACCTGAACACAAACACAAGCAGAATCATAAAATGGCAAATTGCATGTTCAGATGCCAAACTGCAAGACTAGATTGATATTTACACCTGTAATTAACAAACCCAAACGCACAGTACATTAGATGTTCCAAAGAGATATGAGATCACATTTCACAGGCACAGGCGACTGCAGAAAATCAGCCGCACCGATAACACAGTGTTTTCTGCCTATGATCATGATTACAGTTATGCGACCATTTCCAGTTATGATTTGGAGAAACGCTTCCCATTATCTGCTCAGCTTTGGGGTTACTTCTTTGCAAAAAAAGATGGATTAATCATTTCAGCGTAAAAACAACCAACAGAACAAAATAATTTTGTTGGTGTCTGGTGCTCTAGGCTTTGTTATTCTGGATGTATTTGGAAGCACAGAGTTATTTTCAAAGGTTTATTTAAATAATAATTAGAGAATAAAAAGAGAAATAAAAATATTTGTGGTGGTCTAGGGACCCCCATTTTCACGGCCTCTATCTCCAAGGAAGTCCCCCTAGTGCTCAGGAAGGCTGGGGGCTGGGGCAGGGGTCCCACTGGAAACTCTCAGTAAATCTCCAGGCCATAAGTTCAGCATCAGGGCTCAAGGATTAATGCTCCCTCAGTTCCCGCCATGGTGGGGGACACTAGGGTCATCTCAGAGATGCTGGTGTCTTCTAGGACTTCCCAGAGCAATGCTCAGACACCTTGTGTTGGCAGAACTCAAGCTCAGGTTGGGCACTGGTAGACAAGAACACAAACTGCTATTCTCTCTGCTGGCGTAAGAAATAAAATAATTGCTAACAGAGAAGTTGGTAAAATATTTATTAGGTAATATTCCATCCTCATGGGGTTGGAGAGATGGTACAGTGGGTAGCTTGCCTTACACACAGCCATCTGGGGCATCAAATATTGTCTCTAAATCCCCATGAGGAGTAAGTCAAGAGTGAGCCCCCTAAGCCCCCTGTATGTGCCCAAATTTAAAATTACCTGTCTTTTGTTAGAGAGACATGGGACTACAATCTGAACTGATTTTGTGGCTGTAGAAATATAGAAGAAAAATAAATAGTGAAGAAAAATAAATGTAAGATATACTTGCATATGTTGAAGCACTACTAGTCAACAAGTATTTTCTCATTCTCTCAAAAGAATTTCTGGAAATTTTGAGATTTTTTTTTCTGGTAATTTGTTGGGAAAAGGTTAGAGTCTTTTTTTTCTAGCCAAAAAAGACCAAAAGAAAACATTCAAATATAATTTATTCTACAGAATATAAGGGTTTTGTTCACGTGTACCACTTGTCTTCCTGAAGTTTAAGTGGGCCCAATAACATCTCCATCTGTCCCTGTTCCGTGCTAGTAAAACCTAAGGGCCTCTGCTCACCTCCAGGAACATGAAGAGTCTCCAACCGTGATTCAGGTCATGGGAATGAGATCTATTATTGTTACTGTTTTTGGCATATCAAATACAGCATGGGTAGCTTGCCATGCTCTGCCATGTAGGCAGTCTCATTATTTTCATTTACTGATATACCGCACGGCTGCTTTGCAAATGGGGAGAGCCTGTAAGCAGCTCTACCCAATGAACCCTTGTCTGTGGTCTCACAGCCAATGACCCAGGAGCAGTTCGTGGGTGGGGTCCACTGTGCCTCCTCATATGGGACAGAGGTGGGGAGAGGAAACCCTAGCTCCATCTCCAAGGAAGCCTGGTGACTTTAGCCTCCAAGACCAGCATACTTGGGCTTGAAATAGGCTTCTCTAGAGTGGGGCTCTGATGAGCTAGGGTTGAGATCGGGGCTAATGATTGTTAAAAATATAAATATGTGGAAGTTTCAAGTTAAAATATAAATGGTAAAAATAAATATAAATTTAATGTAGTCAGTGTTAGGTTGAATTATATAGGAAAATAATATAAAAACACAAAAATAAAATCATAATTTCAGGTAGAAGCAATAGTATAGCAGTTAGGATACTTGCTTTGCACACAGGTGACCTGGGAATACCTGGCACTACATATGAGCATCCACCCCACCAAGCATCCTAGGAAGTGGCTCCTTGAGCTCAGAGCCAGTTGTAGCCCAATCTCACAGATATGTATATGAGTAAAATGGACACTGATAAGACAAGGAGTGCAGAATTCAGAAGTAAAGAATAAATGCACTGAGGTATCTTTGGGGGATTACCAGTGTGAATTTGGGGTAACTTTAGGATAAATCACACTAAGTATGATCACAGAGTCAGTACATAGGGAAGAGTCATGTGCATTTGTAGGTGGCTGTACCAGTTCAATGTTCTGTACCACACCTCCCCCTAGCAAAGTACTGTCAAGAATAATCTCTGAACATAGATCTAATAAGTCCTGAAAACCATGGGGTATTCCTCTGTCAACCCTCTCTAAATCCCCCCACTCAACCTTCCCATTTCAGTCCCTTTCTTTTAAAAAATAACCAACTTTGTTTTTGTGAGAATGTCTGTAAAATCATACTAAAGCAGGTCGAGCAAATAGGCAGTTGCCTTTGACCTTAGAAGAATATATATTTGAACATATCTAAAAATATTGTAATGTTTTGAAAGTATCAAAAATAAGTCTATAGGATGTCAAATATCAAAATGAGATATCAGTAATTGAGTTTATATATGAAATAGAAGTTGATATCCAGTACATTCTGGTCAGCAATGTGATTTAGAAAATAGTCTTAAGTACTAGAAACAAGTTTTTTGAAACATGATTTTTTGATAATAATTATCAAATCAAACAAGTTTTTTAAACATTCATACCTTACTTATATAGAAATATTTTTACAGAGTTCTAGGCTTGGAGCTAACCAAATTCAATGTCTTTCCATGCATAAGTAGGTAGAGTATAATTGAAATTTGATATTTTTGACACTTTTTAAAAAGAGATAGGTATTCTATTTAAGTATAAATATAAAGACTGTCATTGGAGAAGTAGCTCAGTGGTATAGCACCTGTCCTGCACTTAGTAGGCCCTGGCTTCAATTCCCAGCACAGCAAAAATCATAATGAGCAAAATAATCATTATAAAAACCAATGGTGTCCATTTAGGGCTAAAGAGACAGTACAGCAGATAAGGTGCTTGGCTTGTATGTATTTAACCTGGGTTCTATCCTCTGGTCCACATATGGTCCCCCCTAACCCCCACCAGGACTGATTGTTGAGCACCATTAGGTGCGCCAAAAAATTAAGTAGCAATATTTTACTTCTTACAAATGGTTCAACGGTTTTCTTTTAATTATTAAAATTATGATATAACATTATTATAAATAAAAAGTGGTTTGATATATAGTTATTGATGAATATCTATCAATATATTTATTAAAATCAAACTTGGTTTAGTTATAGGTTGGAGGCATGGAGATTGCACTGTCTATGAGACTTGTCCATTCAGAGCTGTAGTTATTTTCTTCAGTTATTTATTGTCTTAGTAGCTACTTACTAAATAACTATTTTCTCTCTCAGCTACTTAAATTATTTTGTAGAAATCTCCCAGCTGTCGGACTTCTCCAGGACTCTTGGCACACGTTGGAATAACCTTGCCCAATATTTCCCCCCCTCTCCCTTCTCTAAGTAACCAACATTCACTGACTGGTAAGTTTATAAAGAAGCATTTTTTTTCTAATTTTTGCAAAATATAGTTAAAATCAATATGCATTTTATTTTGCTTTCCCAATGTGTAACACAATGTTCATAAGCCAAAGGATTGTAAACGGGTTCTCATTATATTTTTTGATTTAAAAAAAAAAACACTTAGTCACCATGAAATTGCAAAGTTATTCATGATTGAGTTTGAGGCATACAATGCTTCCTGTGTTCATTTCCCCTCCAGTAATGCGCCTCATCCACATTTGCCTCCCATCTACCCACCTGCTTCGAAGAGAGATGCTTTCTTCATGTAAGTTTTTATGCTATGGTTTATAGTATTGCTGCTGAAAGGATTTTATATCACTTTTCAGCACTTTACCACTTTTCAGTACCACCTTCTTCTCCCCGCTTGCACACATCCTCCATAATAGATGTTGCTCCCTCCCCTGACTTACCTCCCAATTTTGGGGTCTCATCATTAACCATCATCATTAGTAATCCACTTGAGGACCTTTTGCTTCCTCTGTCCAGGAAACAAGGTTCTAGGGGCTCCCTGGTCCTCATTCTGGATAGAATTGGGGATACTGGTGGTGGAAAAATGTGTGCTGGTTTATGTATGGTTCTGGAACACTGTATGACTGAAACCCAAAAGTGAATATCTTTATAATTGTGTATAATAGTGGTAAAATAAAATATTTAAAAATATTATGATTCTGCACTAAGAAACAAAGAATGGGGTCCCATGCAACCTTAAGGCATATCTACTAAAAGTTCTTTAGACTATTTGTGGGGCTACAGGACCTGTAGTAACAGTATTAATGACCTCAGTGAGAGATAGACATGCTTTTTAAACAATGGGAGTGTAGTTGAAAAAAGTGCAGCATCCAGGCAATTGCCCTTTGACAAGTCTGTTTACTGTCATGCCCTATTTTGATAAGAACAGAAAGACACACCACTACTAGCTGAGGTGAGCATCCTACCAAGAGATTCACATATGTTAGGAATGAGCTCTGAGTCAAACCACCATTGGTTAGACAAGAATGTAGGGAGACGGTATGATTAAGAGGAAGGATAATAAGAGCAAAAACTTGGGAAACCAGCTTCAGTGGTAAGAATTGCCATTCATTCCCCAAATATTATACCTATATGCTAACTATATTTAAATTATGCCATTATAATTTAATATGGCTTTATTTTAGACTTGTAAAAGTAGATTTGAACAATGCAAGAAGGGAATTGTATTTAAAGTTGTCGCTCTTCATGCTCTGACACACTCTCTGTTAACTAAAACAATTTCTCTTATTGCCAATTACTACTGACAGATAATCTGAGCTTGTTCTTTGGTAAAACATCTACTAAATTTCCATTAAACATTGGCCATTATACTCACTATAGGGTGAACTTTCTAAAAGTGGCTTTGAGGAACATTACTGATGTAAAGTGGACATAAAAATTTGATGCCTTTGGTTAACCTTTAGGATAATTAGGAGATGTAATCCTCACTTGTGAGTACTCAGTGGGTTATCTGAGATCTTTGCTATGATTGCATCATGACCTACCACTCACTCTTTACCCTAATCTTGCATCATTTCTTCTTACCACTATAAATCCAGCAAACAGTCCCCAATTAACTTTCTGAATGCTAATCTCTTTCTCCAGATTGGTTTCTAGGGAATCCAATCTACAGTATTATCTAAAGATAAGAAATGATTAACAGAGTCATTTTTACTCATAAGAAAGAATACAAAGTCTACTAACATGATTTTAAAGAATGCTTAGTAATGTACATAAAAGTACATACCATGGTGTTCAGTGGAAAGGAGTAAGGTGTAGAGTAAGAGCATAAACACAGATGAGAGAAAGAGAAAATGTAAAGAGAGTGAGAGAAAAGGAGCAAGAAAAAACTGAAAAAATATAATTTTTATACAGGTTTTCTAAATGAAGGACAAATTGAGATTTTCCCCCCTTCTAGTACTTCAGGTATTCTGAACACATTACTATTTTTAATTAAAAAGGCATAATTATTTTATCAGCACAATACTTTCTGATATCAAAGCAAAGTACAGTTTAGAAATTTCAGGGTTCTAGTGATAGACACGAGCTAACATGATCTTCATTAAAATGTATTTGAAGGCCTCTATAGTCTACTTTATGCTAGAAAATTTGGACTGTTAATTTGCTTCCCTTTGAGATGAAAGATTGACTAAATGCTATTTTCAAATACATATCCTCCAATGATCGCTAACTTTTAACCTCCCGCCGGTTGTTTTTTGATTATCAGCCTTATGGCGAGGGATTGATGTATTCCTACATGTATATAGTGCTTAAAGATGAAGAATAAGAGTACAGCCTTTGTTTTTGACCTGTGACAAAAAAATCTAACCCACAAACGCTAACTCTCTATCTATTAGAACTCCATCTTTCCAAAGTAGGTCACCAAGGGTATTACCTAATTACCAATTTCAATTATGCAATCTTCTCATGAGTCATTTCTCATCTGATGAATTAGTATACCGTGTATTATCCTTTCACTACTCCAATACAGCTATTCAACCTTGGGATCAGAAGTAAGAGAAACAGTGAAAGGGGTAAGTGTGTGTGTGTGTGTGTGTGTGTGTGTGTTTCTAGAGAGGGAAGTGAGTGCAGAAGGCAAGCTGTTTGCTTTTGATAATCAATTACCTCAAAGAGCTGATTTCTTCGTTTTTGGAAAGACGCTTGCTTTAGACTGACCTGGCTGCTGTGATGTCTGGTTATAAGTGATTAAGCTTTCCTAAGTGCTAAAACCAGTGACTGATAGAGGCCGACAGGCTCCTAAGCAAAATAGACAGCTATCGCCAGCTCCCTGTTAACCTGAATGGGGCAAATAAGTATATTAAAATAATTTTGTACAATGTTGAGGACTAAGACAGCAGTGAAGCAGGTACAAAGAACAGTAGTGGCTCTAAGAACCCTGAACTGGGGGTTCTCGGCACAAAAACTCTGCATAATTTTGCCGGAGTGAAGATAGATGGTCGGCACCATCCCACTTCCACTTCATTGATGAGATCGCTCTAACAGCACCAAACATTAGCCAAGCGGCACAATGCTGGCTCACTTCGACCATGAATATGGAAATATAGGTCTACAGCTGAATCTCAACAAAACAATGCTCATGAAAAATGAACTAGCTGCAGAGGCCCCATTCACTCTCAATGGAACAAACATCTCTGAATGCAGCAGTTATGTGTACCTAGGTCAAGAACTCAACATGATGAACTACCTCAAACCTGAGCTGGAGGAAGAGAGCGGTATGGAACACCTCTCAAGAGCATCAAATAAATAGCTAAAAGGACAAAGAACCTCCGGCTCCGGGCAATATCTCTTCGACTCCACCATTCTCCCTGCCTTAACATACGCCTCAGAGACCAGGACCCTAAAAAGCAGGATGAGAATGCTATTCGGTCTCCCAAAGAGGAATCGAAAGAGCTATGCTTGAATATCATGCCTCACTCAAGTGAGAGTAGGGAATCCTAAGGTCTGGGATCTATGATCTATGATCCAGAGTCATGGATGCTGTCTGGTTTGCCAAGGCATTGAAAATCAGATGGGCTGGACATGTAATGCGACTTGGAGACAACTGCTGGACTAGAGCCGCACTGACTGGATCCCATGGGACATCAAAAGATCATATGGCCGCCACCTACAACATGGTCAGACTTCTTCATTAAGACACTGAACAAACGGTTTGAGGCTCTTCATATTCCTGTAACAAGTATTGCTATTGGGCTACACTGGCACGTGATAGGTCAAATGGAAATGTTACTGGCACCTGCTCGAAGCAAATCGAAGAATAACAGGATGTCAAATGATCAAGCGAAGGAATTTTGACCGAATGAATCTATGTTGTACATTTCCTTAAAAAGGCCATTTTCAAGGTCAGCCTGGCACCTGTCGTCGGCGCTGAAAAGAGCACCACAGGTGTCTACCAAGAATGACTAGCATGGGCAGTGGGCGGTCTCACAATATCCTTGCCTGCCAAGGATATTCTTGGCCCAGAAGCTGTTTCAAGACCAGAATACACCCATCATGTTCCTGCAAGCTGCCAACCCAGGTGCCACCAGAGTAGCTGGCTTGGGACACTGGGCAGTCACAGAAGCTTGATCCATCCAGGCGCCCATCGTGCCCCGGGAGCCATGCCAAGACTTAAAAACCTCCTCAGCTGATCCAGCAGCCTCAGAGCACAGGCCACAAAACTGCTGTGAAGCCCCAAGTACCTGCAGGAATCTGTGCCAGGCCCGAAAGCTTGGGTGCTAATACTAACCCTTCCTACTCCTGCCATGGCTCAGACACTTGTAGTGCCCCAAGTCCATCCTAAGAAGATGTGAACAGCATTGTGTTATGGAGGAAATCTAACCCAGAGCAACAACCGGCCATAGATCCAGTATAGGGTATGTGCCCTCTGGTCAGATTCTGTCATGACTCAAGTCAGACTCCTGACACAACTTGAGACCTAATTTTCTGAAAAATTAAACCACCAAAATTTAGGTAGACAGGGAGCTACTTCCAACGAACTACCCCTGGTTCCTCCATACAAGTTTATTTATTGATCTTACTCCAAAGACCTATAAATAAGTCTTTAAAGAGAGAAAATGCAGCACATCTCCTCAGATTCTTGTATGACTGAATAAACTGAGGCAAATGGAGGGGCAGCGGTTCAGGGTAGCATAGTACCAGCCCAAACGAGACCCTAGTAGCTACTAGCTCTCACAATCCACAATCACTGCCATGTTCCCAGCTGGACTCCACCTTCTTGAGAAAGACCTCAGAGAAAATTAACCTGCTTAAAATTTGAGTATTCATGTTTCTGACTGAAATTTCCAGGCTTTTTAGGAGTCTGATGGGCTACTTCCCCCACTTTCCTATACTCCCAGAAGCCCTGGCAGCCACTCCCACGAACCAACTGCAGTGGCAACATGTAAGCTCTTCTAAGGGCTAACTTCAAGACCCATAAATAAATCTTGAAAGAATCAAAAGCCATATTAAACCTCAGACCTGAACTTGGCTGAATAATACAGGACACATTTTAGGAAAAGGCTCCTCTGGTGCTCACTCAAACAGAGCTCCCTAGTCCCTATATGACCCAACACCAAAATTGCCACCATGTCCCCCGTCAGACTCCACCCTCTGGAGACAAACCTCACCGGGAAATTAATCTGCTGAAAGTTTGAGTATGCAGGTTCTTTTGACTAAAAATCTCCAGGCTTCTTCCTGGAGTTGGGATTGCTTACCTGCCTCTTCCCTGTACTTTGGAAGTCCCAGGAGTAACATCATCACCCAACGCTGCCACACAGGTTAAAAAGCTAATTCAGCTGTAACTTCTTGATAAAAATGTTGAACATCCTGGACACAATGACCTCTTAGTACCTGTATTATGGGCTATGATGCAGAGATGGAGAGAGAAGAGGAAAAAGTGATTTTAATGAAGCAATTTCTTCCAAGAATGAGAATATAGCACTAGAGCAAAGGAACAAGGGGAAATAGTTATTAACTGAAGTTCTCTATTCCCATTAAAAATTTTAATATTAGAAGATGGAGGATTTTGGAGGCAAATATGACTCCTGTTTTACAATTTTCTATATTTCATCAAATTTCTTCATGTATCATGCTACTTGGTATCAATCACATGCATTGCATTCCATTTTTTGGCATTTTTCTTTTAAAACTGTTTCCAACAAATTTTACAGCAACTCTATATGGAGGCATGTAGTATTTGTTATACAAAAAAATGGTCTTGCCTTATGTTGGCTAATTCACTTCTACCTTTGTAGTCCCACTATTTAGTTTTATTTATTTTGGAGCAACTTGAACAAATAAAACTAGCCTAATAGCTTGCATGGTTTACATAGCTATTAAAGTAATCTGAATCTTTGGACAAAGCTTGCCAACAAATTAGGCGACAGATGATTATCCAAGAAAGGTCACTAGAACCTGAGGAAATGATTATCAAATCATTTTCAAGGCCCTCATCAACAGTTCATCTATTTTCAGCTTATATTTAGCAAGGCATAATATTACTGCATCAAAGACAAGGAGTGCTTGTGGCATTCCCTTCTGCAAAGGATTCAACTAACTGAAGAACATTTGGATTTATTTTTGACTCTTTGCCCTAAGTCCAAGTAATTTACAACTGAACATGCTTGAAATAGTCACTGCTTTATCCTCTATGTGTCAAATTTAGGTTTATTTTCATGCACTAGGAATTTGCTCCAAATAAAAAGTAGCAAATTCAACCATTTTTAATTGTAACTTACCTAAAGGGCCCTAATTCACTATATATGTTGGGAGTAACTGGAACTCCCTGGCAATGAAGGGCTCATAAAATAATCAGGTTAAGCTAAATACATGACTATGTGTATATGCAAGTGTAGTTTAACTTAACAAGAGAAGACAAAATAATCAAGAGCTTAATAAATGGATGATTTAATTTCATTGATGAACACACTGTTTGAAATGGAAATTAAGGGATCTTAATAATTGCTTTTTACAATTAAGATAAATTATTTCTGAAATACTTAGATAGTTGTTTCATCTATTCATTTCATTTAGTACTTCAAAATCGATGTTTGAAAACACAAATATGGAAATTTATCAATGAATATTTGTTGAAAATCAGATTTACACAAATAAAAAGTATAAATAGTGAACATTAATAAAGTTGGTAACAAGTCAGTGTTTTCTAGATTTTAAAGAATTTTCTTTATTTGCCTTAAGTGATAATAATTAGAAATAATAGAAACAAGAGCAAGATTCAAAACTTTAAATTGGTCCTTCATTCCTTCTATTACCCACAACAAACCTTTGTATTTATTTATTTGTAGTGGTGTCAAGTACTTAGTAATGCTCAGAACTTGCTCTTGGCTCTGAACCTAAGGATCATTCCTGTTTGGCTTATGGGAACATATGTAATTTCAGAGATTGAACTTGTGGGTCAATCATGTGCAAGGCAAGTACATCACAATACAGAAATATTTTTAGTATTATAGCAGCCAGTTTTGTTACTGAGACTTATTTGAAAACAATGGTCAAATACATAGGTTACAAAGTAGGGAAGAAATATCGGGAGTCCCTGATACCTGTCAACTCCATAAAAATATGGACTGCCTATTTTTAATATATTAAACCTAGAGTAAATTTACTTATTTCATAAATTGTAAATAATGATCTAAGCAAATAAATGGCATATTTTTGGTAAACTCCTATTCTCTAAGTATTCTTTTCAGAATTAAAGAATCCAAATTTTGCTTAACATCTCTAAAATAGTCACCACAAGACTATGCACAGTAGATATCCTGGGCCTGAAACACCTTGAGTCTTACTGTTTAATTACATAAATTCTGTTCTGAATAGTCAGAATAATTTTTGAATATGTGGTTAATTTAATTTTGAATGTAATTCAAAATAAGTTATATAACTATCTCTTAAAGAGTATTTTAACCTGTGCAAAATAATATAGGGCTTAAATAAAAGCAAGACATGATATAATCTTTAGCGGGCTAGAGAAATAGTCCAGAGGGAAGGACTTAGCCTTGCAGGAGGCACACCTGGGTTTGACTCTCAGCATCCTATATGGTCCCCTGAACACCCTCCAGGAGTAACTTCTGAGTGCAGAGCCAGGAGTAACACCGGGGCATCACCAGATGTGTGACCCAAAAAAAAGCCAAAAAAAAAAAACAAACAATATCAGTGAGGGTCAACTATTTGTTGACGAACAGAAATGCTTCTGCCTTCTGATTTGTCTGGCATGCTAGAGTGCAGATGATGAAATAGCAATGAGTACTATTGATGTCATTGTCATGATGACATTGGTGGGATATTGAGTCTCTAGAAAAATTATTTACAAAATCTAAACATTCATCCTGCTGCACTAGATTTCAAAAACACTAATAAACAATTTAATATTTACTTGCATTTGTAGAAATAAGACACAGGCTTCCACCATTGACCCCTTCAACAAGAGTGTGAAGGTCAAAGGGCAGTTAGGGCAGAGAAGGGACCAGTATGACAATACTAGCTAGAAATGATCACTTTGGACAAAATCTGAGTGTTGAAAGTAGGTAAATGGATACATGATAACCTTTCAGGATCTGTGTACTATAAACCATAATGCCCAAAAAGAGAGAGAAAGAGATCAAAGTGCTTGCCATAGAAAGAAGCAGGAATGGGGGGGGGTGCGGTAATGGGGGATACTGGTTGTGAGACGTATACACTGGTTAAGGTGTGGGTGCTGGGACAATACACAACCTAAAACCAAACTATGAAAAACCTTGTAATGGTATATCTCACTGATTCAATTAAAAATTAAAATAAAATATCAAATTCAGGCTTTGGACATTTTAAGTAACCATTTTAAGTTCTCCTCAAAAATAAATATATATATATATATATTAAGCTCTTCAGAAACTCTTTAAGAATGCAAAAAATTGTATTAAAATTTGTGAATAAATTGATAGATGTAGAAGTATGGGCTAGAAATATGATGAGTTATATCTCTATTTGATATTAGGTATAGTGGATTTCTTATCCTTTGCTCATAAAATGTAAAATAATCCCATCAATAATATTTATGTCTGCTTTAACCTTGATGTTTAACCCAATTAACACAAATAAAGGAACATTAATGAATGCACAGCAGCTCTACATGACACTTACAGCCCTCAGTGTAATGGATGAGGAAAATGCCTGGTGTTTACAATGATGTGATAATTCAATAGGAAAGGATCAAACTAATTTTTTTTGTTTTTGGGTCACACCCGCCGATGCTCAGGGGTTACTCCTGGCTCTGCAACCACTCCTGGCTGTGCTGGGGGGGACCATATGGTGTCGGGATCGAACCCGGCAGGGGCCAGCCACGTGTAGGGCAAACAACCACCCACTGGGCTACTGCTCTGGCCCAAAATCAACTCTTACGCCGTCATAATAGGAGACAAAAAGATCTTCTTGGAATACATAATGATTCCACACTTCCTGCAAAATTCTGCTCAAGATCAGGGAAGAAAAAAACTGAATGTTTGTAACCCTAGTGGAACATGAGAGTTGAGAGTTATTAACAACCCCTTGAAAAAGACTTCTCTTAACTATTCTGTTATAGAATAAACTCAAGCCGTCTGACACTGTAAGGAAGAGTGGCTCGTGGTATGATTAAGTGGAAGGATTTAGGAATGCAAGTCTATACTTTGTAAATAAGTAAACAAGCAGAATACTGATTTTGCCCCCAAACCCAAATACTATTACTACTACTAAATAAAAAAATTTAAAAGACATGTTTTTTATTTTGTTTCTGTCAACAAACGGATATATAGCCAGAGAATACAGAGATCAAAGCACTAGCTTGCATGCATTAAACTCTGGGGGCCCATTTATTTTTTTTTGTAATTTTTTACAAAATCCATTTCCAAGTAGAGATAAATATTTTAAGATGATGCAGATTAGCTTTTTCAGAAATGTGCTTTGTGCTTCAGATAAAATAAAGGAAAATTTAGGAAAGAATAATTAAGATTATTTTTTGTCAAAGTAGCATTTAATTCTGAGATAGGATGCTCAGAAATAGATACATGGTTCTAAATAATATAGGGCTTTTGTCTACCCAGAAACTTGGCTTTTTGTATGAGTTAAAGTGACAAATTGTTTCTCCCCCATGTTGGTCTTATCTCCCCCACTAGAAAAAAAGCAACCTAGATTTATTTGGCCAAACTTTCATACTAGATTAGATTGTTTCCATTGACTGGTATTGTCCTCTACAAGGAAACTAGATACATTTTTATTTGAGTGTTGATTGTTGACTGAGTGGAGAGAATGACCAAGTGCATAATAAATAAAAGATTCTGCAGCTCCTGAGATTGTCTGGTAAAAAAACAGCCATTGTAAGTTAGTTACTTTAGAAGATAGATTATGGTTTAGTAGCCTTCAATGGGCCAGACCTTCTATACTCACTGCTGAATAGCCCCCCACTACACCAATACTGTTTCATGACTTGCCATTGTTCAGTAGGACTTAGGATAGCAGGTTTGCTATGAGCAACGGTGTGGGTACCTATACATAGAACCTTCCCGTTCTATGTCCTGTTGAGAGGATCATAGTGTGAAAACTCAGTTTCACCCCACACTGAGGAAATGACCAAAAAAAGAATAAATGGAGCACATCCGTATGGAAACCCTAAAATAATTCCTAAAAATTGTCGCACCAGTGAAAATCCTAAGAAACTTATTATATATATATATATATACTATATTTATACATATATATATTTATATTTATACATAGATCTCCTTTTTACATATTTACTGATTAAAAAGTTGAAACAAGGATTCTTACTATTCTTTACCTAAAATATCAAGACTGTTGTATGCGTGAAAACAAACACAATAAGCTTTAATTATATTTCAGTAGAAACAGTACTGTCTATCACTGATATTTATGTTAAATTTCAGATTTTTTATATAATTATATTTTCAATCACTTGCATCACTTGTCTTCCTATTGTCTCATTGATTGGCTCTAAGCAGGCACCAGTAATGTCCCTACGTTACATGCTAGCTAGTGTAGCCCAAGGGCACCTTTGCTCACCCAGGAACAATGAAGAGCCTTGAACCATTTGTTCGTGGTCATGATAATGAGGTCTATTATTGTTACTGTTTCTAGCATATCAAATATGACATGGATATCTTGCTAGGTTCTGCTGCACGGTGGGATACTCTGGTAGTAAGAGTAAGACAAGAGTACACAGAGGTTGGGATACTCTTGGTAGTAAGAATCTCACTCTTACCACCAAGAGTATCCCCAAAAAGATCCATGTAGGAAGAAACAAAAGTATCCATAGTTAATTTATTCATTATATTAGATTATATAAACAATTATATTTACAAATACAAAAATAATATAAAGGTTTAGCCATAATGTTATTTATTTCTTATTTATTTTAAATATCAAAGACTCAGGTAATTTCTCAGGTGCACAGTGAGAATTCTCAAAAATATAATGGGAGCCAAAGCTATATAGTAGCACAGTGGGTAGGGCATTTGCTTCTGCATGTGCGGATGACCGGTTCGAGCACTCCGACATCTACAAAGCAGATTCACAAAGTAATTCCTGAGTGCAGAGCCAGGAGTAAACCTGAGTATCAAGGCCGGATGTAACCCAAAAAAGCAAAATAAATAAATAAATGTAAATAAATAAAATAAAATAAAAGAATATGGTAAATGATGTGGAAAATAGTATATTTAGCCTTTTTTTTTTACTGAAAATTCACCCAAGGAAAAAATATTTATTTTTAGAGCGGATTCACAGACTGCATTTCACTGTGTTTCTGGACAGAAATATCATTAATATTCATATACTGATATAGCTTTACCATGTAAATTGGCCTTAGAAACAGTTTGCTTATGGCAACACATTGTAAACATTTGTCCTCTTCCATCTTTTAAATCCTTAAAATTTAGCTCCACACCATACTGGTGAGATGGTGATTTTGCTGGCCATGAAATTTGAGGGATGTGGTATTTATTTCTGCCATCAACTACTGTATTAGGCAAATTTCTTGCACTACTACTGTGTAAAAATCTATTCCCTCTCCACTCATGCCCGGGGGAAGATCACCCTCCTGTGTCTGGGCCATTTTCTCCCCATCTGTAATCCACCCCTGACTTTTTAGTAAAAAGTACTCAGCTAAGAAAAAGTCCGTAGCAATGTGGCAAAATCTTGCTTCATCTTGCTATCAGTTTGAAAGGACATGCTGTTTCTTAAATGTGCACTCATTTGGCGCCACAAAATGGGGGACTTCTGTAGTAAGCACACAGGAAAGATCTTTGGTGAAGGTAGCCCAATATGAATCAACTCTTTTATTTTTCCTTCTTTTTCCCAAGGGAGGCTGGGCAGGCCACAAACTCCCAGGCGCTCACCCAGAAACAGAGTGGGATTTTTCATGACAGACTCCAGTGAAGAGGGGAAAAGAAGTAAATACATTTACAGGTGAGTGTATTTTGATATTGACAATAAGGGTACAAATAAAGTTAAGTGCTACTACAAGTCATTGTAAATTTTAAAAATAGTATCTCTAATGAGCAATATTATTGAAAGTTTAGAAAAAGAAATAAAATCTACAAGTTTTGTAGTGGTCAATATTATGTATAAATCCTGATTGAGTCATGGGAGTCATGGGGGTTAAATGATGCTATTATGTTTGGGAGGGAGTGTTTCTAGATGAGACAACATTTGCATTGGTGCATCTTCATTGGCGCAAAAGGTGGCTATTCCCGTAGTGGGAAGCATTCAATTCCAGTAGTTTTTACTTAGAATTAAAAAAGGGCCAAAAGTTTAAGTCACTCCTCAAATTTAAACATAGAACTGCCCCTTTTGGAATTGTATCCCTCAAATATTCAAGGGGCAGAGATTGTGGAATTCATATTAGCCATTCTTCACCTCTCGTCTCTGAAACTATCTGTTGGCTCTCAGGATTGCGAATAATATATCAGATTGTAGTATTCCTTCCAAAATCATGTGAACTCTGCCCTTGTAATAAATGTGTTACTCTGTGCGTGCGCGCCTCTATGTCTCAAAAGGGCAAGGGTGCACATATTGCCTGGGCGCCCTCGCTGGGTCTCGGTATTAAATGGAAGCGAGCCTTTCTGCACCTCCTGGCCGGAAGGGTAGAAATGGATGAACACTCAGGAATCCTGGATGCATGCTTAAAAGGATTTACTCATCACAGGTTCAGGCATACAAATCAGCAAAAGTGAAAACCCGTGATGCTTATAGGATTCCAGGCTAGAACTCCCAGCCACGCAGGCCAAAGATGGCGGCCACCACGTAAAACTTCCAAGGGGAATAAATGCTCACAAGGCGAGATCCCCAATCTGGAAAAGAAGCCTGGGAGGGAACCGGCTAGTTTTATACCCCCTAACTTGTATCCCTCTCCCTCCCCATTGTTATGGAAAGCAGGAGTCCAATGCTCCCCTCAGGTAATCCCTCCTGCAATCCCTACCTAGGGCCTTTACCGTGCTAATGTTTTGAGCTGGGGAATGCCTTTGAAATGTAGAGATAAAGCTCTATTACGGCATGTCACTGTACCAAAGATCAACACCTCAATGCCAGTTAAGTATTTCAGAAACTTTCTTAATCCTGCACTTATTAGAGAGCTCATTTTAATATCAGGTACTTTCGTTATTCTTCAATACAAACAGCATTTCTCTCTGGTCTAATTACTTAGGTCCTACGGCCAGCCAATATGTTGCGGAGTTCTAGCTAGTCCTTGGTCGATGACATTGTGATAGAAGGGCCGGAGAATATTTATACCAGCTAGTACAGCATTGGTAAGATAAACTGCCACATTTAGATTCACCCTTATCTACGGAGTGATTTGCGGGAGGTACACAGAGCAGATGAAAGTGCCCTTTTAGGAGTCCCGGTAAACATAATATAGCCACTGGGGGACCTCTAATGTCACTGTAAATAGTACCAATATATGTTGTCTATAGTCCTTGTCTCTGTGAGGTAAATATACTCTGAGAGACAAGAAATTTTGCTTAAAATAAACAGCACATAGACAGAGGAAAAGGGAAATGCAAATTTCTAGATATTAGATTTAGTTATCCTAAGAGCGTCATTACCCTGGGGCTTTTAACTTCGATTTTCACTGTCTTCCCATTGTGTTCATCGTGATTTGCTCTGGGTAGCGGCACCTTGCTAGTAACTTCCATTAGTCCTGTCACAAAGCGGCAGCAACCCAAGGGCATTCGGTTGCTCCAGGAGCAAAGAGGGAGTGCTCCAAAAACTTACTCCCCTCAGCCTGTGCCGAGGTCCATAATTGTTACTAGTTTTGGGCATAACAAGTAAATAAAAATACGGGTAGCTTGCCAGGTTTTGCAGTGTAGAAAGTATAGTGGTCAGTAGAAGGCTCTCATCTTGAGCATTTACTGATGAAACTTTAAAAAGGGGAAGATCAGGTTTTTACTTCACCCTTTATCACACCAAGTTCATCTTTCTTTGTCCCAGTTCTGGGGCAGTCCAAAAATCGTACCCACCCCCAAGTTTCATTGTTTCCCTGGGTCGCAGGGAAGTTCCAGAGTCCTCACACCTCCCCACAACTATGCCCTGGATGCACTAAATTCATTCTAACCCTGGTGCTTTTTCAGTGGGATTTCTTTTTTTTTCCATTTGGTTGTTCTTTTTAAATTATTCTTATTAAGCATGCCATGCGTCAGGGACCATTGGTTCTGGGCAATTTTTGTGGCTCCGCAGACCTTCAGATGGGATTTTGGCTACCCCTAGATTCCCCCATGCCTGGTACTTCCCTTTGTATGGATTAACTAGTCCCTTCTAAGTCTATTGGTTCTGTTTCCCTCTTCGTAAGAACCCCAATAGTCAATCTTAATATAGTTATTCTAATCTTCAATCTTCATATAGTTATCTACAAACATGAAAAAGGAAATATTTTGAAACAATAATAGATTGTTAGGCGAATGGCGGGGTCAAAAAGTGTTACAGTCCTTTGTCGCATGCAGTCAACCTAGGTTCATTTCCCCGGCATCATGGTTAATCCCCCAGAACATCACTTTCTCAGCAATAACGGCCCGATCACAGAATCAGAAGTAAGTACTGAGCACCCTCAGGTGCCGACCCAAACCTCATACACCCAAAAAGCGAATAAAAATCTTATAGTAGAATTGAATGTTTTCCAATGGTTTTGAAAACAAAAGCTTAAATTTTTAAGTTTTTATGATTTTTGAAAGAAAATACTCTGGTCAAGGCAAACTTAAATGTATGTTGGGGATGGCTCAGAATTCAAAAAGGACTATGCTTTTAAAGTAGTTAAATTATTTTTAGTCTGTAGCAAAGTTATAATACGCTTTTGAAGAATTCCAAGATCTTTGTTTTATTCTCGAACTATGCCAGTCAAGTTGTGTAAACTTATCTTCCTGATTTCAACCATGACCTAAGTTTCTCAATATGA
This sequence comes from Cryptotis parvus, assembly GCA_021461705.1. Lineage (NCBI taxonomy): Eukaryota > Metazoa > Chordata > Mammalia > Eulipotyphla > Soricidae > Cryptotis > Cryptotis parvus. Next base: position 5,696 of record JAJIBD010031037.1, on the reverse strand, counting down.
CCTTCTATCACATTTCAACTATTTCTTGGCATTCTCGAGTAGAGGGAAACATAGATGGAAAAAATATGGGGCTGTGGACTTGTAGTCTGCCAGTGTAAATTTTAAAAAATGAAACTAGGAACTTCACTCTCGGGTTCCATTTCCATGTAAATGTATAACCAGGACAGCATGTGAGAGGAACTAGAAGGTTGTAAAATAAAAAGATCTGCAAATGAAGGAGCCTGGTATAGGAAGTAACTGAGAAATTCTCCATATTTATATCATCTTTGATCACTAAAAGATTTTTTCATTCACCCTTTGCCACCTACTGCTTCCTTTATCCTTTCAGAACTTAGGATTAGTTCTATTTGTCTCTGTTGTTAAGTTAACTCCTACAGCAGGAGGTTTTATATACAAATATACAACTTTCATGGTGCAAGTGAGGACCCTCATGATTATGGAGAAAGGACAGAAAAGCTCACAAAATAATCAGGAAACTCCAGCAGCGAATCACTAGAATGAGTATTGATAAATACTATCTGGAAAAATACTTTGGAAAACGAGTATTGAAAATGCACCAAACCAAATCTAAGACTCTCACTCTTCAAATCTTCCAAGGTGCATTTGTGCAATTCCCTCTTAATATTGAACCTGATTATGCAATAGCAATATAATAATCATGATTTTGATGATGATGATGATGATGATAATTATCTCTACCCTACTCTTTGAGTTTGATTGTGAAGTTCTCAAAGTAAGAGAGAAAGGAAGATGAAATCTATTGAAATGGCATAGATATAATGGTGTATCTGCTAAAGCAAACAAAAGCCAATCCTCAAATATTCTTAAATAAAAACAATAACAAAACTATTAGAGAACATAAATCTAGATATTTCTAGATTACAAATCTAGATAGGACAAAATAAAAACAAAAATGTAATTAAAAACACCGCCTTTGATACCTAAATACATCAGTCACAATAAACACTTCTAGTTTATATTTTAAATCAACACTTTTTTTTTCTTTTTTTGCTTTGGTCACACCTGGCAATGCTCAGGGTTAAATACTCCTGGCTTTGCACCTGTGGAAATCACTCCCTGGCGGTGCTCTGGGAACCATATGGGATGCCGGGATCGAACCCAGGCTGGCACAGGCCGTCTGAGTGCAAGGCAAACACCCTACCTGTTGTTCCATTGCTCCGCCCCCAAGACATTTTTGTAAAGATCATGAGACAGTACAGCAGATAAGATACTTGTAACTTGGGTTGGATACAATAACTCCCATATGGTTTTGGGAGCTCATCAGGGAGTGGTTCTATGAGCTCAAATCCAGGAACAAATCCTGAGTCACTCCCTGGTGTGACCTGAAACTCAAAGAAAATTAAAACAAAAAAGACATTTGGCAGGGTTAAGAGAAATTACAGTGGGTAATGGTTATTGCCTTGTATGAGGCTGGCTGACAGCAGTTCACACCCAGGGCTCTGCCCCATGAGCCCTTGGATGGTTGATGGTCTGACATAGAAAGACTGGGGTCCCTGGGATGAACCTAGAGCCACAGCAGAGCTCTGGCACCTACCCGCGGGTATATATTTGATATGCTAAAACAGTAAATAATAATGACCTCATTCCCAGCAAATGGAGACAGTTACTGGCGGCTCACGGTGCAAATCGATGAGCAATGGGAAGACAAGTGACAAGTGGGTGGGTGATCCCAAAATGTCCCTTTGATCCCCGAGTGCAAAGCTGGGTACCACACATGCCCAAAATTTAAATAAACAAGATAAATAAAAAGCAAGACAGGAAATTATTCATGGAAGCAAAATTATTTAAAGGTGCTTTTATTGTGAAAAGGGACAAACTGAGAAAAACAAATTAGTATCCTATAGCCAAAAAAGTAGGATTCAGGACCAGCAATACTAATGAGTCCTAAAAGAATGTATTACTTAAAAACTCATAGTATTATACTAAGAATGCTTCGCTTGGAAGAAAAGCTAGTGTATTATTTTCATTTCTACTTCTTTATAAATTGAAATCTTAGGCAAGTACCCTGAGTTTAATTTTTTATTCTATATAAATATTAATAAATAAAGACGATTTTTTCACAGTCTTTTATATCTCCAGATAATAGGAAAATAATCTCTGCCATTGATTTCTAAATATTTCAATGCTGAGTAGAACATATGTATTATTTTTGGACTCCTATATTTTAAAAGTGCTGCTTTATATTTAAAAGCATATAATAAAGCTGAGAAATTACTCAGCCTTTAGAATTTTGAGATGACTGATCTTAGTTTGTGGTTGCTACAATATCCAAGAAAAGTTTCCAGTGTCCTCTTTAAAAATCTCAGAAATAAAAATTGACTAAAGTTTATTCAGCACCCAGCAAAACCCATTGCCCTTTATCCCCTTGGACACCAATACTCATTTATTGTACTTTACTTACAAGTTTTCACTCCCCCTTAGGGCTGGATTTACATTTATTCTGCCAAGTTCTAAGGGAGTGAATATTGTTGTAAGTATTATGGATGGCTCCACTGAAATCAAGGTAAGTAGATCATAAGTCTATTGAGGTAAGGGCAGGGCCCAGCTAAAACTCCACTCTGGATCCGGCCAGGGTGGTTCTCCACCCATGAGAGCAAAACCTGGAGCAGGTGCTGGACCCGGCCAGGGGCTGGCCTGTATTCTCGTCGGGAGGTCTCATGGGTAGCTTCACATGGGATCGTGGCCGAAAGTGCAGCTGTGGCTATCTCTATATGCCTAGAGAATGCTGCTGGATTTTAGGATAAGGTCCTTCCCAAGATTCCTCTCTAATATTTATACATTGAATACAATTCTAGACAGGTTCTAACTGATACCAGTGTAAGTTTCGTAAAAGAAAGTCCTCGAGCAAACCACACATCATGCAATCAGTCATTTCTCAACATCCAAAGACACCATAGTTCCTCTAGAGCTCCATCCAAGAGAAAACCTGATCTTCCGCCTTAAGTTTCATCAGTAAAATGCTCCAGATGAGAGTATTATACTGAGACTATACTCACCTACACGGTGCAAAGCTCGGCAATTTACCTCTCCATGTTTGATTTACTCGTTATGCCAAAACTAGTAACACTATGGACCCCAGTTCCATGACTTTGAGGAATGGTTTTTGGGTCCTCCCTGTCCCTGAAAGCAAGCAGATTTTTCCGGTTACACTTGGGTTTGACAGGACTCATGGAGATGTTAATAGTGCCCACCAGAGCAAATCGGGACATGAACAATGGGAATACAGTGATACAGCGATACCGCTGAAATCAAATGTGACATGAAGGGAGAAAATTTTCGCAGCTGGCCCGGGTGGACTGAGTTTCTTATTTCCTTATTCTAGGAAATTTTCAACTTCGTCCTAGAGCATCTCCGAAAATAAAGAGCTCTGAAAATCGGGGCCTGATCTTTTAAACTTTCAGATCTAGAAACAAGAGGTATGCACAATAGAGCCCATGCACCGGGAAATGGTATCATCAAAGGACCTCGCCACCAATAAGCACAGCTTAACATTCGGCAAACAGGACTAGTTTTCCTTACAAAAATCACTCAGCTTTACTCGCAGTCACATAAGCAAGACATTTGCACAATAGAGCACTAAAAGAGTGAGAGAGGGAGGAAAGAAGGAAAATAATCCAGAGGGTGAGTGATAAAAGAATAAAGAAGAAAATGACAGAAAGCCTTGTATATATTTATAGATTTCCAAACGCCACATAATTGGTCTCTGGAATATCACTTGAATGTAATTGTCTTTGACTTCAGCTTCTGCATTATATTTAAAATCAAGACAGCCCTCGGAGAACACTTTGAAATTCTCATTACTATTCCATATTGGGTAAAATTAGTTTATTCCTGCCTTCAGTACAAACCTCAGAGAGAGTTGTTGTTCACCCAAGATCTACTTTCTACTCTAATTATTTAAACTCACTTAACCTGATCGTGATGTGCCTTTCTTTCTTCTCTCTCCTTTCCTGCCTTATGACTGGTTGGATATGAAATCATTTCTCGGTCAGTAATATTTTGGCTAATATTATTACTGGGTTTATATCAGTGCCAGTCCCCATTTCTCTTTGTTGTGCCACCCTTGGTTTTAAACAAGCATTAGCCAAGATCAATTTGGGCCACAGCCAAATAAGAGTGGTCAAAGGGAGTAGATTAAATTTTTGGTGTGTACTCTTCCTTACAGACATATTTTTCACTTCCAAGTAAGTAGAAAAATTTTGGAATCAGAGTGAAAATTCTAAAACACTTAGCGTATTTAAAAACATATTTTCCAGTGTGAGTTCCTGAAGTTGGGTGGAGTTCCCCTTAATAAACCCTGAAGTATTTTAGGAGTTAATAAGACTACTGTGGAATTAACCATTTAATTGTGTATACATATCGCGTAAAAATCAAACAAATGCCCTAGAAGTTTGGCTATTTTAGGTCATCCCTTACCTAAATAGTAATGAGATCTATTTCTTTATTTGAGGCCACAGACTATGCAGGTGTGCTCAGGGAATGCACAAAATGCAGCAAATGCAGTGGTTTAGCCACATAAGGTAAAGCCATAATCCCTGTGTGCTCTTCCCTCTCACCCCATTAATGAGACACTTTTAAAGTATATAATGGTGCTATGGTCACAACATAAATCTTCATTGCATCCCTCTCTGAGCAAAGTGCTGTGCTTTTGTCAAAGAAACAAATAATTATTAGTAATGCAAATATTGTTAAAGCTTTCTAAGAGTTTCATCAGAAATATTTAGAAAAAATTCTGAAATTTGATTAGATCTACCAATCTTGGCTCAGGGGGTCTTCATACTAATGAGATCTCTTCTTTGTGAAAACACTGATGGAGGTGCCAACTACAGAAGTCACCTGACTCTGAATGCGTAAGTTCTGACTTGCTATAAGACTTCTATGTTATCTTGATTGGGCACAGCTCCTCTTGGAGACCTGCTGGCCCCAGCGCTGACAGTTAGAATTTACCAGGAGACAACCACCCTGGCTATTCCCTTGGGCATTTGAGGTAAGGATCATACTGGTTTGCTCCTCAAACAGTTGAGTGTGACCCTTTCAGCATACAGAGTGAACAAAAATACACAGAATCACCCTTGTGCAGATAATAAATATAGAAGGACCTTGTGGGTAGCATGGATTACCTGGAAGTACATGAAATTAAGATGTCTTACTTTATTTCCAACCCCCTCTCTCCAGCGCGTTTTTTATATAAGAGATAATCTCATAATCTCAGAAGAGGGCCTCAGTCTGGCATAATCATTTTTTGTGACTTCCATAGTAGGGCGTGGCACCATGCTTCTACACTCTCATTCTAGAAGCTTTTAGTTGGATCTTTATTGACAGGACCCTCCTGAATTCTTAGGAGGAGCTACTTTCTTTGCAGACAAGTGGACCGACATGAAGTACTTTTCTCTGGTGGTGATCCCCTCTTGGTAGAAAGACTTGGACTCTTGTGTATTATTTATGTTCTGGACCAGAGCTAGAGTCTTCCGCTATATTGGATTGAGGTGTTAGAGTTCTCTTTTGTACCATTAAAAGCCTCTTGAACTAAGCTTCATATCTGTTCCCCCCAGTGAAGCTCTGAGGTAGAAGAGAACTTCTGTCCCGGATACCGTTGGGACCCCAGTGCCCCCAACACTTAAGATTGCGTGTTTCCAACACCCTCTCACCCTGTAAGTAATAAGAGAAATTAATTT
>JAJIBD010031036.1:0-17500 GCA_021461705.1 Cryptotis parvus | reverse complement strand
CCATAGGAGGAGAACTAGGGCTCCGCCAGCCTTCTCCTCTTCATAGGACTTCTTGGGACCCATTGTTCCGTTTTTGGCTTCACCATACAGGGGAATCATACAGCCTCCATCATGGTGGCCAACTGGCCTATGAAAAGTGTTTCTCGTCACATCCACAAAATGAAATTCCAAGGGACTGGAGAGATAGTAGGTGCTTGTCTTGCATTCACCTGACCCAGGTTCAATTCTTGGCATCCCTATATTCCCCGACACCGCCAAGAATAATTCCTGAGTGCAGAGTCAGGTATGACCCCAGAAGCATTGCTGGGTATGATCCAAAACCTGCAAAGAAAAAGAAAAGAAAAGAAAAATCCAAATCATAGAGAGTATCCCTGCCACCAGTGAGGATGGGTGAGAGGCTCTGAAACAACCAGTGCTGGTTGACAAAGCAGACTTCATTCACTGTGGACAGGGATGTAACCTGGTTTAATCTCTAAAGAAAACACCTTGGACACCCCTCTGACGACATGAGAATTCCCAGATAATGCAGCCATTCTATTCTTTGTCCTCTATTCCAAGAACTCAGAAACAAGTATGAAAGCTTTAGGTACTCATGGTCACTGTAGCCTGAGGTACAGTACAGGACCTAGAAGCCGACCGCATGCCCAATAGCAGGAGGGGATCAAGAAACGGGAGGCAATAAATGGATGGACATGGAAAGGATCATGTTGAGTGAAATTAGTCAGAAGGAAAGAGAGATATAGAATGACTGCATTTATTTGCATGACATATATATATACATATTATGATACCAAAATCCAATGTCAGGTGAAGCGTGAATCAGGAGGTCTTACTTACCAAAGGTAGAAATTACCATAAATGTGTGTGAGTCAGAGGTTAGGTAAGACAGAGAGAGGGAACATGTGCAAAATAAATATCGAAAGGGCTAATACCAACCTAGAACTGAGCATTAAGTACAGGCAAAAAATGCACATAATGGCCTCTAAGTGTATGTATTGCAATCCACAATATGTAAGAGAAGGAAGAGAGAGAGAGAGAGGGAGTAAAAGAGAGAAAAGAGATAAAGAACCTGCCATAGAGGCAGGCTATGGGAGGGGAGGATGGGGACATTGGTAGTGGGGAAATAGAGTACTGGTGGAGGGGGGGTGCTGGAACACTGTGTGACCGAAATCCCCCAAGCATGAACAATGTTGTAATTGTATATCTCACATTGGTATAATAAAATATTAATTCAAAAAAAAGAAACGGGAGGCAGACTGCTCAGCTACAAGAAAAGACGGAGCCTTGAAATTTCACTACAACTTGGATAGAACTGGAGAGTGTCATGTTAAGTGAAGTGAGTCAGAAGAAGGGCAAATACTAGATGTTCTTGCTCAGATGTGAGCAGAAGGAAACATGGCATTGACAATTCCCAATGGGAAACAAACCATGAGATTCTGCCAACAGAACAGAATTTGCCAAGTATTCAGGGTGGGGCTGGGAGAGGCTTGGAGGAAAACAGATCTAAGAACAGTGGCAGAAGGAAATGGGCTCTCTGCTGGGTGGGCACCTAAAACATCATATGCCTAAAATGTGAATCAGACCGTTGTAAATCATAATACCTCATTAAAAACACTAAAACTTCTGGGGAGGGTTGGGCCACACTCTGCCAGTACTCAGGGCTTACTCCTGGCTCTGGCTCAGGGCTCAAACTTGGGCTGTCTGCATGAAGGCAAGTGCCCTATCTATTGTACTATTTCTCTAGCCAAAATGTTTTGCAATTTAAACATAAAATAGACCCAGCTGACAGTCTTCAATAAAAATACTAAAACATCTGCAAGTGGTGCCTTTCACCTAGGGCTTGACACGATTCTACCCAGGGATAAAGCAACTCTGTGGTGGAGGAGAGTGTTCCAGGCACCACAGTGGTTCATGGGAAACTGAGGGGCTGGCAGATGGCGGTTGAACCTCACCAATACAGTGACAACTCCAGTGTGACTTTGTTGGGCAGCAGCACCTCTGGGTATTTCTGTGACTAGACTTTTCTCTATCTCCTGTCCAGTGAGCCAGGGGAGGAAGACCTGAAAGAGGACAACTTGAGGAGGAGCCCAGTGCTGAAAGAAGAGATTCCTGCATCACGGAGGCCCATAGGGAGAGAACCAGTGTCTGGGGCACCGGGGCGACCTTCACGAGTGCAGTGAGGGCTGAAACCCATGTTGATGCTTCCTGGCTCCATGCTCACCCCCTGCATGTCAGCCACCAGAGTGATTGGTGAGTCCACCCCACAGCTAGACTTGGTGGGAAGGGACCCAGATAGTTATTGTGGGAAAGAGCCTCTCACTCCTTTCTCTCCCAGTTCCCAGCACCTCTACCTCGAGTGCTCTGGTTCCAGCCTAGGATGCTTTAACCCCAGTAATCCCCAGGACCCAGGAAATAAAAGGGTTAGGGTTGGTTGGCCATTCCTGGGCCCCAAGAGGTGTGAAGTATTTTTTTTTTTTTTTTTTTGGGTCACACCCGGCAATGCTCAGGTGTCAAGTATTTTCAGCTAGCCCCTGCCTCTGTGTACACCAGCTTGGTTTAAGAGGTGAGTGAGAATAAAAGAAGGTGCTGTGTCAGCCAGGGTAGAAGCAGGGAGTGTGTATATGAAGAAGAGTGAGGGGACAGCCACAGGCGCAAAAGTACCCAGGAACAGGAGGGGTAGGTGACTAGCACTGGCTCAGAGTCTGGTATGAACCTGCTAATTCATTACAAAATGCAGATATAAAAAAGACAACGAGCTCAGGGCAGAGTTGGGGGCCCGGGTACTGAGGACACAGGTCAGACAGAGTGATGGGTCCTTCCTCCGGACAGAGAGGAGGCCTGGGATACTGAAGATACAGGTCAAACAGAAGAAGGGCCTTTCCCTCGCGCCTTCAGAGTTTCACTTTTTGTCACTGAAGTTTGTGTGAGCCAAGAACAGGCTGGAGAGCAAACAGTCTTCTTGCACTTGTAGTTTAATCCAGCTGTGCCACAGCACAGGAGGATGTGTGGCTGCACCCCACCCTGTGGGCCTCGTCTGAAACCTGATGCATTCCGAAGGTCCCGGTGTCCAGGGGAGAAGCCCAGCCCACTGTGTTCACTCGACTTTTCACTCAGCTCCATGTGGCTGCTTTCTCAATTGCCCCATGAGGAAAACCATTGGAAAGTTGGAGGCCAGAACAAAAGCAATCCTTTCTGAGGGGGCTCAAGGGAGCATGAAGTGGGGAGAGGGCAGGAGGTGAGTGGGGACAACTGGTCTACCATCTTGTCTTCATCTCTTCTAATACACATTTGCTTCTTGTTCTCTCTGTGTGAGTCTCTGTCATTCTCTTTCTCTCTCTGTCTCTCTCTCTGTTTGTCTCTGTCTCTCTCCTCACAGTTTTATTATGCCTCATAGTCACTATGCTCTATCAGGGTGGGAGGTGAGTAGGGGACAGCTCATCTGCTATCTTGTCTTCATCTCTTCCAATACACATTTGCTTCTTGTTCTCTCTCTGTGAGTCTCTCTCTCTTTTTCTCTCTCTCCCACCCCGCATCCTTTGCTGGGGGCCTTTCTATCATCTCTTCCTGATTAAACACCCATTGGTTGAGCTGACAACCCATTGCCTATTGGTCTTGCCAGGGCCTAAGGAGAGCTTCTGCCCAGAGACCCAGATCGCACAGAGAGCTAGTCTCTGCTCACTTGAGGAATCCCTGGGCCCCAGGGATGGTGGAGAAGGAAAATGGGGTTTATCTTAAGAGCTGGGTGAGACTCCAGAGAGCAAGCAGGCAGTGTCTTTGCTTCCTGCCCCTGTGGGGCAAATGCTCCAGAGGAAACTGCTCTCAACAGAGGGAGAGAGTGAACAGGCCTCCCAATGTCCACTCAGGAGACTGCTCTGGCATCTCTGTCCATCCAGTCCTCCCCAAGACTTCCAGTGGCTTCGGGGTCTTGTCCCGGATCTCATAGCCTCATGCTTCTCCTCTGATGTCTGAGACCCCCTCCCTCACTTGCCCTGGGCCCCCACATGGACCAGCCCTTCTCAGTGTTCCTCCCAGAAGACTATGGAATAACCTTGAGGGTGTGAACACCCAGCTCTGCTGTGCACCTCACCCAGCCCAAGTGTCCTCTCTGGTCCTACTTAGCATCTCTCTCAGCTCCTCCTGACCTCTCAGTCAGGAGGCTCAAGCTAGAGAGTTTGTGTTTGCTCCTGTGCCACCGAGACCCCAGGGCCAGGGATACTTGACTCAGAGCAGGCGCTGTCCAGACTGTGGGGATGACTGAAGTCCTTCCAGCTCCTTTGCTGCAGCCACTGTTCTTATTGGCCCATTTTCTCCCGGGTACCCTGACGTGACTGAATGCCTCACTGGGCTCTCAGGAAGCAGAGACAGATTCAAGCAAATTCCTTGTTAGCGTCATCCCAGACTTCCCATTTCACAATTCCCACTAACTGCTCTACAGACAGCAACTCTAATGATACATTAGGAGGGTGTTTTTGGTTTTCTTGGGCCACACCTAGCAGTGCTAAGGGTTATTCCTAGCTCTACACTCAGGCAATGCTCAAGGAACCGTATGGGATGCTGGAATCAAACCCAGGTCATACGCATGCAAGGCAAGCACCCTACCTGCTGTACTATTTTTCAACACCATACCAGCTTTTATCTATCTATCTATCTATCTATCTATCTATCTATCTATCTATCTATCTATCTATCTATCTATCTATCTATCTATCTATCTATCTATCTATCTATCTATCTATCTATCTATCTATCTATCTATCTATCTATCTATCTATCTATCTATCTATCTATCTATCTATCTATCTATCTATCCTATCTATCTGTCTATCTGTCTATCTGTCTGTCTGTCTGTCTGTCTGTCTGTCTGTCTGTCTCTGTCCTGCCTGCCTGCCTGCCTGCCTGCCTGCCTGTCTGTCTGTCTGTCTGTCTGTCTATCTATCTATCTATCTATCTATCTATCTATCTATCTATCTATCTATCTATCTATCTATCTATCTATCTATCTATCTATCTATCTATCTATCTATCTATCTATCTATCTATCTATCTAGAAGGGCCCTAAGAGAATGAAATCTATATGTCAATTGTAGTTGACAAATCCCTGGGCTAGGAATTTTTCAGGGCTAGATCCCTGGTCCTCGATAGATAGATAGATAGATGAGAAGATTCCAGAGCTCAGCACTGCCCGCACTGCCCTCCAGAGAGGACAGAGCAGTGAGGAAGGGGATGGCTACAAAGCAGAGATGGTCACCCTCCATGCGGAAGGGTCCCCCATCATGCTAGGATGCTTCTGCTCCCTCCAGCGAGGATGGGGTGGGGGGTTTCCTGGAATCTTGGAGACGGGTCTGACAGGCGGGCCCTGTTCTCCAGCATGTATCCTAGCTCAGGAGTCAGTATGGCTCCAGCCTCACTTCTAACAGCACCGCCCGACTCCAGCCAGATAAAGCTTCGGCTTCTGAGTCATCCTCTGCACCAGGTCTGGGCACCCGGCCCAGCCGACAGGCCTCCCTCTCCTCCCCAGGCCTCCGTGCCAAGGCTGCACCAAGCCTGGGCTCATTAGAAGCTGCCGGCCCAGCTCACCCACTCAGGCAGGCTGGCTCGGTGGTGGGGAGCTGGGCTGTAAAAAATGAGCAAGGCGCCAAGAGCAGGCAAAGGGCACCCAGGGTTCACACTCAGTGCCCGGGCTGCTGCTCTCAGAGACCGGTGAAGAGAGGCAATCAGGAAACGGCCATTTCTGCTACTCAGCAGCTACTGGTCCTTTCCCCCAAGGAGAGCTGCTTGCTGCAGAGTCCAGCAGGACACGGGCACCTCCCAAGAAGGCTGTGCCCTGCTGAGCAGCTGCTCACAGAGCAAGTGGGGGCGGGCGATGCGGAGGAACACCGCCCCCCAGAATGAGACTCGGTGACTTGGCCTCATGAATGTTTTCTTAGGGTCAAGGTACCAGTTCGGGAGCCAGCTGTGAGCTGGAAAGAGAGGCGACAGGCAGAGCTGTTGGTGGCAATGGTTATCCCTGAGCAAGAATGTCTAGTCCCTGGGAAGGGAGAAGAGGAGAAGGAGGAGGGGAATGACCCGGGCTGTGGTGGGGTTGTTCCTGGCTGGCAACGGTGGTCTGATGAGGGCCCTAAGCATTAGCAGCAGTGTAGCCTACCGGGCCCAGGGGTGGGCCACGGAGCCTGAGGTCCTCCTAACCCTGACCGCTTCCCCACAACCAACCTGGTTCCCTTCTCTGTCCTTGAGATCCCCAGGTCACAGGGGACAAAGTTCCAGATGTCACAACGTCAGCAAGGAGAAGGGGAGAGAGTAAAGAAATGAAGACCCAGTTCTGCCGTCTGAGGGCCCCAGGACGGGTGCAAGTGGCCTGTGGGTAACCCAGCAGCTCGTCCTGTTACTGGGAAGCTGCTGCCACGCCTGTTTCCTGAGTCACCCCTGCTAACGCCCACCTTCCAGGGAGTCACGGGGTTCCTCCCTTCTCCACCCCAGAAACATACCAAGGTTCAGGGTGTCATGCCCCACCCTTCATTGATACAGAAGTCTACCCTCTGGGCAGGATAGTGCAATGGCTAGGGCACTTGCCTGGTGCCCGGAGTCCCAGGTTCCATCCCCAGGAATTCCAGAGGGTCCCCTGAGCCTTACCGGAGGGATCCCTGAACGAAGAGCCAGGAGTAAGCTTTGAGCACCTTGGGATGTGGCCCAAACCAAAGAATAAATAAATGATGTCACCAAGTTGGTCCCATCTGCAGACAGGGGACTTCAATAGTCACTGAATCATAGAAGAGGGGTGTGGGAGACAGGGGGGAGGGAAGGGGAACAGCAGCACTCCTGCTCTGCCTCACCCCTGCTTCACTGGGGCCTCCCTGCCAGGATTTTGGGTCTTACAGGTGCAAAAAATTTAGGGCAAAATTTGAACAAACCTGGCCTCTCCCCTTGTCTTGCTCTCTTCCCTCTGCCCTCAGAATATAACTCCCACTAACACCCTGAATCATCCACTTCACATTGGACTGTTTTTTGTATTTTTTTTTTTCCCCAAATTTTATTGCACCATTTTAGACATACAATTGCAAGATGCTCATGCAGAGTTCGGTTCCACAGCATTCCAACACCCATCCCTCCACCCAAACCCATCTCCCATCACCAATGAGCCGACCTCCCTCATCCCTCCCACACCTCAACTACTTGGCGGGTTCTGTATGTCTTCTCTCTCCTCTCTATCTCTCCCTCCTGCCAAACTTTCCTGCACATCGTGGAATGCAGTGGATTAAAGGACATTACTGTTTCCACTATTTTGATGGACAGCGGCCATGGCGGCAGCGTGACCTGGGCTCAAACTGGTTTTGCTCTGTTAATCTGGTCATGAGTATCCCAGCGTCCGGACAGCGAAGGTGGTGGCTAAGTGTGGTGGGCGAGTCTCATCGGGCTGCTTCCGGGACCCCCCGAGGAGATGGAGCCCACTCCCAAAACCTATCTGTTCTCCCGGGGGCCCCATTGTCAGCTTAGCCGGGGCGGAGTTCAGCTTCCCCAGGCACGTCTGAGGCCCACATGCTATGGCTGGTCGCCCCAGGGCAGCTCCTGGGCAGGGCCACCAGGCTCGACAAAATGGAGGGAATGGCCTACCCCTGACTCCATCTGATGAATTCCCAGCGATTCCCGCCTCTGGGAGCTGCCTACCTGGGCTCGAACTGGTTTTGCTCTGTTAATCTGGTCGTGAGGTAGTGTCCCAGCGTCCAGACAGCGAAGGTGGTGGCTAGGTGTGGTGGGCGAATCTCATCCGGGTGCTTCCGGGACCCCCTGGAGGTGATGGGCTCACTCCCCCAAAACCCATCTATTCTCCTGGGAGCCCCATCTGTTTTTATTTTAGAGTGACACTCAGCCGTGCTCAGGGATCACTCCTGACAGGGCGTAGGGGGGACCATATGGGGAGCTAGGGATTGTACCCTGGTTAGCTGTGTGCAAGTCAAGTGCCAACCTCCTGTACTATCTCTCTGGCCTCATTGGTTTTTTGGGGGCCACACCCACACCTAGTTATTCTCAAGACCCTCCCAGCTCAGTGCTGAGGGGTCACTCCTAGAGGTACTTGGGGGGGAGTATGTGGTACCAGGACTGAATGCAGGGATCCCTGCATGCAACCCTAGTTCCCATAAAGTTCTTTTAATTTTTTTCAGTGCTAGGAACCAATCCCAGGGTCTCCCACATGAGGCATCCCTTCACTGTGGTGCTACACCTTCAGCCTATAACTTGTTTATTTGTGTACTAATTTATAGATCATCCTAAGCCTGAAACTCAGCACTTTGAGGACAGGCATTTCTCTCTCTCTCTTCTCTCTCTCTCTCTCTCTCTCTCTCTCTCTCTCTCTCAGGAACCATCTGGGATGCCAGGGATCAAACCCAGTTCCCTTCATGTGAGGCGATCACTCTACCTGTTCTACTATCCCTCCAGCCCCCAAGAAAGTGTGCTCTAAGAAATATACCAAGACTGGTGCAGCTCAGCAATCTCCACAGTGAGTCTTTGGGTTCAGAGTAATCAACCTGCATGAATGGACAGGATTGGAAGGAACCAGAAAAGGCAGGATTCTGCCATTTCAGCCTGTGGACCCCGTCCTGCATACATCTCACTGGATGGTATAATTTTTGGTCCTTGTGCCCAGGAATTCAGATTTAGTGTCTTAGGAAGTGATCAAAGAACATATACTTTAAAAGAGCAGTCATGGGCCAGAGTGATAGTCCAGCGAGCGAGGCGTTTGCCTGACCCAGGTTTGATCCCCAGCATCCCATATGGTCCTCCAAGCACCGCCAGTAGTAATTCCTGAGTTCAGAACCAGGAGGAACCCATGAATATGTCCGGGCATGACCCAAAAAAAAAGCAACAAATAACAGAGCAGTCACTGGGGTGCATGGGGGTGACCTGGACAGACTCAGAACCTGAAACTCTGTCTTGACCCTTGTAAATTGCCTCTCAGAACTGGGCTCTGGCGTGGCTCTTCTTCGCCCCAGGCTGGCAGTTTTGCCACTCAGTTTCTCTCAATACCCACGGTGGTGAGCTTTGCACGTACCTCGGTTACTATGGGAACCAAAAAGCCTGATGAAACCCACAAGCGTATCTGGGCGACACGGGAGCTATCTTTAGAAAAAACTCACTTCACAATTGATTGTGGCTGGTATTGTCTCCATGTTCTTGCAGTCTTTTAAAACAGCAAATGTGCCTTTGTGGGCAGCTGACGTCATTCCCCTCGGACAGGGGAGCCAGCCAGCACCAGGGCTCCTGCTCCAACTGCCATCAGGGAGCTTAAGAGATAACTGTGAGACGAAACACAGCAGCTGATGGGAAAGGGCTTGGGGCAGCCCCCAGAGGGAAACATCAACTGGTTAGATGAGTCAGTGAAAAACAAGTTGTTGCAGGTGGGAAGTTCTCTAACTTAAATGAACGAGTGAATGAGGCTTAGCTTAAGAGTATTCCAATGGGTGGATGTGGAGAGTATCCTGCTGAGTGAAATGAGTCAGAAGGACAGATATAGAATGATTGAATTAATTTGTGAGATATATATATATATATATAACATGCACATGTGCATATGTGTATGTATATGTATCACAACTATTATATATATAAGATCAATGTTCAAGGCCAGGGAAAATTGGGGCTAGGAGGACTGGTCAATGGTTGGAATCTACCACAAGTGTGTGTGGGGTGGAGGGCAGATAAGAGCGAGAAGGGACCAGTATGACAATAATAGTTGGAAATAATAACACTATACTAGAACTGAGTGTTGAAAGTGGGTAAAGGGATATACCTGATACCCTTTTGGTATCTGAACTGCAAACCACAATGTGCAAAAAGGAGAGGGAGGGAGGCGAGGGAGGGAGGGAGAGAGAGAGAGAGAGAGAGAGAGAGAAGGAGAGAGAGAGAGAGAAGGGTCTGTCCTAGAGCAGGTTGGAGGAGGGAAACTGGTGCTGGGAAATGTGCACTGGTGGAGGGATGGTGCTGGAACACGGTATGATTGAGACCCAATCATGAACAGCTTTGTTATGGTCTATCTGATGGTGATTCAATAAATTAAAGTATTCCAGTGGGGCTGGAGCCATAGTACAGTGGGTATGTCAGTTTTAGATAAACAACAAAATAATGGGGGAGTGGATATGAGTATATTCCCAGTAATAGCCATGTGAATAATAACAAGAACAATAATAGTTCTCTGCTAATCTGACTGTCAAGTTTAGGTGGGTAGGGCACTTGCCTTGCATGTTACAAACCCAGGTTTGATCCTTGGCACTCCTTATGGGTCTTTCAAGCCCTTCAGGTATGATCCATGAGCACAGAGCTAGGAGTAAGTCCTGGCTCACAAAACAAAGCAAAAAAAAAGTATTTCATTGGAGAAAATTTCCCTGACAGTCATCGGTTGGCAGAGGCTTCTCAGGAGGAGCGAGTTTGGAGCAGAGGTTAAGACCTACCAAGATTCAGCCCCTGAGGAAGGAGAGAGAGGAAGAGAGGAGGGAAGAGGAAGAAAAACAAAGAGGAGGAAGGAGGAAGGGGAGGAGGAGAGAGAAGAGGCAGAAGGTGCTGCGTGGACCTGGTGTGGGTGCAGCGTGGACGCGGTGTGGACGCGGTGTGGGCAGTGCTGTGAGGGCACAGCTGCCGTCTCCAGCAAGCCTGGATCTGAGTCTGAAGGGAGGGTGGTGGCTTTGATGCAGTTCACGTTCTTGGTTTCTTCTTTTGCAGCTTCAGATAGGTTGATTTTACGCAGCTGCTGTGGAAGGTTTGGAAAGATGACTTTGGTGGCCGAAGGACTAGACTCCGTGGAGATGCAAGCAAAGATGCTCAGGGGCTAGGGCTGGGGTCCCTCCGACCTGAGCAGGGGGAGGCCCCAGCCTCTCCTTGGTGTGACCCAGGGTGTGACAAAAAAAGGGGGACCCAGGGCAGACACAGGACTAGGAAATAGGGTCTCTGACTCGGGCGGTCAGTGAATCCGCCTGCCGCTTTGACAGCCGACCTTCCACCTCTGAGGTCAGGCTGGCAGCGGAGGCTCTTCTCACTCGCTGGGATGGTGTGACCTTGGCAGACCAGCCCAAGTGTTAACAGGGATGGCGCCAGGAGAAGCTGTCTAGCTGAGAGGGAACTATAGCGCGGCAGCTCCCTGGGGTCTGGCAAGTTGGGGTTAAATAACGTTGCCCTTCCTTCCTGAGATTGTGCGGTGACCTTGCCTCACTGCCCTGCCGAATATGGGGGAGGAGACAGGCCTGTGGCTCGGCCTCAGATGCATTTTTTTTTTGCTTTTTGGGTCACACCCGGCAATGCTCAGGGTTACTCCTGGCTCTGCACTCAGGAATTACTCCTGGCAGTGCTCGAGGGGGACCATATGGGATGCCGGGGATCGAACCCGGGCCGGCATGAGCCGGCGTGCAAGGCAAACGCCCTACCCGCTGGGCTATCGCTCCGGCCCCTCAGATGCATTTTTGGATCTTTGTTGCTCTGCAGGGTCCCTGGGCTGTAGGTCCTAAGGCTGCTTAGACTTGGCTAGCTCAGGCCCCTCCTCTCTCCACACTCCCACCCACCCACAGCAGAGCCATGAACACTGAGTGTGACCCTCAGTTTGGAAATGTCACCTATCAGGCTACCGGTTCACCCAAACAGCAGATGTCTGCTCCACTCCTGAACACTGTGTTTTATCACCTCACTAATCCATTTTGGTTACAAGTCGGGTGGACAGATTTAGCAAATAAAAATACAGAACATCCAGTGAAATGTCAGTTTCAGATAAACAACAAAAAATAAAAAGGGGGGGATATGAGTATATTCCCTGCAATATCTGAGTCACGTGAATAATAATAACAATAATAGAGCTCTGTTAATCTGAACGTCAAGTTGAAGTAACTGTTCTTGTTTTATCTCGGGGCCTGAGTATGCCGGAGGTCCTAGGCTGGTCTCCCTTTCTTTGATGGGAAAGCGCTCGTGATTTATCTAAGCCTCCAACAATGATGAAGACCCTTTTCTGACCTCTCTGAGGCTGGGGGAGAGTGAGAGCAGTGGGCAGCTCCTGTTGTGCACAAAGAAATAGAGGCTTAAATAGATGGTTACAAAATAGTTGGGTGGGAGTCCTAAGTAAACCATCTGCAGGCGGCCTGAGTCTACAACACTCCTGCAAAATGCCTTATTCCCACCATGCTGCGAAAGAAACTCACGGCGAGTGGCAACAGGGCAGAGTGGCATCCTGGTAGAGTGGCAACACGGCAGATGGCATCACAGTAGAGTGACATCGCAGCACAGTGAATCACAGTAGAGTGGCATTCTATAGTGGAGTACATGCCAACCATGATCCCCGGGCAAACAAGTTACAAAAGATGCTTTTAAAAATGAATGGACTTTGTAAATGTTAATATATGCCACTTTTTAAATAAAATGGTAATAGGAATTTACCACAAATTCTTTGGTGCAATCAGAAGAAATGGGATATTTAATGGGATATTTAATGAATTTTTTTAAGTTCACTTTTAAACCAGTGAAGGCTATGTCATTACGTATTCTGACGTTCCTAGTCACAGAAGATGAATTTTTAATTATCTGACATACTTGAGTGGGTGAATGAGTCTTTGGGGCTAGAGCAGTCTGTGCAGGGTGGACAGAAGCCATTTGTGCATAGATGAATAAAAGTGGACTAGCATGCTTGGGTTTTAGTCTCGTCTTGTCACAAGTAACCAAGTGCCTTACCTCACTGGAAACGTTTCTTAATCTGTATAATTAGGTGGGAAAACTTGCTTTCAGCTCATCATCCTGTATTTGGATGAAAGATGGTGGTAGGTAGAGGTGGTTTGTGTGTGTAGGTGTGTGTGTATGTGTGTATGTGCTTTTTGTGTGTGTGTTTGTGCATGTGCTTTGTGTGTGTGTGCTTGTGTGTTGGGGTAGTGATGTCACGGGACACGAGGGCATTTTCATCTCTCACATGGCACAATCCTGTCTTTATTGTGATTCATTCACTCATTCAGTATCACACAAGGAAGTGCCAAAGAAAACTTCAGTCCACCTGTGACAAAGAGAAGGTAGAAAGGCGGATGTTCTGAACAGATTAGATTTAGTAGCCTGTCTCAGAGTCCAGGAACAAACAGCAAAGCTGCTCTTTCTTCCAACTTTCCTTTTAGATCAGCTATTTAAATGTACAGCTCTAAAGTAAGTGAAGGCCAGGTCAGGTCACTCAAAGAAATCCAAGGGCCAATGTTCAGAGCACAGAGCGTTGGGTTTTCCCCAGCTCCCCCTGTTTAATGTTCTCAGTCAAAACTTCAGAGAAATCCGGGCTTAAGAGTCCTGCCTTATTGATACCAAAGCAGTGGCCCCTGCTGATAGCATATGTGATTAGACTGGGAGTTGAGTGAACAAAAAAACATATTTCCTCAACCGCAGACCTCGAGCAAATCTCCATCATCACCCACAGGCTGAAACTCAGGCTTTGAGCAAACACACTGCTCTGAACTCCCCAGGAAGAGCCCGGGTCTCTACCTGCAGGGCGTGGCTGGAGAACCGGAACCTGGGTCTCTGCCTGCTGGGCCTGGCGTTGATGGCAGCATTGCTAGGAATTCCTCTCCCTTGCTCTGAAGAATGTTCAGCTGGGCTCCAGAGATCCTTTTTTGTTTATCAAAGCCATCCCTGAGATAAAACAAAGTACACATTTCTCAGAGAAAGGTTCCAGAAAGCTGGGTTGAGCCTACACAGTCCCCTGACTTCCGCCTCCCCAAGCCACCCCATGGTACCTGGCCTGAACGTTGTCTGCCTTAGTGCAAAGCCACATTTATCCTGACAATGTCCTTCAGCGTACTCCAGGCTGCAAAGGGCCCGAACCCCAAATCATTACCGCTCAAAGTCAATCTGCCTTTGATGACTTTTTTTTTTTTTGAACCTAGACTACTTTTTTTGTTCAGGGAGAGCAGGGAAGGGCTCCTGAGCATTACATGAGAAATCAGCCAAAACAGGCCTGACCTGGAGCTTCAGCGTCTAATTTTTGCACTAAATCAACGGGCTCAGCTTCAGTGGTAGCCATTTATGGCGGCTAGCCTATAGGGAGAAACCATGTTTATGTGCATTTTATAGGCATGTTTGTGCCCTTTTTATAGCTACCAAATCCTAATCTGCTCAGAACATCCGGCTCTTTCTACCTTCTCTCGTCACAGGTGGGCGAAGTTTTCTTTTGCACTTCCTTGTGTGATACTGAATGAGTGAATGAATCACAGTAAAAAGACAGGACTGTGCCATGAGAGAGATGGAAATGCCCTCATAAGTGTCCCTGGGTGACATCTCCTTCTCCCACCACACACACACACACACACACACACACACACACACACACACACACGGCTATATATTTGCTGTTCTCAACCTGCAGTTCTCTGTGTGGTGAAGCACAAAGCTCTCTATTCAGTTAGCTTCCCGCTTTCATCCTGGCGCCCAGGTACGGAAGAACTCTGCCTTCCGCTGGCTCCATGTTCACTAAAAAGGCAAGCGTGTCATTAAATATTCCCCTGGAAGCTCCCTGGGCTTTGTTAGAGCAGCTCCTTTTTTTCTGGCAACAGCCTGGGGATTACTGCAAGGGAGCTTGAGTTCAGAGCTGTGAAGTCACCCCAGAAGGCACTTGTTTAGATGGAATGGAAGCCTTGGGTGGATATTGAAGCTTGTCCTTCCCTTTGGCCAGGCTGTCCAAGGGCAGAACGTCCAGTTAGGATCCTGCTTATTTGTATTCAGGTCTACTGCAGGCGCATTCTTCACACGGCAGCCTGCACGGACGGGATGGTCCCACCCCAAAGCAGTTAGCCCAGGTGCCGTATTTGTTTATCACATACATGCTAACACTGGAAGGAAACTCCTGTCAGTAATTCTCTGAGTGCCTGTTCATTTGCCTTCTGTTTTTTTGCTGAGTTCCTGCAATGAATGATTTTATTAGTGTGGGGGTGGGGAAACACAGGGAGTGTGGGGTGGATTGTGTGGGGAGGTGTGACAGGGTACTCACTCTGTGGCCAGTAAGAGAGTTTGCTCATGCAGCAGAGCACTACTATAGTGGGAGGGCCCCTTGTGTTTCCGAGCTTCACCTTCACAGAGAGAGGGAGAGAGACAGAGAGAGAGAGAAATAGGGAAGAGAGGAGAGAGACAGAGAGAGTGGGAAAGAGAGGGAAAGAAGGAGAGACATTGAGAGAGAGACATTAAGGAAAGGGAGAGAGAGACAGGTAGAGAGAGGAAGAAAGACAGGAAGAGAGAGGGAGAGAGAGGGAAAGGAGAGACATTGAGAGAGAGAGAGAGAGAGAGAGATTGCTCAGTGAATATTCCTGTGACCAAGCAAGCCTGTTCATCGGCTTCCTAGAAGACATTCATGGCTCTTTTTATTACCAGAACAATTTATCAATCTCCTATTGCACTTGTGTTGTGGACACCATAGAAACACTTGGTGACATACTCAAGCATGCCCTGAACTAGGCGGAACCAGTAGCAAATGGTGACAACAATAATCCAACAACTTAATGTTTTTCTATTTTAGTTTTGATTTCTGCAGAGCGGGTGTCAGACCCAGGGCCTCCAGCTGCAAGGCAGAGTGCCCTGCAGCTGGGTGCACAGCCTCGGCTTTTTAAAAAATCATACTTTTTCTAATATGCTGATGCCAAATAATTCTGAAACAAGTATCACAGAGCCACCAAGGCTGATGCTCCTACAAGGAGTGGCTGCAGACAGTGTGTAGGGGATTACGATTTGGGAATGGGGGGCTTGGAGGTTTCTTCTCATGGGTGGAGACAGGGCGTGAATGTCTCCAGTGGATCCAGGGATAGGAATGGGGGCAGTGGACTGGTGGAGCGTGTATAATGTGTGTGTGTGTGTGTGTGTAGTGGGTGTGTACAGCTTTCCCACCTCCCCTGGATATGGGGAGACCCCACACACACCAAGCTGAAGGATTTTTTCCTAGCTTTATTTCTCTAATTTAAGGGAATAAAATCTTGTACAGAGTTGTCAAAAAATCACTCAATAGGGGGTCTACCCATTCTGGTAGCACATTGATTCATAAGATGGTTTGGGGATAAAAATCAAAATTAATAAAAGGGCAGAAAAAAAATAACAGTAAACAGGGTTTAAGACGCGGCCTTGCAAGCTGACCCCAGTTCAATGCTCCTCACACTTATAGAGCACCCCAGATACCACCAGGAGTGATCCTGAGCATGGGGACAGGAGTAAGCCCTGAGCACCATTGGGTGTGCCCCAAAATAATAAAACAAGACCCGAAATGTGGCCAAGCAGTAGTACAGAGGGAAGACATTTGCCTTTTTAAGCCTACCATGTGTTCCATCTCTGGCATCCCATATGGTCCCCTGGAGTACACCCAGGTGGCATTCCTAGTGCATATCAAGAGTAAGCCTTGAGTACTTTCAGATGTGACCCCAAAAACAGAACAAATAATACCCTCCCCCAAAATAAAACAAATAACAACGCAACATGAAAAATCCTGCACTAGCAGAAGCTGTGTCTGCAGGCAGAGAAGAAAGCAGGTAGTATCTTGGTGCTCCCTGGAATCCCCCACTGTGGCTCTTGGGGTCAGGGACTCAGAACCACAGGGACCCAACCGAGACCTTAGACTTGTTCCCCGAAGGGAAGAAAAGTGCTAACTAAGGCTTCCAGAACCTATGGACAGTCTCAGCTTCCCTCTGAGTATTTGTTTTATTCATTTGTTTTTAACTTTGTTTAAGTACTACGGTTATAGAAGTTGTCCATAATACAGTTGCTGCAGGTATTCAATGTTCCAACACCAGTCCCCCACCATTGTCACCCAGTTCCTACACCCTCAAGACTGTCCCCTTAGCAGGCACAAACTAATTTCTTTATATTGCTTGTGACATCAAAATTGGCAGTATAATTAAAAATAAATAGCAAAAATTTGAGAAAATTGTTCTATCTCACAGCGGTGTTGTTAAAATCATTGTCTGAGGGCTCTTTACTAAGCTGCCCTTTTCTGCTAGCTGAACCTTCTGTGTTATATTATTTCACCCTTATGGACCTCAGTTGTTTCTAATCTCTAATAACCCTACTGGGCTGTCAGTTTTGTGGAATTTGGTGAGGTATAGCTGCATATGTGGCCACACACTCCAGGAGCTTCAGAATTGGTAGAACTGGGACGTTTTATGGCTCACCTTTTTCAGAGGATCCCCCTGAGTTTTCAGCCCAAATATTGGGTATTCCGTAGATTTCTTCAGCCTGGCATCTTTTCTGGATTAGTCTGAAGTTGTGATGTGATGCTTAGCCATTTTCAGCGGCAGCTATGAATATGGGTATGGTTCCTGGGGCTACCAGAGATGTCTGACCCCACCAAGGACATGAAAGTGGCATTGCGGAAGATTCCCCACCCACAGCGTCAGGTTCTGGAGGGTCTGAAACCTGGCTAGTGAGTTCAAGAGACAGCTCCCCAACACTCACACAATTCAGATTCTCTCCAGTAAGTGAAATCTCTTGTTGTTCTTTATTTCAGGTTTATACATGGCGCTGCTCAAAATTACTC
>JAJIBD010031035.1:0-224271 GCA_021461705.1 Cryptotis parvus | reverse complement strand
CACTGGAGCTTGTGTACCTTGGTCGAGAAGTCAACAGATGATGAACGACCTAAAAACTTGAGCTGCGCAGGAGAAAGAGAGAGTGGCATGGAATGCCTTCAAAAAAGCATCAAAGAAATAGAGAAAAGACAAAAAAACCTCCAGCTCCGGCACATCTCTCAACTCCACTGTTCTCTCTGCATTAACATATGCCTCAGAGACCTGGGCCCTAAGAAAGCAGGATGAGAATACTATTCGGGTCTCCCAAAGAGGGAATCGAAAGAGCTATGCTTGGAATATCACGCCTCACTCAAGTGAGAGAAGGAATCCGGAGTTCGACCTCAGTCACTGTTCCAGAGTCAGGGACGCTGTCTCATTTGCCAAGGCATCGAAAATCAGATGGGCTGAACATGTAATGTGATTTGGAGACGACCGCTGGACTAGAGCCATTACAGACTGAATCCCACGGGATGTCAAAAAGATCACGTGGCCACCACCTACAAGATGGTTCAGACTTCTTCGTCAAGACCATGAACAAAACAAAACAAAACATAAAAAAGACCATGAACAAACGGTTTGAGGCTCTTCACATTCCTGAAGCAACCAGATGCCATTGGCACTTGATAGGGTCAAATGGAGATGTTACTGGCGCCCGCTCGAGCAAATTGATGAATAACGGGATGTCAAGTGATCCAGTGATCAAGTTTATGGGTAACACCCAGCGATGCTCAGCAGTCGCCTCTTGGCTCTGCACTCAGGAATTACTCCTGGTGGTGCTCGAGGCACCATATGGGATGCCAGGGATTGAACCCAGGTTGGCCATGTGCAAGGCTAATGCCCCTCCCCTCTGTGCTATCGCTCCAGGCCCTGGTCTCTTTTTAAAGACAACTCTTTTCTGATTTGGCATTGTCACAATCAATGATCTGGAAGATGGTTTTGCCCTGCATTTTTAAAAGTTATTTCATCAAAGCCACTTTCCACACAGTTTCTGCATTTTTATACCATGATTTTACCCTTGTGATGAACATTCTCACTCTTGGACACAGTGGAGTTGCGCTTTGATTCATCTCTTTAGAGAGAGTTTCCGGTGGCATGTTCCACAGTACCCTTGGCATGCCAGGCCGCAGAACTTAGATTCATTCTGAAGATGGCAGCAACTCACTGGCCGACATGAAGAGGCTGGAGTGACATAATTAAAGTTTTGTTTCAGAAAGATCTTTTGGCTGTCCAGTCTTCAAGGAGGAGCCATAGGAGGAGAACTAGGAGCTCCTGCCAGCCTTCTCCTCTTCATAGGACTTGGTACCCATTGTTCCGTTTTGGCTTCACCATACAGGGAATCATACAGTCTCCATCATGGTGGCCAACTGGCCTATGAAAAAGTGTTCTCTTCACATCCACAAAATGAAATTCCAAGGGACTGGAGAGATAGTAAGGTGCTTGCCTTGCATTCACCTGACCCAGGTTCAATTCTTGGCATCCCCTATATTCCCCTGACACCGCCAAGAATAATTCCTGAGTGCAGAGTCAGGTATGACCCCAGAAGCATTGCTGGGGTATGATCCAAAACCTGCAAAGAAAAAGAAAAGAAAAGAAAAATCCAAATCATAGAGAGATATCCCCTGCCACCAGTGAGCATGGGTGAGAGGCTCTGAAACAACCAGTGCTGGTTGACAAAGCAGACTTCATTCACTGTGGACAGGGATGAACCTGGTTTAATCTCTAAAGAAAACACCTTGGACACCCCTCTGACGACATGAGAATTCCCAGATAATGCAGCCATTCAATTCTTTGTCCTCTATTCCAAGAACTCAGAAACAAGTATGAAAGCTTTAGGTACTCATGGTCACTGTAGCCTGAGGTACAGTACAGGACTTAGAAGCCGACCACAAGCCCAATAGCGGGAGGGGATCAAGAAACGGAGGCAATAAATGGATGGACATGGAAAGGATCATGTTGAGTGAAATTAGTCAGAAGGAAAGAGAGATATAGAATGACTGCATTTATTTGCATGACATAAATATACATATTATGATACCAAAATCCAATGTCAGGTGAAACGTGAATCAGGAGGTCTTACCAAAGGTAGAAATTACCATAAATGTGTGTGAGTCAGAGGTTAGGTAAGACAGAGAAGGGAACATGTGCAAATAAATATCGAAAGGACTAATACCAACCTAGAACTGAGCATTAAATACAGGCAAAAAAATGCACATGATGGCCTCTAAGTGTATGTATTGCAATCCACAATATGTAAGAGAAGGAAGAGAGAGAGGGAAAAAAAGAGAGAAAGAGATAAAAGAACCTGCCATAGAGGCAGGCTATGGGAGGGGGAGGGAATTGGGGACATTGGTGGTGGGAAATGGGCACTGGTGGAGGGCGGGTGCTGGAACACTGTGTGACCGAAATCCCCAAACATGAACAATGTTGCAATTGTATATCTTACATTGGTATAATAAAATATTAATTCAAAAAAGAAACGGAGGCAGACTGCTCAGCTACAAGAAAAGACGGAGCCTTGAAATTTCACTACAACTTGATAGAACTGGAGAGTGTCATGTTAAGTGAAGTGAGTCAGAAGAAGGGCAAATACTGGGATGTTCTTGCTCAGATGTGAGCAGAAGGAAACATGGCATTGACAATTCCCAATGGAAACAAACCATGAGATTCTGCCAACAGAACAGAGTTTGCCAAGTATTCAGGGTGGGGCTGGGGAGAGGCTTGAGGAAAACAGATCTAAGAACAGTGGCAGAAGGAAATGGGCTCTCTGCTGGGTGGGCACCTAAAAACATCATATGCCTAAAATGTGAATCAGACCGTTGTAAATCATAATACCTCATTAAAAACACTAAAACTTCTGGGGAGGGTTGGGCCACACACTGCCAGTGGCTTAGCTCCTGGCTTACTCCCTGGCTCTGACTCCAGGGCTCAAACTTGGGCTGTCTGCATGAAGGCAAGTGCCCTATCTATTGTACTATTTCTCTAGCCAAAATGTTTTGCAATTTAAACATAAAATAGACCCAGCTGACAGTCTTCAATAAAATACTAAAACATCTGCAAGTGGTGCCTTTCACCTAGGGCTTGACACGATTCTACCCAGGGATAAAGCAACTCTGTGGTGGAGGAGAGTGTTCCAGGCACCACAGTGGTTCATGGGAAACTGAGGGGCTGGCAGATGGCGGTTGAACCCTCACCAATACAGTGACAACTCCAGTGTGACTTTGTTGGGCAGCAGCACCTCTGGGTATTTCTGTGACTAGACTTTTTCTCTATCTCCTGTCCAGTGAGCCAGGGGAGGGAAGACCTGAAAGAGGACAACTTGAGGAGGAGCCCAGTGCTGAAAGAAGAGATTCCTGCATCACGGAGGCCCATAGGGAGAGAACCAGTGTCTGGGGCACCAAGAGCGACCCTCACGAGTGCAGTGAGGGCTGAAACCCATGTTGATGCTTCCCTGGCTCCATGCTCACCCCCTGCATGTCAGCCACCAGAGTGGATTGGTGAGTCCACCCCACAGCTAGACTTGGTGGGAAGGGACCCAGATAGTTATTGTGGGAAAGAGCCGCTCACTCCCTTTCTCTCCCAGTTCCCAGCACTTCTACCTCGAGTGCTCCGGTTCCAGCCTAGGATGCTTTGGCCCCCAGTAATCCCCCAGGACCCAGGAAATAAAAGGGTTAGGGTTGATTGGCCATTCCTGGGCCCCAGGAGGTGTCAAGTATTTTTTTTTTTTGCTTTTTTGGGTCACACCCGGCAATGCTCAGGTGTCAAGTATTTTCAGCTAGCCCCTGCCTCTGTGTACACCAGCTTGGTTTAAGAGGTGAGTGAGAATAAAAGAAGGTGCTGTGTCAGCCAGGGTAGAAGCAGGGGAGTGCGTATATGAAGAAGAGTGAGGGACAGCCACAGGCTCAAAAAGTACCCAGGAACAGGAGGGGGTAGGTGACTAGCACTGGCTCAGAGTCTGGTGGGAACCTGCTAATTCATAGCAAAATGCAGATATAAAAAGACAACGAGCTCAGGGCAGAGTTGGGGCCCGGGTACTTGAGGACACAGGTCAGACAGAGTGATGGGTCCTTCCTCCTGACAGAGAGGAGGCCTGGGATACTGAAGATACAGGTCAAACAGAAAGAAGGGCCTTTCCCTCGCGCCTTCAGAGTTTCACTTTTTGTCACTTGAAGTTTGTGTGAGCCAAGAACAGGCTGGAGAGCAAACAGTCTTCTTGCACTTGTGTTTAATCAGCTGTGCCACAGCACAGGAGGATGTGTGGCTGCACCCCACCCCTGTGGGCCTCGTCTGAAACCTGATGCATTCCGAAGGTCCCGGTGTCCAGGGAGAAGCCCAGCCCACTGTGTTCACTCGACTTTTCACTCAGCTCCATGTGGCTGCTTTCTCCCAATTGCCCCATGAGGAAAACCATTGGAAAGTTGAGGCCAGAACAAAAGCAATCCTTTCTGAGGGGCTCAAGGGAGCATGAAGTGGGGGAGAGAGGCAGGAGGTGAGTGGGGGACAACTGGTCTACCATCTTGTCTTCATCTCTTCTAATACACATTTGCTTCTTGTTCTCTCTGTGTGAGTCTCTGTCATTCTCTTTCTCTCTCTGTCTCTCTCTGTTTGTCTCTGTCTCTCTCCTCACAGTTTTATTATGCCTCATAGTCACTATGCTCTATCAGGGTGGGAGGTGAGTAGGGACAGCTCATCTACTATCTTGTCTTCATCTCTTCCAATACACATTTGCTTCTTGTTCTCTCTCTCGTGAGTCTCTCTCTCTTTTT
Organism: Cryptotis parvus; assembly: GCA_021461705.1. Taxonomy (NCBI): domain Eukaryota; kingdom Metazoa; phylum Chordata; class Mammalia; order Eulipotyphla; family Soricidae; genus Cryptotis; species Cryptotis parvus. The sequence continues at coordinate 219,529 of JAJIBD010031035.1, read as the reverse complement.
TTCTCTCTCCCACCCCCAGCATCCTTTGCTGGGGCCTTTCTTCATCTCTTCCTGATTAAACACCCATTGGTTGAGCTGACAACCCATTGCCCATTGGCCCTTGCCAGGGCCTAAGGGAGAGCTTCTGCCCAGAGACCCAGATTACACAGAGCTAGTCTCTGCTCACTCAGGGGAATCCCCTGGGCCCCAGGGATGGTGGAGAAGGAAAATGGGGTTTATCTTAAGAGCTGGGTGAGACTCAGAGAGCAAGCAGGCAGTGTCTTTGCTTCCTGCCCCTGTGGGGGCAAATGCTCCAGAGGAAACTGCTCTCAACAGAGGGAGAGTGAACAGGCCTCCCAATGTTCACTCAGGAGACTGCTCTGGCATTTCTGTCCATCCACGGTCCTCCCCTAGACTTCCAGTGGCTTCTGGGTCTTGTCCCGGAGCTCATAGCCCTCATGCTTCTCCCCTGATGTCTGAGACCCCCTCCCTCACTTGCCCTGGGCCCCCACATGGACCAGCCCTTCTCAGTGTTCCTCCCAGAAGACTATGGAATAACCTTGAGGGTGTGAACACCCCTCTCTGCTGTGCACCTCACCCAGCCCAAGTGTCCTCTCTGGTCCTACTTAGCATCTCTCTCAGCTCCTCCCTGACCTCTCAGTCAGGGAAGCTCAAGCTTTAGAGAGTTTGTGTTTGCTCCCTGTGCCACAACCTGAGACCCCAGGGCCCAGGGATACTTGACTCAGAGCAGGCGCTGTCCAGACTCTGTGGGGATGACTGAACGTCCTTCCAGATCCTTTGCTGCAGCCACTGTTCTTATAGGCCCATTTTCTCCCGGGTACCCTGAAGTGACTGAATGCCTCACTGGGCTCTCAGGGAAGCAGAGACAGATTCAAGCAAATTCCTGTTAGCGCCATCCCAGACTTCCCATTTCACAATTCCCACTAACTGCTCTTCAGACAGCAACTCTAATGATACATTAGGAGGGCGTTTTTTGGTTTTCTTGGGCCACACCAGCAGTGCTAAGGGTTATTCCTGGCTCTACACGCAGGTAATGCTCAAGGAACCGTATGGGATGCCGGAATCAAACCCAGGTCATACGCATGCAAGGCAAGCACCCTACCTGCTGTACTATTTTCAACACCACCAGCTTTTATCTATCTATCTATCTATCTATCTATCTATCTATCTATCTATCTATCTATCTATCTATCTGTCTGTCTGTCTGTCTGTCTGTCTGTCTGTCTGTCTGTCTGTCTGTCTGTCTGTCTGTCTGTCTGTCTGTCTGTCTGTCTGTCTGTCTGTCTGTCTGTCTATCTGTCTATCTATCTATCTATCTATCTCTCTATCTATCTGTCTATCTATCTATCTCTCTATCTATCTATCTATCTATCTATCTATCTATCTATCTATCTATCATCTACCTATCTACCTTATCTATCTATCTATCTATCTATCTATCTATCTATCTCTATCTATCTATCTATCTATCTATCTATCTATCTATCTATCTATCTATCTATCTATCTATCTATCTATCTATCTATCTATCTATCTATCTATCTATCTATCTATCTATCTATCTAATCTAGAAGGGCCAAGATTAGCCCTGAAAAATACCTAGCCCAGGGATTTTGTCAACTACAATTGACATATAGTTTTAATTCTCTTAGAGGCCCTTCTAGGGATGCTCCTTGCAGTTCCAGGCGCCAGCAGGGTCACCCAGGGCAGTGCTGGAGATGGGAAACATGTGAGCCCAAAAAAAAAAAAAAAAAAAAACTGTAGTTAACTCCAATTAATCAAAAACAACCCTGCGCGCACTCCACCACAACCAAAAAAAATACCAAAAAAAAAAAAAAAAAAATAAAAAAAATAATATTAATGGATGTGGGGAGGGGGGGGGGGAAAGGAGAGCAGAAAAGAGGGGGGGTGGGGGGCGCCGGGCAGCGCAAGGGAGAGGGAAAGGGGAGGGATGGGGAGATAAAAAAAAAACAACGAAAAAAAAAAAAAAATAAATATTAAAAAAAAACTGACCTTTGGCTCCCCCCCTACATAAGAAAAAGAGGAATTAAGAACAACCCCACTAGGGCAAACTTCCCCCCAAGGAAATCCAGAAAACTATTTTGGATGGGATTCTAGAAGATTCCGGAGCTCAGCACTGCCTGCACTGCCCACTCCAGAGAGGACAGAGCAGTGAGGGAAGGGGATGGCTACAAAGCAGAGATGGTCACCCTCCATGCGGGAAGGGTCCCCTTTATCATGCTAGGATGCTTCTGCTCCTCCAGCGAGGATGGGGTGAGGGATTTCCTGGAATCTTGGAGACGGGTCTGACAGGCGGGCCCTGTTCTCCAGCATGTATCCCCTAGCTCAGGAGTCAGTATGGCTCCAGCCTCACTTCTAACAGCACTCCCCCCGACTCCAGCCAGATAAAGCTTCGGCTTCTGAGTCATCCTCTGCACCAGGTCTGGGCACCCAGCCCAGCCGACAGGCCCTCCCTCTCCTCCCCAGGCCTCCGTGCCAAGGCTGCACCAAGCCTGGGCTCATTAGAAGCTGCCGGCCCAGCTCACCCACTCAGGCAGGCTGGCTCGGTGGTGGGGAGCTGCGGAGCTGTAAAAAATGAGCAAGGCGCCAAGAGCAGGCAAAGGGCACTTGGGGTTCACACTCAGTGCCCGGGCTGCTGCTCTCAGAGACCGGTGAAGAGAGCAATCAGGAAACGGCCATTTCTGCTACTCAGCAGCTACTGGTCCTTTCCCCCAAGGAGAGCTTGCTTGCTGCAGAGTCCAGCAGGACACGGGCACCTCCCAAGAAAGCTGTGCCCTGCTGAGCAGCTGCTCACAGAGCAAGTGGGGGCGGCGGCGATGCGGAGGGAACACCGCCCCCAGAATGAGACTCGGTGACTTGGCCTCATGAATGTTTTCTTAGGGTCAAGGTACCAGTTCGGGGCCAGCTGTGAGCTGGAAAGAGAGGCGACAGGCAGAGGCTGTTGGTGGAATGGTTATCCCTGAGCAAGAATGTCTAGTCCCTGGGAAGGGAGAAGAGGGAGAAGGAGGAGGGAATGACCTGCAGGCTGTGGTGGGGTTGTTCCTGGCTGGCAACGGTGGTCTGATGAGGGCCCTAAGCATTAGCAGCAGTGTAGCCTACCGGGCCCAGGGGTGGGCCACGGAGCCTGAGGTCCTCCTAACCCCTGACCGCTTCCCACAACCAACCTGGTTCCTTCTCTGTCCTTGAGATCCCCCAGGTCACAGGGGACAAAGTTCAGATGTCACAACGTCAGCAAGGAGAAGGGGAGAGTAAAGAAATGAAGACCCAGTTCTGCCTCTGAGGGCCCCAGGACGGGTGCAAGTGGCCTGTGGGTAACCCAGCAGCTCGTCCTGTTACTGGGAAGCTGCTGCCACGCCTGTTTCCTGAGTCACCCCTGCTAACGCCCACCTTCCAGGAGTCATGGGGTTCCTCCCTTCTCCACCCTAGAAACATACCAAGGTTCAGGGTGTCATGCCCCACCCTTCATTGATACAGAAGTCTACCCTCTGGGCAGGATAGTGCAATGGCTAGGGCACTTGCCTGGTGCCCGGAGTCCCGGGTTCCATCCCCAGGAATTCCAGAGGTTCCCCTGAGCCTTCCACCGGAGGGGATCCCTGAGCGAAGAGCCAGGAGTAAGCTTTGAGCACCTTGGGATGTGGCCCCAAACCAAAGAATAAATAAATGATGTCACCAAGTTGGTCCCATCTGCAGACAGGGGCCTCTCAATAGTCACTGAATCATAGAAGAGGGGGTGTGGAGACAGCGGGGGAGGGAAGGGAACAAGCAGCACTCCTGCTCTGCCTCACCCCTGCTTCACTGGGGCCTCCCTGCCAGGATTTTGGGTCTTACAGGTGCAAAAAAATTTAGGCAAAATTTGAACAAACCTGGCCTCTCCCTTGTCTTGCTCTCTTCCCTCTGCCCTCAGAATATAACTCCCACTAATACCCTGAATCATCCACTTCACATTGGACTGTTTTGTATTTTATTTTTCCCCTAAATTTTATTGCACCATTTTTGACATACAATTGCAAGATGCTCATGCAGAGTTCCGGTTCCACAGCATTCCAACACCCATCCCTCCACCCAAACCCATCTCCCATCACCAATGAGCCGACCTCCCTCATCTCTCCCACACCTCAACTACTTGACGGGTCCTGTATGTCTTCTCTCTCCTCTCTATCTATCCCTCCCTGCCAAACTTTCCTGCACATCGTGGAATGCAGTGGATTAAAGGACATTACTGTTTCCACTATTTTGATGGACGGCGGCGCAAGGCAGCAGCGTGACCTGGGCTCAAACTGGTTTTGCTCTGTTAATCTGGTCGTGAGTATCCCAGCGTCCGGACAGCGAAGGTGGTGGCTAGTGTGGTGGGGGCGAGTCTCATCGGGCTGCTTCCGGGCCCCCGGAGGAGATGGGGGCCCACTCCCAAAACCTATCTGTTCTCCTGGGAGCCCCATTGTCAGCTTAGCCGGGGAAGCGGAGTTCCAGCTTCCCAGGCACGTCTGAGCCCACATGCTATGGCTGGTCGCCCCAGGGCAGCTCCTGGGCAGGGCCACCAGGCTCGACAAAATGGAGGGGGAATGGCCTACCCTGACTCCATCTGACGAATTCCCAGCGATTCCCGCTTCTGGGAGCTGCCTACCTGGGCTCGAACTGGTTTTTGCTCTGTTAATCTGGTCGTGAGGTAGTGTCCCAGCGTCCGGACAGCGAAGGTGGTGGCTAGTGTGGTGGGCGAGTCTCATCCAGCTGCTTCGGGACCCCCTGGAGGTGATGGGCCTCCCAAAACCCATCTGTTCTCCCGGGAGCCCCATCTGTTTTTTATTTTAGAGTGACACTCAGCCGTGCTCAGGGATCACTTCTGGCAGGGGGGGGGGACCATATGGGAGCTTAGGGATTGTATCCTGGTTAGCTGTGTGCAAGTCAAGTGCCAACCTCCTGTACTATCTCTCTGGCCTCTGTTGGTTTTTTTGGGGTGCCACACCCACACCTAGTCATTCTCAAGACCCTCCCAGCTCAGTGCTGAGGGGTCACTCCTAGGGGTACTTGGGGGGGTATGTGGTACTAGGACTGAATGCAGGATCCCTGCATGCAACCCTAGTTCCCATAAAGTTCTTTTAATTTTTTTTTCAGTGCTAGGAACCAATCCCAGGGTCTCCCACATGAGGCATCCCTTCACTGTGGTGCTACACCTTCAGCCTATAACTTGTTTATTTGTGTACTAATTTATAGATCATCCTAAGCCTGAAACTCAGCACTTTGAGGACAGGCATTTCTCTCTCTCTCTCTCTCTCTCTCTCTCTCTCTCTCTCTCAGGGAACCATCTGGGATGCCAGGGATCAAACCCAGTTCCCTGCATGCGGGCAATCACTCTACCTGTTCTACTATCCCTCCAGCCCCCAAGAAAGTGTGCTCTAAGAAATATGCCAAGACTGGTGCAGCTCAGCAATCTCCACAGTGAGTCTTTGGGTTCAGAGTAATCAACCTGCATGAATGGACAGGATTGGAAGGAACCAGAAAAGGCAGGATTCTGCCATTTCAGCCTGTGGACCCCGTCCTGCATACATCTCACTGGATGGTATAATTTTGGTCCTTGTGCCCAGGAATTCAGATTTAGTGTCTTAGGAAGTGATCAAAGAACATATGCTTTAAAAGCGAGTCCACAAAGCCCCTCTAGGGCTCCAAGGAGGTTCCATCCTTCCCACTTTGGAACCTGTTCCTGCCCAGCAGCATCCCAGCTCCCAGCAACCCTAGGAAACTCCATACAAGTGACCTGAGAGCAGGCTCAGAGAATTGTGTATAACTCAATCAGTGTAATATGAGCAATAAGGTCTTTTAGCAAAGTGTTCCCACAGTCAAAAAAAAATAAAAGAGCAGTCATGGGCCAGAGTGATAGTCCAGCAGCGAGGGCGTTTGCCTGACCCAGGTTCGATCCCCAGCATCCCCATATGGTCCTCCAAGCACCGCCAGTAGTAATTCCTGAGTTCAGAACCAGGGAGGAACCCATGAATATGTCCGGGCATGACCCCCCAAAAAGCAACAAATAACAGAGCAGTCACTGAGGTGCATGGGGGTGACCTGGACAGACTCAGAACCTGAAACTCTGTCTTGACCCTTGTAAATTGCCTCTCTCAGAACTGGGCTCTGGCGTGGCCTTCTTCGCCCCAGGCTGGCAGTTTTGCCCCTCAGTTTCTCTCAATACCCACAGTGGTGAGCTTTGCACGTACCTCGGTTACTATGGGAACCAAAAGCCTGATGAAACCCAGAAGCGTATCTGGGCGACACGGGAGCTATCTTTAGAAAAACTCACTTCACAATTGATTGTGGCTGGTATTGTCTCCATGTTCTTGCAGTCTTTTAAAACAGCAAATGTGCCTTTGTGGGCAGCTGACGTCATTCCCCTCGGACAGGGTGCCAGCCAGCACCAGGGCTCCTGCTCCAACTGCCATCAGGGAGCTTAAGAGATAACTGTGGAACGAAACACAGCAGCTGATGGGAAAGGGCTTGGGCAGCCCCCAGAGGGAAACATCAACTGGTTAGATGAGTCAGTGAAAACAAGTTGTTGCAGGTGGGAAGTTCTCTAACTTAAATGAACGAGTGAATGAGGCTTAGCTTAAGAGTATTCCAATGGGTGGATGTGGAGAGTATCCTGCTCAGTGAAATGAGTCAGAAGGACAGACATAGAATGATTGAATTAATTTGTGAGATATATATATATATATATATATATATATATAAAATGCACATGTGCATATGTGTATGTATATGTATCACAAATATTATATATATAAGATCAATGTTCAAGGCCAGGGAAAATTGGGGCTAGGAGGACTGGTCAATGGTTGGAATCTGCCACAAGTGTGTGTGGGAGTGGAGGCAGATAAGAGCGAGAAGGGACCAGTATGACAATAATAGTTGGAAATAATAACACTATACTAGAACTGAGTGTTGAAAGTGGGTAAAGGGATATACCTGATACCCTTTTGGTATCTGAACTGCAAACCACAATGTGCAAAAGGAGAGGGAGGGAGGGAGGGAGGGAGAGAAGAGAGAGAGAGAGAGAGAGAGAAAGAGAGAGAGAGAGAGAAGGGTCTGTCCTAGAGCAGGTTGGAGGAGGGAAACTGGTGCTGGGAAATGTGCACTGGTGGATGGATGGTGCTGGAACACGGTATGATTGAGACCCAATCATGAACAGCTTTGTTATGGTCTATCTGATGGTGATTCAATAAATAAAGTATTCCAGTGGGGCTGGAGCCATAGTACAGTGGGTATGTCAGTTTTAGATAAACAACAAAATAATGGGGAGTGGATATGAGTATATTCCCAGTAATAGCCATGTGAATAATAACAAGAACAATAATAGTTCTCTGCTAATCTGACTGTCAAGTTTAGGTGGGTAGGGCACTTGCCTTGCATATTGCAAACCCAGGTTTGATCCTTGGCACTCCTTATGGGTCTTTCAAGCCCCTTCAGGTATGATCCATGAGCACAGAGCTAGGAGTAAGTCCTGGCTCTAAAAAAAAAGCAAAAAAAAAGTATTTTATTGGAGAAAATTTCCTGACAGTCAACGGTTGGCGGAGAGGCTTCTCAGGAGGAGCGAGTTTGGAGCAGAGGTTAAGACCTACCAAGATTCGCCCCTGAGGAAGGAAAGAGGAAGAGAGGAGGGAAGAGGAAGAAAAACAAAGGAGGAAGGAGGAAGGGGAGGAGGAGAGAAGAGGCAGAAGGTGCTGCGTGGACCTGGTGTGGGTGCAGCGTGGAAGCGGTGTGGACGCGGTGTGGGCAGTGCTGTGAGGCACAGCTGCCGTCTCCAGCAAGCCTGGATCTGAGTCTGAAGGGGAGGGGTGGTGGCGCTTTGATGCAGTTCACGTTCTTGGTTTCTTCTTGCAGCTTCAGATAGGTTGATTTTACACAGCTGCTGTGGAAGGTTTGGAAAGATGACTTTGGTGGCCGAAGGACTAGACTCCGTGGAGATGCAAGCAAAGATGCTCCAGGGCTAGGGCTGGGGTCCCTCCCGACCCTGAGCAGGGGAGGCCCCAGCCTCTCCCTTGGTGTGACCCAGGGTGTGACAAAGAAGGGGACCCAGGGCAGACACAGGACTAGGGAAATAGGGTCTCTGACTCAGGCGGTCAGTGAATCTGCCTGCCGCTTTGACAGCCGACCTTCCACCTCTGAGGTCAGGCTGGCAGCGGAGGCTCTTCTCACTCGATGGGATGGTGTGACCTTGTGCGGACCAGCCAAGTGTTAACAGGGATGGCGCCAGGAGAAGCTGTCCTAGCTGAGAGGGGAGCAGAAGCGCAGCAGCTCCTGGGGTCTGGCACATTGGGGTTAAATAACGTTCCCTTCCTTCCTGAGCTTGTGCGGTGACCTTGCCTCACTGCCCTGTCGAATATGGGGGAGGAGACAGGCCTGTGGCTCGGCCTCAGATGCTTTTTTTTTTTTTTTGCTTTTTTGGGTCACACCCGGCAATGCTCAGGGGTTACTCCTGGCTCTGCACTCAGGAATTACTCCTGGCAGTGCTCGGGGACCATATGGGATGCCGGGGATCGAACCGGGCCGGCATGAGCCGGCCACGTGCAAGGCAAACGCCCTACCCACTGGGCCACCGCTCCGGCCCCTCAGATGCATTTTTTATCTTCGTTGCTCTGCAGGTCCTAAGGCTGCTTAGACTTGGCTAAGCTCAGGCCCCTCCTCTCTCCACACTCACCCACCCACAGCAGAGCCATGAACACTGAGTGTGACCCTCAGTTTGGAAATGTCACCTATCAGGCTACCGGTTCACCCAAACAGCAGATGTCTGCTCCGCTCCTGAACACTGTGTTTTATCACCCTCACTAATCCATTTTGGTTACAAGTCGGGTGGACAGATTTAGCAAATAAAAATACAGAACATCCAGTGAAATGTCAGTTTCAGATAAACAACAAAAAAATAAAGGGGGAATATGAGTATATTCCCTGCAATATCTGAGTCACGTGAATAATAATAACAATAATAGAGCTCTGTTAATCTGAACGTCAAGTTGAAGTAACTGTTCCGTGTTTTATCTCGGGAGCCTGAGTATGCAGGAGGTCCTAGGCTGGTCTCCTTTCTTTGATGGGAAAGCGCTCGTGATTTATCCTAAGCCTCCAACAATGATGAAGACCCTTTTCTGACCTCTCTCTGAGGCTGGGGAGAGTGAGAGCAGTGGGCAGCTCCCTGTTGTGCACAAAGAAATAGAGGCTTAAATAGATGGTTACAAAATAGTTGGGTGGGAGTCCTAAGTAAACCATCTGCAGGCGGCCTGAGTCTACAACACTCCTGCAAAATGCCTTATTCCACCATGCTGCGAAAAGAAACTCACGGCAGTGGCAACAGGGGCAGAATGGCATCCTGGTAGAGTGGCAACACGGCAGATGGCATCACAGTAGAGTGACATCGCAGCACAGTGAATCACAGTAGAGTGGCATTCTATAGTGGAGTACATGCCAACCATGATCCCGGGCAAACAAGTTACAAAGATGCTTTTAAAAATGAATGGACTTTGTAAATGTTAATATATGCCACTTTTTAAATAAAATGGTAATAGGAATTTACCACAAATTCTTTGGGGTGCAATCAGAAGAAATGGGATATTTAATGGGATATTTAATGAATTTTTTAAATTCACTTTTAAACCAGTGAAGGCTATGTCATTACGTATTCTGACGTTCCTAGTCACAGAAGATGAATTTTTAATTATCTGACATACTTGAGTGGGTGAATGAGTCTTTGGGGCTAGAGCAGTCTGTGCAGGGTGAGGACAGAAGCCATTTGTGCATAGATGAATAAAAGTGGACTAGCATGCTTGGGTTTTAGTCTCGTCTTGTCACAAGTAACCAAGTGCCTTACCTCACTGGAAACGTTTCTTAATCTGTATAATTAGGTGGGAAAACTTGCTTTCAGCTCATCATCCTGTATTTGGATGAAAGATGGTGGTAGGTAGAGGTGGTTTGTATGTGTGTGTAGGTGTGTGTATGTGTGTATGTGCTTTTTGTGTGTGTGCTTGTGCATGTGCTTTGTGTGTGTGTGCTTGTGTGTTGGGGTAGTGATGTCACGGGACACGAGGGCATTTTCATCTCTCACATGGCACAATCCTGTCTTTTATTGTGATTCATTCACTCATTCAGTATCACACAAGGAAGTGCCAAAGAAAACTTCAGTCCACCTGTGACAAGAGAAGGTAGAAAGGCGGATGTTCTGAACAGATTAGATTTAGTAGCCTGTCTCAGAGTCCAGGAACAAACAGCAAAGCTGCTCTTTCTTCCAATTTCCTTTTAGATCAGCTATTTAAATGTACAGCTCTAAAGTAAGTGAAGGCCAGGTCAGGTCACTCAAAGAAATCCAAGGGCCAATGTTCAGAGCACAGAGCGTTGGGTTTTCCCCAGCTCCCCTGTTTAACGTTCTCAGTCAAAACTTCAGAGAAATCCGGGCTTAAGAGTCCTGCCTTATTGATACCAAAGCAGCTGGCCCTGCTGATAGCATATGTGATTAGACTGGGAGTTGAGTGAACAAAAAACATATTTCCTCAACCGCAGACCTCGAGCAAATCTCCATCATCACCCACAGGCTGAAACTCAGGCTTTGAGCAAACACACTGCTCTGAGAACTCCCCAGGAAAGAGCCCCGGTCTCTACCTGCAGGGCGTGGCTGGAGAACCGGGAACCCGGGTCTCTGCCTGCTGGGCCTGGCGTTGATGGCAGCATTGCAGGGAATTCCTCTCCCTTGCTCTTAAGAATGTTCAGCTGGGCTCCAGAGATCCTTTTGTTTATCCAAGCCATCCCTGAGATAAAACAAAGTACACATTTCTCAGAGAAAGGTTCCAGAAAGCTGGGTTGAGCCTACACAGTCCCCTGACTTCCGCCTCCCCCAAGCCACCCCCATGGTACCTGGCCTGAACGTTGTCCTGCCTTAGTGCAAAGCCACATTTATCCTGACAATGTCCTTCAGCTACTCCAGGCTGCAAAGAGACCGAACCCCAAATCATTACCGCTCAAAGTCCATCTGCCTTTGATGACTTTTTTTTTTGAACCCAGACTACTTTTTTCTGGGAGAGCAGGGAAGGGCTCTCTGAGCATTACATGAGAAATCAGCCAAACAGGCCTGACCTGAGCTTCTGGCCTCTAATTTTTGCACTAAATCAACGGGCTCAGCTTCTTCGTGGTAGCCATTTATGGCTAGCCTATGGGGAGAAACCATGTTTGTGCATTTTATAGGCATGTTTGTGCCTTTATAAGCTACCAAATCTAATCTGCTCAGAACATCCGGCTCTTTCTACCTTCTCTCGTCACAGGTGGGCTGAAGGTTTCTTTGGCACTTCCTTGTGTGATACTGAATGAGTGAATGAATCACAGTAAAAGACAGGACTGTGCCATGTGAGAGATGGAAATGCCCTCATAAGTGTCCCTGTGACATCACCACCCCACCACACACACACACACACACACACACACACACACACACACACACGGCTATAATATTTCTTTGTTCTCAACACAGTTCTCTGTGTGGTAAAAGCACAAAGCTCTCTGTCCAGTTCGCTTCCCTTTCATCTGAGCGCCAGGTACGGAAGAACTCTGCCTTCCCGCTGGCTCCATGTTCACTAAAAAGGCAAGGCGTGTCATTAAATATTCCCTGGAGCTCCCTGGGCTTTGTTAGAGCAGCTCCTTTTTCTGGCAACAGCCTGAGATTACTGCAAGGGAGCTTGAGTTACACCCGAGCTGTGAAGTCACCCCAGAAGGCACTTGTTTAGACTGGAATGGAAGCCTTGAGTGGATATTGAAGCTTGTCCTTCCCTTTTGTCTAGGCTGTCCAAGGGCAGAACGTCCAGTTAGGATCCTGCCCCATTTGTATTGTGTCTACTGCAGAGGCGCATTCTTCACACCGCAGCCTGCACGGACGGGATGGTCCCACCCCAAAGCAGTTAGCCCAGGTGCCGTATTTGTTTATCACATACATGCTAACACTGGAAGGAAACTCCTGTCAGTAACTTTCTCTGAGTGCCTGTTCATTTGCCTTCTGTTTTTTTGCTGAGTTCCTACAATGAATAGATTTTATTAGTGTGGGGGGGGGGGAAACACAGGGAGTGTGGGTGGATTGTGTGTGGAGTGTGACAGGGTACTCGCTCTGTGGCCAGTAAGAGAGTTTGCTCATGCAGCAGAGCACTACTATAGTGGGGAGGGCCCTTGGTTCCCTGAGCTTCACCGTCAGAGAGAGGGAGAGAGACAGAGAGAGAGAAATAGGAAGAGAGGGAGAGAGAGACAGAGAGAGGGAAAGAGAGGGAAAGAAGGAGAGACATTGAGAGAGAGACATTAATAGAAAGGGAGAGAGAGACAGAGAGAGGAAGAAAGACAGGAAGAGAGAGGGAGAGAGAGGGAGAGAGAGGAGAGAGAGAGAGAGAGAGAGAGAGAGAGAGAGAGAGAGAGATTGCTCCAGTGAATATTCCTGTGACCAAGCAAGCCTGTTCATCAAGCTTCCTAGAAGACATTCATGGCTCTTTTTGTTACTGTGAACAATTTATCAATCTCCTATTGCACTTGTGTTGTGGATACCACTTAGGAAACACTTGGTGACATACTCAAGCATGCCCTGAACTAGGCGGGAACCAGTAGCAAATGGTGACAACAATAATCAACAACTTAATGTTTTTCTATTTTAGTTTTGTATTTCTGCAGAGCGGGGGTCAGACCCAGGGCCTCACACAGGCAAGGCAAGTGCCCTACAGCTGGGTGACAGCCCCGGCTTTTTAAAAAATCATACTTTTCAATATGCTGATGCCAAATTAATTCTGAAACAAGTATCACAGAGCCACCAAGGCTGATGCTCCTACAAGGAGTGGCTGAAGACAGTTGTGTAGGATTACGATTTGGGAATGTGGGGCTTGGAGGTTTCTTCCTCATGGTCTAGACAGGGCGTGAATGTCTCAGTGGATCCAGGGATAGGAATGGGGGCAGTGGACTGCAGGAGTGTGTGTGTGTGTGTGTGTGTGTGTGTGTGTGTGTGTTACAGCTTTTCACCTCCCTGGATATGGGAGACCCCACACACACCAAGCTGAAGGATTTTCCCCCCCAGCTTTATTTTCTCTAATTTGAAGGGAATAAAATCTTGTACAGAGTTGTCAAAATCACTCCAATAGGGTGTCTACCATTCTGGTAGCACATTGATTCATAAGATGGTTTGGGGATAAAAATCAAAATTAATAAAGGTCAGAAAATCAGTACAGGGTTTAAGACGCATGGCACAAGCTGACCCCAGTTCAATGCCTCACACTTATAGAGACACCCCAGATACCACCAGGAGTGATCCCTGAGCATAGGGACAGGAGTAAGCCCTGAGCACCATTGGGTGTGCCCCAAAATAATAAAACAAGACCCCCGAAATGTAGGGGCCAAAGCAGTAGTACAGAGGGAAGACATTTGCCTTGCACACAGCCTACCTGTGTTCCATCTCTGGCATCCCATATGGTCCCCTGAGTACACCCAGGTGTGATCCCTGAGTGCATATCCAAGAGTAAGCCTTGAGTACTTCCAGATGTGACCCCCAAAACAGAACAAATAATACCCTCCCAAAATAAACAAATAACAACGCAACATGAAAAATCCTGCACTAGCAGAAGCTGTGTCTGCGGCAGAGAAGAAAGCCAGGTGAAGTTTCCGTTGGTGCTCCTGGAATCCTCAATTGTGGCTCTTGGGGTCAGGGACTCAGAACCAGCAGGACCCAACCGAGACCTTAACTTGTTCTCGAAGGGAAGAAAAGTGCTAACTAAGGCTTCCAGAACCTATGGACAGTCTCACTTCCTCTGAGTATTTGTTTTATTCATTTGTTTTTAACTTTATTTAAGTACCACGGTATAAAAGTTGCCCATAATACAGTTGCTGCAGGTATTCAATGTTCCAACACCAGTCCCACCACCATTGTCCCCAGTTCCCCCACCCTCAAGACTGTCCCCTTAGCAGGCACAAACTAATTTACTTTATATTGCTTGTGACATCAAAATTGGAAGTGTAATTATAAAAAAATAAATAGCAAAAGAAAATTTGTGAAAATTGTTCTATCTCACAGCGGTGTTGTTAAAATCATTGTCTGAGGGCTTACTAAGCTGTTTTCTGCTAGCTGAACCTTCTGTGTTATTGTTTTCACTTATGGACCTCAGTTGGCTTCTAATCTGCTATAACCCTACTGGGCTGTCAGTTTTGTGGAATTTGGTGAGGTATAGCTGCATATGTGGCCACACACTCCAGGAGCTTCAGAATTGGTAGAACTGGAACGTTTTATGGCTCACCCTTTTCCAGAGGATCCCCTGAGTTTTCAGCCCAAATATTGGAGTATCTGTGAATTTCTTCAGCCTGGCATCTTTTCTGAATTAGTCTGAAGTTGTGATGTGATGCTTAGCCATTTTCTGGCAGCAGCTATGAATATGGGTGTGGTTCCTGGGGCTTCCAGAGATGTCTGACCCCACCAAGGACATGAAAGTGGCAGACAGGAAGCAATATTCCCCACCCACATGTCAGGTTCTGGAGGGGTCTGAAACCTGGCTAGTGAGTTCCAGAGACAGCTCCCCCAACACTCACACAATTCAGATTCTCTCAAGGATCATGAAATCTCTTGTTGTTCTTTATTTCAGGTTTATACATGGCGCTGCTCAAGAATTACTCCTGGTGGTGCTTGGGAGACCATATGGAATGCCGGGGATTGAACCAGGTGGACCACCTACAAGGGAAGCGCCGTGCCCATTATGCCATCTTTCCAGCTCTGGAGCTTCCCAAGGCTTCCCAGGTTCCATCCCTGGCACTCCATAGGGTGATCCCTGTGCACAGATCTGGAAATAAATCCAGCACCATCAGGTGGGGCCCCAAAAACCAAAACCAAAAGAAAAGCACACATACAAAGACCACTCAACAGAAGAGAACTGATGTTTTGTATTACAGAAAATTCCTCTCATTCATAAGCAGCTGCCCAGGCCTCCCTTCGAGAATTTTCTTTTTCCTTCAGGAAGTCTCAGAGTTTCCTCCCAGCTGCAGCCAACTGGCCTCACCGGCTCCGAGGGATGCTGCACCCAAGACCTCTTGAGTTCAGGCAGACCTGAGGCACCCCCTCAAAATTCATTTATCTTGTTTTTGCCCCAAATTTCATCCCACTGTATTGTTGAAGGTCTGGGTTTTATAGACACCAAAAGGTCTTTGTACTCGGTCCCAATTTGAAAAATGCAGAAAGGTTTATGCATATGAGTGTTAGTATACTTGGGCCGACTTGAGGGTGCCTGAGCGTGGAGAACCCCTTCATGAGAGAAGTTCTCTTCACACTCCAATGGGTACAAGGCTTTTGAAAGGGCTCAGTCGTGATTTAAAAGTAAAATCATGTTCTGTTGTTTTCCTTTCCTGGAACAATGTATGGCACTTCGTCTGGGGTATGAGATCAGGCACACAGCAAGAATGCTTAAAAATTTAAATCTACTCAGGGACCAGAGAGATGGTGCAGGGATTAAGGTACTTGTCTTGCATGCAGCCTGCACCATATGACCCCCGATAGAATTACTCATATAGCTATATGGCTAGCCACTGCACATTAGTCATATAATGTCCCCTGCCCAAATGGTATCTTCTCATTCCTTAGCACTGAACTACCAGCTAGTTGGCTAAGAATCACCAGGAGTGTCCCCGAGTTCCATGCGTACCTCTTGACAAGCCAGTGCTTTCCAAAAAATATCTGGGGTTTGGGTCTAGAGCAATAGCACATTGGGTAGGGTGCTTGCCTTGCACACACTACTGACCTAGGTTAGATCCATGGCACCCCATGTATTGCCAGAAGTGGTCCCTAAATACAGCCAGGAATAAGCCCTAGGCAGAGTTGGGCATGGCCTCCCCCAAAAAAATCTGGGGCCTGTGGATATGACTCAGAGAGGGGCCTGGTATGTGTAAAGACCTCAGTTTGATCCCTGACTGCACAACAATGTTTAAGTTTGGGGGCTGGAAAGAGAGTATGGAGGGTAGGGCACTTGCCTTGCATGTGGTTGGCTTGGATTTGATTCCTGGCACCCCCTATAGTGCCTTGAGTGCAGAAACAGGAGTCAGCCTGAGCACCACGGGTGTAGCCTCCAAAGAAAACTAAACAAAAACTTGAGCATTTCAGTAGCATGCCCTTTTCTCTTCCCCACCACAGAGCTCTGTGCTGCTCTTGCTCACCTTGACTTTAGGGACCCCTGATAAGATGTGATTGCTGAGCTCTGCCAGCAGCGGACGGTTTGGCTCTGTTCCCAGTAACATCCATTAGGACAGACTCGGGCACTTAGAGATCTGGTTCGCCTCGATGGGAAGCAGCGCACGGACACAGTCCCCCCTCAGACGCCCCTCCCCCAGTCTCGAGAGCTGGCCAGTTAGGAGAAAAGCAGTGGCCAAGAGTTCCTGTTTTTAAATGTCTTCATTAGAGCATAAATGGGGGAAATTCTTAGCAAGGTCAAAGGCTCGTAGGTTGCTTGAATAATTGAGGCCGCTGGTGAGGAAACTTGATTGGATGCAAAAATGGCTTTCATCAGAATTTTCCATCAGAGCCTCTCTTCTATTTAGCGCACAGAATGTCTAGTCGTTTGCCAGTTGTTACGGGGGTCATGTGTTTTCGAGTTTATAGCATTATTTCAGGCTCTGGGGTTATTTGCCCAATAAATTGTTAGAAACCTTCAGTTCTCTGATCCAGATTTGGCCTTACCAAAAGTTCAGTCTGCTTTGTTTCACACCCCCCAACCTACCCCCTACCCTCTAGGCCCACTCCCCACCCCCTTTAAAGTATAATTTGCTCTAATGGTATTTCAGAAGAGAGATGTTTTCATGAGACATAATTTGGGAAAAGGCAGAGGTGCCCAGATGTAGGCGGTCTTTGAATGTTTGACTCTGGTAGTATTTTAACCCCAGTGTAACACATTTTATTGGATTGGAATGCAAAATTTGGATCATAGGTCATGGTGTTCGGGGGAGACTCTCAGAGACTTTAGGGGACCACTCAGCACCCACTCAACCTGGGCTGTTGTTGGAAGCACAGGCTCAGTCCAGACTCACTCTCAGCCCAGACATGACTGTGGAGCGGCAGGATAGTGCAGTGGGTAAGGCCTGGCATATGGACAAGCATGTTCAAGCCCTGGCACCCTCCACGATGGGCCCCTGAGCACAGAACCCAGAGCAAACCCCAAGCATTGCAGGCACAACCCCAAAATTAAGCAGAGAAAGCACACGCATGATTTCATCTTTTTATTTGGAATTTAAAGATTTCCGAGCAACTTCTTCAGTTCTAATACTCGACCCTCCGTGGGACCGAGCACAGCCAGACCCTGGCAGGAGGCTGGGGAACTGGGCCCAGGAGACAGAATGTAAATGGGGTAAATAAAAAAACTCAGTAGTTGGGGGCTGGAGAGATTGCACAGGGGTTAAAACACGTGTCAACTGCAGGCCAAAATGGAGGAGGCTGCTTCTTGTTGGGTGAGCCTCCCCAAAGACTCAGTTGTCTGAAGAAATCGTCTTTAAATTCAGTGTTTAAAAACAATGGAAACAAATGTGCCAAATCTACAATGAGCAAAATATTTGCCTTCAAAAGAAAATAGAATTACAGGAGCTGGAGCAATAATATATGGGGGTAGGACTCCTGGCTTGTACCTGGCCAAGTTGGTTTCAATCCCGACACCCCATAAGGTCTGCCAAGCACTGCCAGGAGAATTTCCTGAGTGCAGAGTCACCAGTAAGCCCTGAGCATTGCTGAGTGTGCCCCCCAAAAAAGTAAAATCAAAACCAAAACAAACAAAAATAACCCAGAATTTCAGTTTCAGCAGACAGTGTAAAGGAAGAAATCAGTGGCAGAGGTGCCGGCGTTGGAACCCACCATTAATACCAGTCTTTCTGCTCACTCTCCATTTCTGCAGTTCTGGCATAGAACCTGGGTGTCAGGTGTGTGAGCCCTGCCCAGCCCTCAGCCTCATTTCCTGGCCTCCACGAGCACATGGGTCCTAACAGCTCCTAAAGTCTTGTGCCAGATTTCTCTAGTGTTTCATAGGTCACAGCCACAAGGTCTAACGCTTAGAAAGTCGGGGTGGAAGGGTGCCAGGCTCTGGAGAGCAGAGAACCAAAGGGCGGGGAGCAATGAAGTCTTCTCTGAAGACGTCTTAGAGAGCAGAGGAGACATGAGGGAAAGAAGCCCCACCTCCCACTTGCCCCAGAACCCTGTATCCTTGGTTCACAGAGAAGGCTCTAGCATCTTGGGCCTGGCGGATCCTTCAGCCACTGCCAGGCCTGGATGGTCTGTCAGGGAGGCACAGACCTGCGCCACATGGGTAACCTGGCACAGACCAGGGTTGGCAGGGAGGTGGGAGAGGAGGGGTTCTGGAGGGAGGTGGGAGAGGCCATGCCCAGGCGCAGAGTGGAGCTCTGCAAAAGGCCAGTGAGGCGTTCCTCCAACGGACAGGGTCAGAACAACCTCCAGTTCATGGTACCCCAGACAGGGTCGTTGCGACACTGCTCATACGCCCGGGGAAGACACGCTCCTAAAGTGCATCTGCTGTTTGTGCGGAAAGAGCATGTTGTAGCCACATGGCAGGGAGGAAGGGGAGAAGGCAGTGTGGGAGTGCAGGAGGCTGAGTTGGGGACGTTGTGTGTGGGAGGGGGTGTCTGGGCTCCATCGCTCATGGATGCATGGACCCACCTCCTGGGGTAAAAACCTCTAGGTACTTTCAAGTCCTCACTGTTATTTATTGGACAGGGCGTGGGGGGTGAGGCGGGACACATCCTGCAGTGCTCAGGAGCTACTCCTGGCAGATGTTCTCAGCCGTCTGAGGTGCTAGGGCCCCAGGCTGCACCAGGCATGGAACTGAGGTGGGCAGACTCCAGGAAAGTGCCTCAACCCCTGTACTATCTCTCCGGCCCTCCGCTGCCTCACCTTTCAGTTGGTGTAGTCCACAATGTGCTTCAGATCCTTTGTGGAGATAAGCTAAAAAGGTTCAGCTGGGGACAGTGGTGGCAGGAAATGTGCACTGGTGAAGGGATGGGTGCTGGAGCGTTGTATGGCTGAAGCCCAATCATGAACAGCTTTGTAACTGCATCTCACAGTGATTCAATTAAAACAAAAGAGGAATAAAATAAATAAATAGATAAATAAATAGTTACAAGCCTAGCGGGTGGCGTGACATTGGGAGGTATCACTTATCCAATACCCAGTAGGTGTATGTGCCCTGTAGTAAGGACCTTTTGATTTTACCTTCATACCAACCTGAAAGGCCAGTGAAGATCCATTTTACAGATCAAGACACTGAGGCTCAGGTTAGAGAATAACTCAGAGGCCAGAGACACAGCACAGCTATGGACACTTACCTGGCATGGGGCCAAGCTGGGTTGGATTCTCAGCACCCTATACGGTCTCCTAAACTCTTCCAGGAATGATCCCTGAGCACAGAGCCAAGAGTAAACTCTGAGCACGACCAACTGTGGCCCTATAACCCCCTGCCCCAACAAATAACCCAAGGAAACATCTCAGATGTCCACATATAAGGATTGGACCTTGAGGGCTGTCCACTCCAGTGTGTCTGCTCCAAACCCCGGTGGAGCCTCAGTTCGCTCCTACTTCTGCTCTTCTGGACCATTATCTGCTGATGCCAATCAATCTTAGCAGTTAGCAAGTGTTCCTCACTCACTTGAACGTGTTTCCAGCATTAGATAAATGTTTAACCCCAGGTGGAGTCTCTCAAATATTTTGTTTATTTGGGGGTTACATTCAGTGATACTCAGGCCTTATTCATTCATGGTGGGACTCAGGGGACCGTACGGGATGCCGGGATTGAACCTGGGTCAGCCACATGCAATGCAAGCATCTTACCTGCGGAAAACTTTGGCTCTGATTCCAAGAGTGTCTGAATCCTGAGAGAAAAGCGGGTGTCAGGGGTCAGGGGCAGCAGAAGGGAGAGAACAGTTGCTCTTCCTTCCTTCCCTCCTCACCAGACAGGAAGGGCCAGCAGGTGTCCAGCCACTTCCCCTTGGGGACCTGGGCTGTGCTTCCCCCACTCTCAGCTGCTACTTCAATTGCGAAGTGCTCTTTCTCAGATGGGCTCTCCTGGAGGTCCCCAGTGCACTCAGGAACCTGCACACAGGGCTTTCCTCCCGAAGAGCAGGAAGCAGGACTTCCTGAGGGTGCTCTGCTCAGTGTTTTGGATGCATATGGTTGAGGGGAAATAACAATAATAGCACTCATGGGGAGGGATGTAGCGGGAATTGTTCAATGATTTAAAATTTGAGTTTATAAAAAAAAAGTCAGGATCCTGGCTAACATGCACTCTTTTCATCTGCCAGATGTTAACCCAATTCTTTGGAAGCTTCTCCAACGTTTTTTTGGGGGTTGTGTTGGGGAGTAGAGAATCGTAACAGAGAGGAGAGAGGCTTGCAGGACTCTAGAGAGGTCGCGCCTAGAGGTATACAGGACACTGGACACTGGACGCTTCATCAGGGAGACGTGTGGGGTTGATTTCTGAACTAGGGATGGATATGGCCACATAAATGACATTACAGATTAGTGCATCCTGAGGTGATCTTGTGACATGGGCTTCATAAGGCATCAAGCCAGGCTATGACTTAACCTGCCACTGACCCGAGGATATGACTGGAGCTTTGCTCCAATCCATCCAAACTGGTGTTTAAGATGAAAACCGTGAAAACACAATGCACAAAAGGAGAAAGTGAGACAGAAGAAAATTGCTGGCCATAGAGGCAGGTTGTGGGAAATGAGGCACATTGTGATGGGAAATGTGAACTGGTGGAGGGATGGTGCTGGGACACTGCACGACCAAAACCCAATCATGAACAGCTTTGTCATGGTCTAGTGCACATGGATTTGATTTAAAAAGATGAAAACTGTGATTGGGCGGAGGAGACCGATTTAAACTCTGGGAGACACAGCCTAGACAGTTGCTTTATATCCATGTGCTCTTTGAAGCAAACATAGGGGAAGAGTATTTGATGCGTAGAACGGAATGGGCTCATTAGTCATGTTACAAGATGTTGTTATCTTCTCCAGAATGACCCTCTTGACTTATCTTACCAACCAGTTATTGCACAAACAAGTGTGTCTTTCTAGGGAAACGATGGCCAGCATGACTTGCTTTGCCCTGGTGATTTCCCAATGAGAACCACAGACCTATATCACAATCATCCGGGTGTCTATTGAAAGTAGGTTCTTGAGCTTTTCGCTGGTGCACTGGAATTAAATCTCTGGTGATGAGGCTGAGGAATCTTTAGCAGTTTCTGCATATATAAGGTGCAACAGAGAGTGATTTTGTTTCTTTTTCTATTTGAATGCTTTTAGTTGCTCTTTTCCCCCTGTTTTCTGTGGCTAGAACTTGCAGCACTCTGCTGAAGTATGTTGCAGTACAAGTGGGGAAAGACACATCCTTCCCTTGTTCCTGGCCTTAGAGGAAAAAGTTGTCAGTCTTTCTCTGAAGTATTTGTGCAAGATAGACTCTCATTAAGGGAAGGCAGCTTCATTCTATTTATTTTTTTTGAAGTGCAAGGATGGTTCAGCACATGGGAATTTATGGACACAATCAAAATATGCCACATTACCATACACAACCATAATAATCAATTCACATAAACATTTAATGATAAAAAATAAATTGGAGTCACCAATAACCTAAATTCAGAGTCTACTCAATTCCACAGGTGAAGAATGTTTTAAAACCCTGACATCTATTCATTGCTTCCTAAAAAGATATTTTTAGCAAAATTTCATTTTGGGATGGGAATATTCTTCTCCAGTTAGATATTTATTGAACACCTATGGGGGGCCAGGTGCTATAGCTGCTGCTGAGAAGACAAAGGTGAGCGAATATGGGAGATGTTTCCATTCTTTTAGCACATCAGTCAAGCAGGAGCCATGGAACCTGTCTACAAAAATCACACCAAGCACATCATCAGATTGTCTCACATCATACAAGTGCTGTGATAGATATAAGCCGAAAACATAATAGAGAGCTTTAGGGACCAGAGCAATAGTAGAGTTGGTGGACTACTTGCCTTGTAGGCAGCCAACGCAGGTTCAATCCCCTTAGCACCCTAGATGGTCCTGTGCCTACCAAGGAATGATCCCTGAATGCAGAGCCAGGAGTGAGCCCTGAGCATCGCTGGGTGTGGCCTCATAACCAAAAACATTAATAGATAAAATAGTAAAAAGGGATTAGGGCTTCTCTGAATTCCTGACAGTTCAAATCTACTACTAGAGAAGATTTGAATTAATTCATGTGACCTCAAAGCTTATGAGTGAGTGAAGCCTGTCAATGTTAGGTGACACACCCTACTGAGCCTTAGCCTTCAGCTACACTTAGCTTATGTGGAGAGCTGGTCCCTGCCTTTGGGGAATTTCTGGAGCAGACACAATGGGAGTTCTAGCAGAATTGGACTAATTTCATTAATTTTATATGGCATAAATATTTTTATCATGAATTTCACTTTGCCCCAGATCAATATTCTGTTACCACAGGTCCCTGTGTGGGACATACATGTAGATATCGCAAGAGAACTTAGCCATGTTGGATCAACCGTAATGTAATCAATTCTCCTAGTTCAAAGAGATATGCCAGTGCCCCTCCAGGCAAACTAACGTGTCTCTGACTCTAAAGGTAATGCCAAAGTGAATTATACTGATGAATTTTGGACCTTAGTGGGATCCAGAGTCTGGGATCTGCTAGCTATATATTCACGGTAAAAAAGTATTAATGCCATTTCCTACAAATCACATTCTGAACTGCTTTCTGGTTCAGAGGGTGCAGCCCCTCCTCTTTCTGCTAAAGAGATTTTGCTTCCGGAAATCAGCTCTGGCTTTTGTGAAGCTTGAGCCAAAGGCTCACCTAAAGATCTACATTTCAAAAGGATTATTTACCAAGCTACATCTCTAGATAGCCCAACCCACCATGGGCTGGGCTAGAAGATTTTGGGCTTCAGTCTATAAAAGAAGCTAGGAAAAGAAAGAAGGGGCCTTTTCTTCTTTTTGGCTCCCTTGGTTTTTTTACTCTCTCCCCCCTCTCTGTTCTCTGTTAGGTTTCAACATGTGGTGGCAGACATCTTGGCCTACAGGTGGCTGGGGCCTAGCTGGGATCCCAGAGTCCGGGTTTTTTCCTATTCTTGGATTGTATATCAGAACCTGTGATAGTAGTCTTTTAAAACTGCGCGGATTCCTGAGTTTTTTATCCATTCCCTGCCGGTTTCGGAGGTAGAAGGGAACTTCGTTTCTCCGTATTGTTGGCGACCCCAGCGGTCCCGACACGTCAACGTGAAAGCACTTGGAGAACTATGGGTGTTGGGAAAATTATAACTTTATTAAAGTATTTTTTTTCTAGGAAGTCATTCATCTACTCTTTCCATTGATTGTTAGGGCTTCTGGAAGCTGTGTTTCTAAGCCAACCAGTACATCAAAGCTCACTTGTTGCAACAACTATTTATGGTCCCTTTCAAGTGAATCATTTTGAGATGTTCTACATTATTCTATAATGCCACAGGTGATTGAACTATTTCTTTCAGTAATTGTTTCCCATTTCCCTCTTTAAATGCAATAATTCTTTTACCAACTTGAACACAAAGATTTTTAAATTAACAGATACAGAAAACAAATTTATCAGGAGGAAATTTAGGTATCAAGTACATCCCATGCTTATGTGTGTCTGTTTCTATACCAGAAAACAAGACACGGTGATTAAAAAATCAGAACCAGAAATAACTATCATTCTTATGCTAATACAGCTCCTTTCCTGATTGAATCAATCTTAGAGAATTAAAGTTATTATAACTGACATTCTCTGCTCATTCTTAACATCCCATTAAAGCGGAAGATGCATTACAACCCACGTCTAATCAATTTGTGTATCCTCTGCAATGCCCAATCACCTCAAATCATTTTTTATGAAAGCAAATTTAATTTCTTAAAATGATCAGAAGTTGCTGGGAGTCAGGCCTGAGGGCTGCATGAAAGACTTTTCTTCAAGACTGAAGTGATGGTCGTGCTGAGTACTGATTCATTTCGCTTTTATGGGTCGCATTTTTAAATTAAAAAAAAATTGGGAGGGTTGAAGCAATAATACAGCAGGTAGGGCATTTGCCTTGTATATGCCAGCCGGGTTCGATCTCTGGCATCCCATATGGTCCCCTAAGCACTACCAGGAGTACTTCCCTGAGTGCAGAGCCAGGAACATCCCTTGAGCACTGCTGGGTGTGACCAAAAAAAAAAAAAAAAAAAAAGAACGAGGGGCTAGAGCCATAGTATAGAGGGCAGGGCACTTGCTTTGCATGCAATCAACCTCAGCTCAATACCTGACACCCCAAATGGTCCTCTGAGTACCATCAAAAGTGATCTTTGAGTGCAGAGTCAGGAGTAATCCTTGGGTACAGTTTGGTATAATCCAAACCCCCTTCCCCCCAATTTTTTAATTATAGTTTAGGTAATAAGTTTGCTGGGGTGGTGGGCCAGGGCTAGAACCCACCATCCCTCCCGGGCGCCTCATGAGCGGCTGGTCACAGGGAGAGCCAGTAGCAGCTCTGCCCCATGTCTACGAGTCTCTGGACCGGCATACCTGAGCCGGCATACCTGAGCCACCACCCCAGCAGAGCCTCGCCAACAAGCCAGGCGACCCCCAACTCCATGAGGGCCTTCATTTTCCACATCCGGACTTCTCTCGTCAGACCTCCACCCAGCAGACCAGCCTATCAGCGCCCAGCTCATCGAGTTCCACCCTGAAGCAGTCTTTCTTAAATCCGCTCAGGTATGCTGGTCCAGAGACTCACAGACATGGGGCAGAGCTGCTACTGGCTCTCCCTGTGACCAGCAGCTCACGAGGCGCCCGGAAGGGATGGTGGGGTTCTAGCCCTGGCCCACCACCCCAGCAGAGCCTCGCAACAAGCCAGACGACCCCCCCACTCCATGAGGGCCTCCATTTTCCACATCCGGACTTCTCTCGTCAGACCTCCACCCAGCAGCCAGCCTATCAGCGCCCGGCTCGCGCGGCCGCTTGGCCTCGTGGTTCATCAATAAATGCTGGACTTAGAGATGCCTACAAGAGTATGCTACCTGCACGGCAGAGCCTGGCAAGCTACCCGTGTTGTATTTGATATATATGCCAAATACCAGTAGCAATTATAGACCTCATTCCAGAATGGATTGAGGCTCTTTTATGTTCCTGGAGCAAGCAGATGCCTTGGGCTCTACTAGCATGAGACAGGACATATGGAGATGTTACTGGGGCCCGCTCGAGCAAATCGATGATGAGCGGGAAGACAGTGAATAAGTTTACAATAGCCTTCATGTTTCTAATATTGATATAAAAAAGCAAAATAAACCAGAGGCAGCAGGACAGACACAGGATGATCTCACTGATCTCACTTCTCTGTGGTCTGTAGAGACATATAGTAATGGTCTGGACAATACCAACAGACAGGTCACAGACCTCAGGTACAAGAACCCAGACCTGAGGCGCTGGTTGGGGCAGGTGGGAGGGAGGGAAACAGGCTTCTGAGAAGTAACACAGGGGGCTCCAAGTGGAAAGTCTGGAGCACACAGGCAATACCAAGGATGGTGTCAGTCTATACTAAACCATAAGAGTCAATCAGTAGAGGATGGGAGTGAAAGAAGGAACACTGAACTAGAAGGGACATCAGGATAGGGCCGGGTCAGGAGTACTTTGGTGGTGGGGCTGTAAGTCATGCAGCTGGAGGCAAACCAGAACTGCAAGGTCCTCAGCAGGCCAGCGATCTCCCTTGGACCAGATGCACTCACTCGGAAGACAATGGAGTATTGGTTCCCAGCTGGGCTGTGAAGCATCTTTTGCCTCTCCTCCTCCTCCTCCTGCTCCTGAACATGGATATGGCCTTTGGCATTGAGATGTGTTCGTATAAGGATAGGGCCCCTGTGCTCTGTGGCGCTTTAGTGACGTCCTTGGCAGCTACTTCTGTGACTGTCACAACCCACTTTTATGGTCATCAGAAATGCCTCTAGTAGGGGCCCATGGGATAGCTCTGAGGTAGAGCTCCTGCCCTGTGTGAGTGAGGCTCAGTTAGATCCCCAGCACTGACCAGCATGGCTGGGTGATGGCAGCTGCCCTACCCCTGGGACGCCCAGCAGCAGGACAGATTGTGCACATCTCCAGAGCACCACACTCAAAAGTGCGGCTCCGGTCATCACAACAACAGCAGTGACAAAGGAGAGGAAGGGGACACAAATAATTTGTTTTTAATTGCCTCTACTACAGTGGTAGAGGTACAGTTTTCTTTGTAAGAGTGAGGGTTATTTGTTTATCATTAGGGTGCAATGGTTTACGATAATGTTCATATGTATGGTTTTGGTGCACAGAGTTACAGCACCATAGCTACCGGTGTCCCTCCATCACTGTCCCTATGGTCCCTTCATCCATCCCTCCCTCCCCTGAAGTCCTCCCTCATCCCCACCCATACTTGGTACCCCCAGTTCTATTGGTCAGAGTCTCAGGGTTTGTCTTCTATTGGAATTGTCTGTTCCCTGACTTTGGTTTCTATCTATCCCACCTGTTTGTTAAAATGAAGTTGGGAAAGGCTATTTGGTAGAGAAGCGAATGATGAGCAAGGTAGGTGGACCAACTGGATGGCTCATGGGCACACACCTGCCGGGTAGACCAAATGGATGGCTCGGGGGACACACACCTGCCTGGGTAGACCAGATGGATGGTTCATGGATGCACACCTGCCTGGGTGGACCTGATGGATGACTCGTGGGCGCATACCTGTCCAGGTACCGTGTGACTGAGAAGCAACAGAGGCCAGTGGCCTGATCCTGTGATCTTCCAAAACAGTGTCTGGTTCTAATGTTGCTGTAGTCCTGGGATGCTTACTGAGTTGGCTAGTACAAGCTTAACTTTAAGGACTCCAGCCCCCCATGTGCTACGCACCTCTGCTGAAACTTTCCAACAAGATGCTTCCAACAGTCTTAATGACCAGCCTGGGATTTCTTCAAACCTGCACAACAAGTTTAGGAGTGTTTTGTACTTGCTGGATAATCAATGTCTCTGTGTGTGGCAGAACTCCTGCCTGAAACATTCATTTTGGGAGAGGGTGTGGTTGTGCATGTCACCTGCCTTCCCGGGGCTGTCGGCGGGTCCCCCTGATGAAAGGCAGGGAAAGGAACTCGGAATATGCAAATCGGCTTAGGTCAGCCCCACACCTGCCAACACTGCTAGAGAAGGAATGAGTCAGATTTCATTTGATTTTGAAAATTAAAAGAGCGTGACGTTCCCTTCTACAGAGCCAGGGAACAAATGCCTCACCGCGACAGGCTTGTTCCATCGAGAGTGCCAACGCCAGTGTTTGAAAGTTCCCTCACAGTCAGCAAGCAAAAAGTCTTTTTCAACCAGTTATGGCAGAGTCTCTCCTGGCCTGGACTGAATGTTTGAAATCTCAGCAAAGATGTCTGAAGGCTCCTGCCCAGAGGGACAAGAGAGAAAAGTCTCCAGGTTACCAGCTGTGTGTCTCCATGCTTCACCCAGCAGTTAGGAGCCGGGTCAGGGCCCAGTCTCTGCTTGGTCTTAAAGGATTAGCAATGAGTCGAAGATCAATCCTGAGACTGCTGGTTTTGAAATCTGGTGAGTGGGAAAGAAACCTCAGTCTCTAGAGAAATAGGCCAAACTGGAGAGAAGAGAGAGAGAGAGAGAGAGAGAGAGAGAGAGAGACAGACAGACAGAAGACAGACACAGACACACACATAGACACACCGAGGCAGAGACACAGAGAGGAGCATCTCTCAGGGGAGACCCTACAGGTCTGAGCAGGCACCAGCGAGGAGAATGAGAAGCGTCTTGGAGATGTGGAGGGAATCTGGGAGAGAATGAGGAGGTTGTTCCTGGTGTGAAAAGGCCCAGAGCTAGGAAAGTTCCAGCACATACAGGCCGGAGTGGGTTAAAGGACACAATAGGAGGCAAAACCAAACTAAAAGAATTGTGGGGCTGGTCGGGTTATGCATTAGCAGTTGGAATGGAGGATCCCTCCACATGGGCAGGTGGGAACGGAACCAGCCCTCTGTCCGGGTGCCCACCAGGGTGCAGGCCCCACCCAGGGAAGGGGTTTGCTTACATATGCGTATATTGCCAACAGCAAAGTGCCTTGTGTGGGCTGTTAAAACAAGTGGTTAGGTAAGGAATCATTTAAGTGAAATCCTTTGCCCTCCCTGAGCTGAATAAAGTTCCATCAACAGCTTCGCCACCTGAGCAGGGGATGGTGGCAGCTTCTGAATGTTCTGGGCACTGTGATTTCTAATTGGCACTAAACCAGTGGGCAGCAAGCGTCTCACTCACTCTCGAGGGCCCAGGAGTCTGGGCTTCTTTTATCAGGCAGAGGAGAGCCCTCGGCGGTTCGCTTTCCTTTGTGGATTTTGTGATCGTGGTGGTTGTGGCCGTGATGATGTCTGGTCACGCCACACAGTTGAGATACGTTGGAAATTTCCAAGACAGTTTAAGTTTATTTTTTTTTAATGTTTTATTATACCACCATGAGAACAACATTACAAAGATGTTCATAATTGGGTCTCAGTCATATATTGTTCCAGCACCCATCCCTTCACCTGTGCCCCATTCCCACCACCAATGTCCCCACATTCCCCCTCTCCCAGCTCCAGAGCAGGCACTTCTTCCTTCACTCCCTTTCTCTCAGTCTCTCTCCGTCTCTCCTTCATATTCCTAATCCTTATTATACCATGTGATATATAGAATTACAAGGATGTTCATAATTGGGTCTCTACAATACAGTGTTCCAGAATCCATCCCTCCACCAGTGCCAATTCCCACCACCCAATTCCCAAACACACCCACACAAACCCTGCCTGCCCCCATTGCAGGCTCATTTTACTTATCTATCTCTTTGTCTATTTCCCTGTATTTCCCAATCTCTCTTCTATTACACTTTATGGCTTGTCCTATGGATACTAATAATGTATGATGTTTCTATCGGATTATTTAATAGTGAGTTCTAGTGTGACATCATAACTCCTCATTCCCCATAGCCTCTCCAGTTTGATGCAAATAGAATGATTGTTGACGTGTACAAGTGAGAAAGATCCTGAATGGACGTGGTGCAAAATACATTGAGTCTAAGATTAAACCATGACTGCGGGCCGCCAGCGCCTGCACAGCCATGGATCTGGAGTCTCTGTCTTGCGGTGGTTGGCTGTGGTGGCTGGAGCTCAGGGCCACACCCACTGGGCCCGGAGGCTGGGGACTGAGTGGGAGGCCCTCAATCCTTGCTCCGAGTCCAGCAGGCGCGGCCACCTGCATGGCGAGCAGGCCCTAGGAGCTATGTAGGACATGACCAGGTGTTGGCCGAGCCTTTTACTTTTCCCCAGGAACTCCATAGGGCCGCTCACCATGAAGCTAAGCTGGGCAGCCCTGGATCTGGAGTCTCTGTCTTTCCAAGACAGTTTAAAGATCCCCTAAAAGGACCATGAATAAGAGACCCAGAACCAGGAATAACTCATTCCTGGAACACCTGGTTCCCCAATACTGCCAGAAGTGGTCCCCCAAAAAAATAAAGCTCCCAGGTGTAGCTCCAAACAAACAAGCAAAAACCAGGGGGCTAGGGCGATAGTACAGGGGTGAGGGAGCACCAATCCCCCTTTCCATTTCCAGCACCTGTTATTCCACCCCAAGTATCACTCAATGCAGCCCTGGAGGTCTCCTAGCAACCCATTGGGGGTGCCTGTGATGATCCTTGGCACCACAAGACTAGAGCAGTACCACAACCTTGGGCCTTCATTGAACCATAGGCAGTTGGCTAAGAATCACTGGGAGTGTCCCCACTAAGCAGGCCATTCCCTACAAAAGAAAAGAACAGGGGCCGGAGCGATAGCACAGTGGGTAGGCTTTGCCTTGCACATAGCCAACCTGGGTTCAATCCCGGCATCCCATATGGTCCTCTGAGCACTGCCAGGAGTAATTCCTAAGCGAAGAACCAGGAGTAACCCCTGAGCATTGCTGAGTGTGACCCAAAAAGCAAAAAAAAAAAAATAAAAAAGAACAAAGAATAAGTACTGTAGGGGGCCAAGGAGGCTGTTTGCAGGGCAATGTACATGCTTTGCCTGGCAGAGCCCCAGCATGGAACCAACAGAAGCCTCAACATGTTGGTATTGAAACCCCACCCCCCGTACTAAGTGCCCCCCCACACACACACATACTACCATTGTGACCCAGGTGGCCCCCAAGCACCACCAGACTTGAGCATTGAGCCGTCAGGTCTGCCCTTCTAGAGTGACACTCCAAGCATCACTAGGGAACTCCCTCTGACAATAATAAATCAATAAGTTAATAAATGAGACTCACAGACATGGGGCAGAGCTGCTACCGGCTCTCCCCTGTGCCCAGCTGCTCACGAGGCGCCCGGGAGGGGTTGGCGGGTTCTAGCCCTGGCCCGCCACCCCAGCTGAGCCTCACAAGAAGCCAGGCGACCCCCCCACTCCATGAGGGACGCCATTTTCCACATCCAGACTCCCCTCTCGTCATAACTCCACCCAGCAGAGGAGCTGACAACAGCAGCCACCCGGTTCATCAATAAATGCTGGAAATCAGAGATGAGTACAAGTGTATACCACCCTCACGGCAGAGCCTGGCAAGCTACCCATGTCGTATTTGATATGCCAAATACCAGTAACAATTATAGACCTCATTCCCATGACCTGATGGAATGGTTTGAGGCTCTTTATGTTCCTGGAGCAAGCAGATGCCCTTGGGCTCTACTGGCATGAGACAGGACATATGGAGATGTTACTGGGACCCGCTCGAGCAAATTGATGATGAACGGGAAGACAAGTGATACAAGTGAAGTTAATAAATGAAGGCGTCAGGAGATCAGGACACAATAGCACCTATCAAGGAGACTTTTCATTAATATTGCCATCATGTTCTTGCCCTTCTATGATATGTTAATAACCCAACACAAAAAGTAAATCAAACGCAGAGGGTTGGATGGATCGCGGGTAGGGGGCTTAGTGCTAAGGAGACCTGCGGTCCATGAACCCGGTGGTTTACAGACCAGCACTGCAGCACTGCTCAGGCCCAGTGTAACTAGGGATTCCTAGGGAGTTATGTGAGGGTCCCTGGGGGCACATGTGGGGCCGAGCATCAGCACATAGGTGTGCACTGCAGTCCATTACCCCCAAATTTTATTATATCACCGTGAGATAGACTGTTACAAAACTGTTCATGATTAGGTTTCAGTCATACAGTGTTCCAGCACCCATCTCTCCTACAGTGCACATTACCCAACACCAATGTGCCCAGTTCCCCACCAACCGTCTCTATGGCATATCCTTTTCTTCTCTCTCTCTCTCTCTCTCTCTCTCTCTGTGTGTGTGTGTGTGTGTGTGTCTCCTTTTGCACATTGCGGTGTGCAATACATTCACTGAGGGGTTATCATAAATATCCCTTTACCTTCTTTCAATACTCAGTTCTAGTCTAGCCTTACCATTTCCAACTATTGTTGTCCAACTTGTCCATTCTCTTTCTACCTAACATCTGTCCCCACACACTTGTGGTAGATTATAACCATTGACCAGTCCTCCTGACTCCTGGCAAAATATTGCTTGGCCTTGGATATTAGACTCATAATATTTTTATATTCCACAAATGAATGCAGTCATTCTATATCTGTCCTTTTCCCTCTGGCTAATTTTACTCGGCATGATCCTCTCCATGTCTATCCATTTATAGGCAAATTTCATTACTTCATTTTTCCTAGCAGCTACATACTATTTCATTGTGTAGATGTGCCAGAGGTTCTTTATCCAGTCATCTGTTCTCGGGCACTCAGGTTGTTTCCAGGTTCTGACTATTATGAATAGTGACACTGCAGCCCTTTACACTCTCCCAGACCCCAGCCAGACATAGCTTGTGAGCGGGTGTGCTTTGGTAGTGAGAAGATAGGGTGGAGGAGAAGTTCAGCTTGTTTTGCTGTTGTAGCTGAGTCCTGGCTCTCCAGACTCACAGCCCAGAACTCCCCCTCCTAGCTTTCAACCCCGTTGTGCTCATGTGTGGCATTGATTCCCAGCCTTTTTCTCTTACAGGAATCAAACATAAAAACAGGTGACATCCTAGAAGTATGAGGGAGGCAACCCGGTTTAATCAGGCATGCAGACTTGACCTGGCTAGCACCACAAATGGGTCAAGCCTCGAACGCAGTTTACAAAGGGCTTATATGGACTACATACAGGCTACATCATTTCTAGGGACTTTTTCAACTCACACACACAATGGTTGCTAGCACAGTTGCTAACGTATACATAGTTGGCACAATCAGTGATTAATGCCATGTGTTTTAAGTGGCATATAAACATTTACTAATTGTTTCTCTGACCCTGTTTTGTCCCTGCTCAGGGAACCTGATCTGACTTGCTCTCCTGCTCTGTTCTTGCCGTACCTTTATGATTTACGACATGTTCATCTCTGCCCAGCTCTGAGAATGGGTCACTCAGAGGTCCTGCCTCTCGTTTCCTGCTTCTGCTTCTAGCCTTCCCCACGACATTTCTACCACACTGTGTGCTGTTGTGTCTTTGCAAGTGCAATGGAATGCCTTGTTTTTCGCAGATAGCATCCTTCCAGATAGGTGTTGGTGCGGTTCACAGTCCACACACACCCCACAGTGCTAAGAGCTACTCCCAGCTCTGCACTCAGGGGTCATTCCTGGCTATGCTCGGACACTCTGGGTTTCTGAGCATTAAAGCACATGCTCCAGCCTGCTGAGTGACCTCCCCCCAAATTCCGTAGATGGCTACTGCTTTTGTGATATCTCAAAACTTGAGGGATGTGCCATAGAACATGCGACTCACCCTATTAAAATGTGTGCTTCGGAGGGATTTAGTATTTTCACAGTGTTGGTCAAATTCCACACTTTCTAATTCTAGAACATTCCACTCACCCCCAAAGGAGGTCCTGCAAGTACTCCCCAGGTCCCCTTCCACCAGGCCTTGACAGCAAAGAATCCACTCTGTGCGCCTGCTCTGTCCCTCCAGTCATGACTATTTGGGACCTTTCAGATAAGTCAGTCCTATAAGGCCTTTGCACCCGGCCTCTTCCACTTTGCACCATGGTTTCCAGATTCATTCATATAAGTACCCTTTTCTGCACTTTCTTCCTTCCTCTTCTTTCTTCTTCATCTTCTGCTTTCTTTCTTCCCCTACATCTTTGGGCTTTGGTCGTGAATTGCAGCTTAAGGTAAGTAAGAGCCTTTCCCTCGAATGATATTTTCTTGCAAGTCGAACTTTGCCATTATTGTGCTGGAGGTGCTTGCAGCTTCGTTGAATCCGCTTCCCCACACAGATCAGATTCTTCCCTGTGCCAGCCACATTCTCTTCCCTCTAGTCAGCTGGAAAGAGCCCTTTCATCAGGGTCTGTTTTTCAACTCTGCAGGATATTAGGACCTCCTCGGCCTGTCTTGAGCAATAACGGAACTGAGAACAGCAAATAGACAAGGATGGATCCAGCGGCTTATTCATGGGCTTCAGTTAGTGAGAAAATAGGATGGAGGAGAAGTTTGGCTCATTCTGCTAATTCTGCTGAAGTTACCAGGCTCTGGTGCTCCAGTACAGCTCCCTTAGTAGCAAACCCCGCAGCACACACAGCCTGACATCAGAGGTAAGCCAGACCTGTTTAAGTGACAGCTAAATATGACTCACGGCTCCACTCCAGAGCTCTGAGCAGGAGAAAGGTTGTCACTGCGCTCTGCAGCAGGAAGCCAGTGTTCTTCCCTGTACCTGGGAATGCAGTGGCACCGTTACCTCCACTCAAGACATCCAGGACACTAAAAGAAGTCAGGGATGAGGGAGGCAGCTAGGCAGGAAAGTTAATGCTCTGCATGTATGAGACCTGGGTTCCATTCTGAGGCACCAAAAAATAAAGTTAATTCTAGGAAGATGAAAGGAGAAGATGGCATTATTTCTTAAAGCTCCGAACTCTTCAAACAACTTATTTTGGGCTTTCAGAATTTTTGGTCTGTGCTTTTCCTTTTTTTATGTGTGTTCCTTTTTTAGAAATGCCTTTGCTAGCTGTTTTTCAGAGTTCTTTGTTGGAACAGAAACCAGGAGGCATTTCCTCATCCAACTGTTGGTCAACAGTTGGAAGTGTTTTCTCAGAGTCTTTGGGTTGCATTTGGTGAAGAGTAGCTGAGGTGGGAAGGGGAGGCACTTGGGACATCCTGACTGACCAGCCATGCCACATCTGATCCTTCCGAAGCTTCCCGGGATGGCAGCTAAGAGCTGACCACCAGATATCTTCCGTGTTATGACCCTTATATTACAGCGCTCATAGGTACATCTCTGTGAGCTGACTCACCTGTGAAATCAACAGCAGCGATCGTAAACATTTGGCCCCTAAATACAGCAGCCGACCTCGAGGACAGCCACCACACAGTCATCTGCGCTTATAGGCCTAACAGTACCCCTTGCCCTTACCAGTTTCTGCTCCCTGATTGGTTACATCCTGTATAGGCAAGTGAGGGTTTGTGGGCTGACCAATCAGATCGCATACGTAAATGAGAGCCCAATCAGAAGTCTTCATTATCTGATCCCTTCCACCTCACTTCCTGGCTAGTGGAGCAGGACCAAGCTGATGGGGAAATTGAGCATTATTTTCCTCTTAAGGCATGAAGTTTGGCTCATGGGTCTAACTTGAACATGGACGGAACCTGTCAGGTAGCCGTCCTTGCCTGCACCACTAACGGATAGAGTCAACCTATGAAAAGGGCCCTATCTCACACCGACCTCTGCCTTACTCATGTTGGTTTGACACTGGGGTTCCCAAATCCAACCATTTCCTTATTTCTCTCTTCTAGATAGTTATTTACTATCTAAAGTCTGATTTTATTATTGCCACTTTTTAAAAAACTATCTTTTCATGGAAACTCAGTAGAGGCTACAGTGTTAAATTGGCAAGCTGGTTGGATTTGCAGAATCCATTTTGAGTAGAAGGAGCCCTGTGCAGTTTCATTTTCAGAACGAGTGTCACTCCATTTAGATAAAAAGGTTTCCTGAGGCAATTGTGACTCCTACTTGGCAGAGCTGGCTAGGATGGGAGTGCGAGAAGGGGAAGGGTTGCAGCCTCTGCCATAACCCTTAATCCCAGAGCCTTTCAGGGGAGCCGGCTGTCTGCAGACCTGAGCTAGTTGCTGGCCAGGCTGTCAGAAACCCACAGCCTTCAACAGCCTCAAGTGCCCAAAATGTACAGAGTTGAAAGCACAGGGCAGGGGCTGGAGAGATAGTACAGGAATTAAGGGGCTTGCCTTGCACACAGTCAGCCAAGGTACAGTCCCCTGCACTGTCTGCGGCCCCTAAACAGAACCAGGAGTAAGCATATCCAGGCATCACTGGGTATGATCCAAAAGAACAAAAAAGACAGACAAACAAAGACAGCGTGTTAAAGGCCAATCTTCCAAAAGAAAACATCCCTTTACAACATTCAAGAAATGCTTATTTTTTCAGGAAATAAAATGTGTCTTTTCTTGGAATCATTCTCTAGGAAGGCTTTGACTATGTTCCTGGGTCTGTTAGCGAGAGCTTGGGTGGCAAGCTGGCCTCTTGCTTGGTCTGTTGGGGATATTGTCCATTGTGTCATGTAATTTCCTGTTTATTAGGACCCTAGAGAGAATTTTTCTATCTGATCACAGAACCAAGAGTATTTATAGCTGTGCAATAGGTTTATTTTTATCTCATGGATGTTGCAGCTAATTTAATTGTTAATGAGTGGCTGGTTTTTGTTATTGTTGTGGTTGTTTTTCTGGACACTTTAAAAAATAGCTATCTGGGGCCGGAGCAATAGTCCAGAGGGTAGGGTGTTTGCATTGCAAGCGGTAGGACCCGGTTCAATCCCCTCCTGGCATCCCATATGATCCCCTGAGCACCGCCAGGACTAATTCCTGAGTGCAGAGCCAGGAGTAACCCCTGAGCATCACCGGTGTGAACCCCAAAAAAAAGCAAAAAGAAAAGAAAAGAGAAAAAAAGAAAAGAAAAGAAAAAAAATAGCTATCTAGAACTCAGTATTGAATATACACAAAGAGATTTACATGATAAAACCTAAATGTAGGGCAAGCCACAATGTAATAGGAGAGAGAGAGAGAAAGAGAGAGAATGGAAAAGGAAAAGTGCCTGCTATAGAGGCAGGCTGGGGGAGGTGGGAGGGAATGGGGGACATTGGTGGTGGGAATGGGGCACTGGTGGAGGAACACTGTATGACTGAAACCCAATTATGAACATCTTTATATTGTATATCTCACGGTGGTATAATAAAAAAAAATAAAAAATAGCATCTAAAGAGCATGTGTCTCACAGCCTCTATTTCAGCTCAAAAAGATGAGCTTTTTTGTGTCTGATTTTCAAATCAAGGCCAGGGATCAGTCTGTCCTGTAATGCATCCAGTGGTTCCATGGACTCTTCCCTGGCATGGGCCCCAAATTAATGTTGATTAATCAACATCCTAGGAATTTCCAGAAGTCTCCTTGCTTCACCAGCAATATAAGTTTTTAGCATCAAGACAATGCACTGAGGTGAATGGGGTTTTCCACAAAGATCGCAATAAATTTACTAGCATGATTGAATTTATCTTTCACTGAGTTCAAATCCATCAGTGATGCTCCTCATCTAGGGAGGGCTCCAACACTGGTGGGAGGAGAGGGACCTGGTGACTTGTCTGAAAAGGTTATGAAGCCCAAAGTCCTGGCTACACGGTAAGTCCTGGGCTGGAATGCACACAGCCTGATAACTAGAGTTAGTAATACTTTCCAGGGTATTTGAAAGTTGCTAAGAGAAGATTTTAGAAATGCTTACCACAAGAGGAAAAACATTCTGGGTCATTCATATGATCAGAATAACCCCATTTTCCCATTTCTCCCACCTCTTCTTCGATGGTAGCCACTATATATATATATATATATATATATATATATATATATATATATATATATATAATCATGAAATTCACAGGTCAATTTTTCTAGCTTGCTTTCATTGTTTTTTTATTTAATTTTATTATTTTCCCCCCAAATATTATTACACCATTTTAGACATACAATTGAAAGATGCTCATGTAGAGTTTTAGATCTACAGTGTTCCAACACCCATCCCTCCACCCAAACCCATCTACCATCACCAATGTCCCCACCTCCCTCCCCCCTCCCGCACCTCAACTACTTGGCAGATTCTGTATGTCATTTCTTTCGTCTTTATATCTCCTTCCCGATAAACTTTCCTGCTCTTCGTGGAATACAGTGTATTAAAAGATATTACTGTTTCACTATTTTAGTGGACCGCGCGGCCGCTTGCGGCCGCACGATCTGGGCTCAAACTGGTTTTGCTCTGTTGATCTGGTCGTGAGGCCGTTTCTCAGTCCGGACAGCGAAGATGGTGGCTAGTGTGATGGGCGAGTTTCATCCGGCTGCTTCGGGACCCCCAGAGGCGATGGGCCAACACCCAAAACCCATCTGCCCTCCTCAGGATCCCATCATCAGCTGGGCTCAGCGCGAGCCGGGCTCCAGTCTCCCCAGCCACTTGCGAAGCTCTGCATACTGGTTCCCGGGCAGCTCCTGGGCGGGTCCACCAGGCTCGACAAAATGGGGGAGGGGGTGAGTGGCTGAACCCTGACTCCATCTGGCGAATTCCCAGTGATTCCCGCTTCTGGGAGCCGCCTACCTGGGCTCGAACTGGTTTTGCTCTGTTGATCTGGTTGTGAGGCCGTTTCTCAGCGTCCGACAGCGAAGATGGTGGCTAGTGTGATGGGGCGAAGTTTCATCCGGCTGCTTCCGGGACCCCCAGAGGCGATGGGCCAACACCCAAAACCCATCTGCCCTCCTCGGGATCCCATCGTCAGCTGGGCTCGGCGCGAGCAGGGCTCCAGTCTCCCCAGCCGCTGCGAAGCTCTCGCTTTCATTGTTTATACCCTGCTTGGAGTGAGCTTGTCTGCTGCTGGTTTCCCTCCATACCGGGTTCTCACACAGTCCTCACAATCTCATCCTCATTGTTTCCGAGTCATGATTTCTTTCTTTTTAATGGCTTTTTCTCTTGGGCTGTTTGCATGTCCATTGTTGAGTTATGTGAACACTTTATGTATTTTGGATATCAACCTTTCGTCAAACATACCAAAGAACCATATCTTTTCTCAGCTAGGAGATTATCTTTTTGACTATTGAGAATTTCTTTCACTGTGTAAAAGCTGTAAATCTGAAGTAATCCCATAACATTTGTTTTTGCTTTTGTTTCCCTTGCATTGGAGTTGAGTCTCCAGATACAACTTTGAGACCCAAGAGTGTTGTCCAGTATTGTTCTAGGCATTATTTGGTTTTATCCAAGCCCGTAAGTCATAGAAATTGATTTTTTTGTGTACGGCAGAGCCTGGCAAGCTACCCATGGTGTATTCAATATGCCAAAAACAGTAACAATAATGGACCTCATTCCCAATGAATGGAGACATTATAGGCACCCACTCGAGCAAATCAATGAACAACGGGAAGACAAGTGACATGTGACCTACAAAGATGGACTCCTATTGTACACAGGAAATCAAGATCCTGTTACAAGTCAGTTAGACCTCAATTTAGAAAACCACGAGGGAATGGTGTGGGGAAATGTGCACTGGTGGAGGGATCAGTGCTGGGACACTGTATGACCAAAACCCAAACATGGATAACTTTGTAATTGTATATCTCATGGTGGTATAATAAAAAAAAAATTAAAAAAAAAAGAAAACCACGAAACTCTC
Organism: Cryptotis parvus; assembly: GCA_021461705.1. Classification (NCBI taxonomy): domain Eukaryota; kingdom Metazoa; phylum Chordata; class Mammalia; order Eulipotyphla; family Soricidae; genus Cryptotis; species Cryptotis parvus. Next base: position 180,767 of record JAJIBD010031035.1, on the reverse strand, counting down.
CTAGCACCCAGGTTCCTAGTCCGGCCAGCCAGCATCTTCAGCAGGTAGCTTTTTAAATGGCCCCAACATCTCTGCCGCAGGGCTGGGAAGAGAGGAGATGGTAGAGGATGGAACTTGGGCAAATTTTCTAGGTCAGGCCATTCCTGTTTCATGGTAAAAAGTCAGCCACGGGCAATACGTAACTGGGGTGGGAGCAGGGTGGGTTAGGAGGGATAAATTCTTTATGCTTCCAGATATCAGTGACCTCGGTGCCCCAGAGAAGAGGAAACAATTAAAGACTTAGTCCTGGTCTGTCACCATACAACAGAACCAAGCAAAAGATAGCTGAGAGTTGTATATAACTGGAGAGGGATGGAAAATTCAATTAACTCTAATCACTTGGTGAAAGAGATAGGCTACAGCCCCAGGGAACCACAAATTCCATCTACCCACACCATGTGTTAAAAAGTGAAAGAGGCAATGATAAAAATAGGATCTGGGAGAAATTTGAAAGACACTCTCCAGTCCACGACACCTCCCCCTCAGAGACTCGGAAGCCAGAACCAAGCTAATGGCAGACAGCAGATAAAATCATCTCGGAAAAGGACCCCTGTCTTAGCAACCTTCAGATAACCTGTATCCTGGGCCACAGAACTCCCAGGTATAGAAGCATAACTTGGCCTCCTCTGAGAAGCAAGTCCAAGAATAGCATGTTGGTGGGGGAACCGGTGAAACTTAGACTGTTGTTTCTTTCCTGATTGTTTTAGGAGCAAGTTTCATCATCACCACAGTGATTGGTTTGGGTGTGTTACTTAAGAAGTTTGAATTAGGGGCTGGAACAACAGTGTAGTGGATAGGGTGCTTGCCTTGCATGTGGTCGACCTGGTCTGGATCCCCAACATCCCATATGGTCCACACCACCAGGGGTAATTCCTGAGTGTGAGTCAGGAGTAATGCCTGGGCATTGCTGAGTATGGAAACACCAATAACAAAAAAAGATGATAAAGAGCAAGATATATATATATATATATGACATATATGATATATATGCATGATATATACAATATATATCTATATGTGAAATATATAATATATAGATTATATAATATATAATGTAATATATAATGTAATATATAATGTATATTATATAATATATTATATATAAAGAAGTTTGAATTAAGAGAACCTAATAAATGAGCTGTGTGACTTTGGTGACACATTTTGAAATGATCAATTGGTACTCTGATTTTCATTCAAAAGTTGTAAAATCATTGAATAGGTTCATAAAATAACATAAACATGTTTGAGGCTCCAATTTGCTACATAGGTAAGTTGGTTTTAGTAGATTTGTGAAAGTTATTTGTGATATAAAAAGGTTTACGTTGCTAGGTTTGTAAATGTTGTCCATCAGCCATTTGAAATATTTCAGAAAATCCATATAGTAAATGTATAAGGATAGTGAGAAATACTTTAGGAAATTTAATTTCATGCATATTGCATATATGACAGGTATTATACTTTGCATGTGTACTGCAGGAGTGAATGTGAGTATCACCACAGAACTGTTGATGGGACATACGCAAGGCTCTTGTGTATAGAATTTAATAATGTGGTGAGAATGGATTTGTTTAACTTTTGAAAAAAATCTGAGCGCTTTGGGAAGACTGCGCCACAAGGACCAAGAGTTGTAGCCATCTCTCAAGAGTTGTGGCTATGGATTCAAATCTGTGCTGTCCAAAGGTCCTAGATTTATTTTATTTTGTCTCAAAGGGTAATCTGCTTCAAGATAAGCTTCCAGTTAGGGTTTTTATTTTAAACATTCTTTTTCATTAAATCCTTGAGAACAATTTCTAGCTGTCCTGCAATCACCACCACTTGGCTTTTTGGTGACATTGTGGTAATGTCACAACTAGTCAGGACTCAAACTATCTTTGGTTAACTTCATGTGCGGCAAATGGTGGGGAAGAAAGACTGCATCAAAAAAAAAGCCAAAAAAAAGTTTTTTTTAAAAAAAATCAGATCAGGGGCTGGAGGCGATAGCCCAGCGGGTAGGGGCGTTTGCCTTGCGCTGGGTGCCGGCGGTGCCGGCCCGGGTTCGATCCTCAGCATCCCATATGGTCCCCTGAGCACCGCCAGGAGTAATTCCTGAGTGCAGAGCCAGGAGAAACCCCTGAGCATTGCCGGGTGTGACCCAAAAAAAAAAAAAAAAAAAAAAAAAAATCAGATCATAGAATGAGTGGACTTTTATTTTTTATTACCGGGGAGTGGCTTCGAGGTCAAGGAGTCACTGGCACAAAACATAAGGTGATCTACAAGCAAATGAGAGTTCACACTCAGCTTCAAGCTGAAGACATGGATTCCCAGAAGGTACATCCTATTTCCTTGCTTCCTCCCTTCCTATACGTGACTCGGCTGTTACATTTTGAGCAATAAGATGGGGACAGAAGGATCCTGTGGAAGTTTCTGGAAGTTTTCCTCAAAAGACAACCTGCAGTGTTTTTAGTCCTTTTTTTGTTCAACCCTTCCTCCTTCTTGCCACAAGGATTCAGATATGGCCACCTGGGACTGGTCACTCCTTGAGGACTTGGAGCAGGGACAAGGACCTGGTGGGATTTTTGCCTAGTTGTTTCTCAAGCCAGGATAACTGAACTTTCCTGAGAGACAAGGATCACCTGTTTTGTGCCAGTCACTCCTAGGGGAACTTGCAATTTCTAGGCCTCAAAGCTAATCCTGTTTTTCAAAACAAGGCCCATTCTAACATCTGACTTTCATTTGCTAGGATTTTGTTGAAAATTTTTACATTTGTGTTCATCAAGGGTATCGGCCTGTACTTTTCTTTCTTTGTGGTGTCTCTGTCTGCTTTTGGTATCAGGGTGATGTGTGCCTCATAGAAACTGGGAGTGCTTTTGTTTCTTTAATTTCCTGGAAACGAACAAACCATTCATTCAAGACCCTGAATGAACGGTTTGAGGCTCTTCATATTCCTGAAGCAACCAGACACTGGCACGTGATAGGGTCAAATGGAAATGTTACTGGCGCCCACTCGAGCAAATCGATGAATAATGGGATGTCAAGTGATCAAGTGATCAAGTGAATTTCCTGGAAAAGCTTGAAAAGGACTGAAAATAGGTCCTCTTCATTTAAAAAAATACATTTTTAACTTCCCCTGATGGGTTTTATATTCCCTATCACTTGTTGCACAAAAGCTAATCAATGGTCTCAAGTCCCCACTGAATCCTGTCACCTCCCATCCTTTTGACCCCCAATGTCTTGCCTGTGTGGGAGGCCTCAGTGTCCACCCTGCCTTCCGGCCTTCCCTCTCCCAACCCTGAAGACCCTCTTCCCTGATATTTCCGCCCCTTTGCTACCTGTCGCCCTCGTTCATTCAAGGTCCTGCTCAGTTACGACCTTTCTCTCCATTTCCCACTTCTTCTCTCCACACTCCACCCGGACTCTGTGTGTCTCTTCTCTGATGATACAGTCTTGCATCACCTCGCTACGGAGGTCCCTTCTGAAAATGTCTCATTTGGTGTTTTCTGTCCTTGTGTGAATGCTGCAAGGCAGAATTACCCTCAACCTGGATGGCAGAGCCTCCTAGACACCTAGGCCGATGGATGGTTTCACCTATTTGGACCGCCACCACCCGTGTGGTTCACCACTGAGTTCAATGTCATTAAGAGGCTAGTTACTGTTCTGAACTTGCTACAATTCTGTGGTTTTACTTTCTGACATTTCTGTGGATCAACTCTGGCTCAAATTATGACCTACCATAAGATCTTTTGAGAGCGAGAGAGACTTCACTCATGTATCTTTGCATCTAGCCTATTAATTTAATTATTCCATTTTTATTATTGCTTGCTGTTGTCTCCATTATCTTCCTATAGGTAACTTGTAAGGTCAGTTTTGTCATAGGTTTGAATATATTGGGAGGAAATGTGTCTGTAAATATACAGGGTTTGGTACTTGCTTTATTTTCAGTTGTTGGGGGCCTTGGAATATACATCCTAGAGATAGGGATTGCCCAGGCAGAATCCTATGCCCTTGATTCTGCCCTTGGTTCACCTCATCCTTGATAGCTAGTTTCTGAAAGCTGTTGCTTATTCATCTGTGTGCTCTTTGCTGCCCTTCGCATTCTTGTTCAGGATGGATGCACTATAACCATGTATGGACCTGAATGGCCCAGGCTTCTCGGCACAGAAAGAAACCATGTTATTCACTGATGAATGAGCTGCTTATCAGTGTCCAGTCTCTTGTAGCTTCCAGTTCTTGAAATAGAGCCCTTTGTCCTGGTGAGGATCAACAGATACTGTCTCGTATCTTTTATTTTCATGCTTTATTCACTTGTAGCATCTGGACATCAAGGATGTTTTAAACTCATTTTCTTCTTTCTTTCATTTTTTATAAAAATTTGGAGTCACACTGGTGTTGCTCAGGGCTTACTCCTGGCTCTGCACTCAGGAATTACTCCTGGCGGTGCTCGGGGACCAAATGGGATGCTGGGGATGCAACCCATCTCATCAGTGTGCAAGGCAAAGGCACTACTGGCTGCCCTATCCCTTCAGGCCTGGTTTTGGGTATTTGAAGCGGAGACCCTGCCCTGGTTTCCCATTCACATGGATTTCCCAAACTTCACTCCCTTCTTTTGTCAACACACAGAGTGAACTCCGGAAGCTAGCTTGCTCTTCGGTTTGGCAGTTCCAAAGGCAGTTTCTCAACCTGTATTGACTCACAGTTATGATAACCCCAGGGATCTATCAGTTTAACAGACTTTACTAACAGATTAATCTCATGTCCATCCTCATACTAGAGCAGGGGCATATAAAGAAGATTAAGACAAGCTTCCTGCTCTCAAGAAGAATGAATTTGGGGCTGGGGAGATAGTACAGAGGACAGTGTGCTTGCCTTGTACGTGGCAGCATCTTGATCCCAGCATTCCATATGGTCCCTGATCACTGCCAGGAGTCCTGAGCACAGAGCCAGGAGTAAGTCCTGAGCATCACAGCCCAACTTCACCCCCTGCCCCCCAAAAAAAAAAAAGAAAATGGAACTCAATCTCAGGAAGCCATAGCCCTCCCTGGTCTTCTCCCTCCCCTAACGTGCTCTGTGTAAAGACTGTGGGCTTTGAAGGCAGTAGACCCAGTTTCCACAGGGACAGTTTTGCTGAAGGAATGGTTTCACTAAAGCTCTTCTGCATACTTTTGTAGAATGTACTTCCCAGACCACAGAGAAGGTGAGGGGTCTGTGGGGAGGGGGAGGGCAAGAAAGAAATCAGCCTCTTTCTAAAGAAGCTCTGGAGAAACAAATGACTCCCTGCCATGCAATTCCTCTTTATGATCAACATCCTGGCAGGAAGCTTCCCAGAGCATGGTGGAGAAGAAAGGAGTGTTTGCCCTTGACTTAGATTCCGTTTCCTGTTTTGCTTCTCCCAATTTGCATAGATATGTTTGAAAAGTTGCTAGGAAAGTGGCAGGGTTTGGGGCTTGTTTTTCAATCTTTCCATGAGACAAGATTTATGTAGATGACAGATTCACCTCACAATGGCCCAGCTTGAGTTGTCCAGATATAATGTCCACTAGCTCCTGTGGGCAGCTTCTACAGTGCCCCATTGTGGATTCACATAAAGCCATTCACTTTATGTGCTCACAAAGGAAGGAGGAATACTTCCTCCATATTCCTATGCCTTTTGTCAAGTTGATTGACCTATGTGCCTGTTTTTCTCCCAAACCACAAGCTCCTTGGAGGCAGGAACTGTCTGACTATCTATTTGTTCCCATGCTTACATGATGCCAGGAATACAGCAAGCGCTTCATAAGTGCTTCTAGGATGAATGACAGTGTATATACTTGTGCCAAGTATTCTTCTGGAGTTTGCATCATGCATCCTCCCAACAAATTGTTATAACCCTGCAAGGCAGAGCCCTCTTATGCCCCATTTTTCAGAGGAGAAAATGGGAAGTTCAATGAATAGTTCAAATAGTTGCCCACTGAGTCAGGTAAACTTGCCCTTTATGTCTCTGTTTCATCCCTTGAAGAGGCAGAGGCAGACAGCTCAGAGGACTCTTGTTGGTAGTAGCCAGAGCTTTAGGCCTCCTGCAAAACCTGGGAAGGTTTGCTCTGGGCCCAGTGCTAGCAGGACAAGGTTTACAGAGTTAATAATTATTTTCCTTTTCTAGAAAGAGGCGGGGTAGCAGGACAGAAGGAGGAAGGCTGTGAGTCAGGCAGGACAGGGCTCAAATATTGGTTCTGTCACTTACCCACTGTGTGGCTATAACAAGGGGTTCTACAACTCTGTGTATCTCCTTGGGAAATACTCATACCTGCTTCATTCAGTAAAGAGCCCTTCATAAGTGCCAGCAGAGAGCCCAGCATGCAGTACCTGCTGGTGAAAGGGTGTTGTTTCACATGTGAAGACACACCTGCCCCTGCATCCATGGCCCTGGAACCCTGTTCTCTGGCTTTAGCAGGTACCAGGGACCAGGCATAGCCATACCCTCTGCTTGGAGCCCCCTCCCTTCTCTCTCCAATGGTCAATTGGTTGATCAGTGAGTTAGTGGGGTGGTTGGCTGGTTAGTTAATTTGTTGATAGGCTTGTCAGTTTGTTGGTAGATTTGTAGTTGTTTGGTTGGTTGTTGTTAGTTGGTTGGTTGGTTAGCTGGTAGAAGAGGGTCTTAGACTCTTGACCTGCCCAAAGTTAAAAAAATAAAAGAATTTTCAAGACAGACATCTTCCTGTACATGTTTTTGTGATGAAAATGATGCTTGTAGTTTTAAATGGCAGAGGAAGAGAAATATTATCCATGGCAAGTTAAAATCATGGAAAATACACACTTCAATGTTCACAAATTTTTTTTTTACTGGCACACAGCCATGCTCCTTTGTCACACATCGTCAACAGCTGTTTTCCTGTTACAACAGCAGGGCTGAATCATTGCCACAGAGACTGCACCATCTATAAATCCTAAAATATTTACTCTTGACTCTTTTCAAAGGGAGTTGGATATCGCCAGCACTTAACAGCAGAAGATTCCTCACACAGAAATATCCGACATGGGCTGGAGAGACAGTATAGTGGGTAAAGTGCTTGCCTTGCACACCTTGGACCTGGGTTTGATCCCTGGCACCTCATATGGTCCCCTGAGCATGCTAGAAGTGATTTCTGAGTGCAGACAAGGAGTAAGCCTTGAGCACAGCCTAATGTGCTGTGCTCAAACCAAACCCCAAATAAACAATAAAATAAACCTGATTTGTTTCTCCTCCTCTTTCGCATCCTATTTCCAAATACAGCCCAAGTCAGGAATTCCCTTTGCAGAAACAAGCCACAAGTTCTGCCTGAGAACTGTAAGTAAACACAAGATTTTTCACATAAGAATTTTTTTTATTTAGTTACAACTGAGCTCAGAATAAAAAAGAGGGATGAAGGAGAAGATAAAATGAAATGAGGAGGGGAAAGAGGAAACAAGTGAAGGACCAGCAAAGTCATAATTAAATTCATTCCAAACTCATCAATGTGTTAAAAGACACTACATAAAAAGGCTTAACAATAATAAAATTATTCTCCCTGCAGTTGGCATAATCATATCTGTTCCCCCCAAATGTCAGTTTTGTGTGGTGGAAGAGGAGACCCCTTCCACTGCCAGTGGGATGGCAAACTGCTTCAACACCCACGGAAACAGGATGGAGCATCCCTCAAAGGTTAAAGGCAGAGCCTCCACCTGATGCAGCCATGCTACACCCTCAAATCTGTCCCAACAACACAAAAGCCACCGCTTCAACAAGACAAAACACACCTGTATTCATTGCAGTGCTCTTTCTGATAGTCCAGATCAGAAAACAACCCAAGTACCCAATGACAGATGAGTGGCTAAATTGTAGTGGACACAAAACTACTCAGCTATATGCAAAGATGAAAGCTTGCATTTGTCTCAACAAGTGGAGTCATGAAACCTGAATGTCAGAAGGAGACAGACAACATGGGGTATGATCTCACTTGTATGTGGAATAGAAAGAAACAAAGACAGGAAGAAGACAATGTCTAGGGAAAACAAAGCCTTATGTTCTGACCATGGAACTGAGGGTACCAAAAGGAGAAGGGGGCTGGGAATTAAGAAGGATCTAGGGACAGCACTGGCCACTATTAGATATTGGTCCTTTGTTGATAGATGCCTGACACATTGTACCCCTGCTGGACAAACATTAGCACTATCATACAAAGAAGAAAAACCATGTTCTTCCAATAATAAGAGACTGGTGGAGGGAAGGGTGCTGGAACAGTATATGACTGAAACCCAATCATGAACTATGTATCGCAAGAAGATGAGAAGCCAAAACAAACATACAAACAAACAAACAAACAATCAATGTTCCTGCCCAGCAAATGTTGGTTTTGACGCTTTCCAGATGTAACTTGTTTTGGGAAATTAGTTACTTTCAGTATGCTGTTGAAACATTGAATTTTTCTGCCAAAAAATGATAGCTAGTGAAATATTGAAAGGAAAGTTAATCTGGAAATAGTGCAGCAAATACATTTAGAGTAGAACAAGACCAGAAACAGAATAACTTGGCTTTAAAAAGGAGAAAAGGCTCATTTCATGGCTCAATGTTTCAAAATGTCAACATTAGAGATTAAAAACCATCTTTAGGATGATGGTATTGAGAGGCAAGAATCATACCAACTAACTCTTAAAGAAAATGACGAATTAGTTCATTGCTGTTGAAAAAAAAAACTGACCATCTACTCATCTAAGGAACTGATGAACACAGATAGCCCAGCGGGTAGGGCGTTTTCCTTGCACGCGGCCGGCCTGTGCCGGCCCGGGTTCAATCCCCGCATCCCATATGGTCCCCGAGCACCGCCAGGAGTAATTCCTGAGTGCAGAGCCAGGAGTAACCCCTGAGCATTGCCGGGTGTGACCAAAAAAAAAAAAAAAAAAAACTCCCAGCAAAATGTGGCTGCCCTTAGCAACTGCTCTAAGGAGTCACAACTAGCTAACAGATGCCCAGAATCCCTTTGATAGAAAACAGCAACTGGGCCCAGAAATGTACTCAAGGGGCAGACCACGACCTTGTCCTAGGGGGCCCATCACCCCCATCAGCAATGCCTCCCTCATTTTTCTTTTTAGGTTACAACAAGTTTACAATAATAATGCTGCTAGACTGTAATAATCATGGAAGAATTTCCTGGAGGAAAAGTTACTTTTTATTAATTGATTTATTTATTTTTGGTTTGGGAAACATATCCCACTGTGCTCAGGGTTTACTACTGGCTCTGCACTCAGGAAGGATCATCTCTAGGTGGTAAGGGGCTGGGGATCAAATGGGGTCAGTCATTTGCAAGACCCCTGACCCACTCACTGCCTCTCTCTCTGGCCCCAAAGTGTTTTTTTATTTTAAAATTGAAGACTGTTCATTCCCTTAGTATTGATCAATCAATCTGCTGATAGATAAGCCCAATGCAGGTAATAGCAGCGACCATCTGGTTTAATCCTTGATGCTCAGGGATCTCAGAGCAAGATTTCTGAGCATAAGCAGAGAGATGATCATTCACTCCAGGAGGAACCTAGCAAAGCATTTTTCAGCTTCAGGACAAAAAATCCCAGAGAGTAAGGGTCGCCGAAGTCGGTCTCATGGGCACAGGGTTTCCCAAGAGTGCTGCTGAGATACAGGAGAGAAAAGTTCCGTCTAAACAGGATTCAGTGGGAGGTGAAAAAGCTGGAGAACCTCATTTCCTCATCTCAGCAGCTCTCCCTAGGCAGGAAAGAAGATGAAAAGGAGCAAGTGAGAGAGCAAGGGCAAAGCATCACAAAATCCTTGGAATATTGACCCCACTCTGGTCCACTAACTATTTGTTTGCTGGCACTCTGGAGTCCCCCAAGTCAGGGGGTCCAAACTTCCCATTCGAGGGTATTTGTTTGCAACCCTATGCAAGAACTAGAGGGGCTGGAGCCATAGTCCAGCAGGGAGGGCATTTGCTTGCATGTGGATGACCTGGGTTTGATTCCCTGGTATCCCATATGGTCATCCCAAGGAGTAATTCCTTAGTGCAGAGCCTGGAGTAACCTCTGAGCATTGTCAGGTGTGACCCAAAAAGCCAAGAAAGAAAGAAAGGAAGGAAGGAAGGAAGGAAGGAAGGAAGGAAGGAAGGAAGGAAGGAAGGAAGGAAGGAAGGAAGGAAGGAAGGAAGGAAGGAAGGAAGGAAGGAAGGAAGGAAGGAAGGAAGGAAGGAAGGAAGGAAGGAAGGAAGGAAGGAAGGAAGGAAGGAAGGAAGGAAGGAAGGAAGGAAGGAAGGAAGGAAGGAAGGAAGGAAGGGAAGGAAGGAAAGAAAGAAAGAAAGAAAGAAAGAAAGAAAGAAAGAAAGAAAGAAAGAAAGAAAGAAAGAAAGAAAGAAAGAAAGAAAGAAAGAAAGAAAGAAAGAAAGAAAGAAAGAAAGAAAGAAAGAAAGAACTAGAAAGAGCACCCTAGTGGTTGATGGCCCCCCGTGGAAAAGCAGCAGAATCAAAGAGGGAGAGTAAATAAATGTTTGCATCAGTATTCCTGGAAACTGTGGTGATCACAAAAAAATGAGCAAGCTTGAGAAACCATCACAGGCCAGAGAAATCTAAGGAGAGCAGACAGCCAAAAGGATGACGGTATCCTGAACTGGATCTGGGAATGGAGAAAAGAATTTAGGGAAAACTAAAGGCAAATGACCCTGGTCAATCCCCAGCACCATTTATGGTCTCCTGAGCACCACCTAAGCCCTGAGCACCACCAGATGTAGCCCTCAAACAAAAACAAACAAAAATGTGTTTAAAAAATAAGTCTGGAAGGACCAAAGCGAAAGTACAGCAGTTAACAAGTTTGCCTTGCATGCAACTAACCAGGGTTTGATCCCCTGCATCCCATATAGTTCCCCAAGCATACATGAGGCCAACCGCCAGAAGTGGCCTCCCAACCCATAAATAAACAAATATATATATTTTTAAATGCTCAAACGCAGAGGATAGGATATAACAAAACTAGCTCTGAGGTGGAAATTCTGATAGTGATTTGAGTGAGGGAATTGACCATGGATTAGTCTGACTGTGAGGACATTGAGACCCCGAGGTAGAGTTCAGGTAGGCATGTGGTGAGGTCGGGCACACAACGGACAGTGAATATTGAGGGGTTATGCGATCACAATCACGATCTTCCCGTTGATCATCTATTTGCTAGAGCGGGCACCAGTAGTATCTCCATATGTCCTGTCTCATGCCAGTAGAGCCAGGGGCATCGGTTTGCTACAGGAACATAAAGAGCCTCAAACCATTATACTAGGTCATGGGAAAATCTTTGGAAAACACTCATTTATGTCACCTTTTAAATGACTGAAAACTGTTTAAAAAGGACTTGATATGATAAAAATCCAAAGCACAATGAAAACAATCTAATGAGGCATTACTGAATTTTAACAGGTGGCTCCAGCAATCTCAAAAGCAAAACATTCTGCCAAGCTAATTGCTGAAAAATTCTCATTTCATGCCCAAGGGGTTATGCACACCCTCGAATTTACATCATATAGATGTCCATGGTAAATCAATAAAATTTTCTTTAAAAAAAAAAAAAGGAAAAATTAAACAAGGGCCAGAGATTGACGATACAGGAGGAAAGACTTTTGCCTTGTAGTCAACCAGCCCCTCCCGTTCCATTCCTGGCACCTCAAATAGTTCACCCAGAAGACCAGGTGTCACCTTTGCACAGAACCAGAAGTAGCCACTGAGCACTTCTGGGTCTCAAAAGCCCTCAAAATGTAATTCTTAATACATTTGTAAAGACATGAAGCATCTTTGTCCAGGGAGAAACTCACTTGTTTGGTGACTATTCACGAGTGCACATCAGCAGGCCCCATGCACATGCATAACCTCCAAACTTCCCAGAAAATTCTAGGAGTGTTTAGTCCTTGACCCAAAAAAAAGTCTCAATTTTCCTTATGCTTATTCTGCTTCAGCTACCCTAAAAGGAGCTGGGGGTCATGGCTGTTCATAAACTTATTTAATTATGAACTGTTGGGTTTAATTAATTAAAGATGACCTCTGGGGACTGTCTTACTTTGGGAAAATCTTTGGAAAACACTCATTTATGTCACCTTTTAAATGACTGAAAACTGTTTAAAAAGAAGGACTTGATATGGTAAAAAATCCAAAGCACAATGAAAACAATCTAATGAGGCATTACTGAATTTTAACAGGTGGCTCCAGCAATCTCAAAAAGCAAAACATTCTGCCAAGCTAATTGCTGAAAAATTCTCATTTCATGCCCAAGGTCTTAAGTCAGAGCCCGATGAACTGGGCAACTTGCTCAAAGTCAATGCATGAGGAAACCATTGGCCCTAGGCAGCACGGGTGTCCTCCATCCCGAAACAAAAGACATCTGTATCTCAACCCTTTGAAATGTTACTCAAATTGGAGACTACAATGACTATTGGGTGGAGATTAGTTAATGCAGAGACGAATAAATCTTCCCCTGTTTTCAGGAACAAAGGCAATCCAGTTTGCAAATAACGGCAGACGTCCAAATGTGTCTTGGAACAGCAAGAATATCTAGGGCTCATATATGAGAAATTGAACATTTTATTCCTTTAGACGGGAAACTTTTCCAAGCCTAAATTGCATTTTAATTTAATCGGTCTAGACAGTTATATTTCTTCAGCTGAGATGGTAAAAATTCTGGTTAACTTCGACCAGGCAAAATTTTCTTGCAAATTTGTTCCATAATAGAATGAATGTGACTGTAATCTTGACAACACAGATTTATTATGGAATACATTAGTAGCATTTTTATCAGCCTCTGACAGCCTTTAGCACAGCCCCCAGAGGAATGAAAAAAATCATACTTGAGGTGTCATTTGTGGGGGGCCTCCTCAGTGGTGCTAGGTGGGGGCGTGGATCAAACTAAGGGGCCTTGAGTATGCAAGGCATGTAGTCTATACCTCTGAACTATCACCCCAGCTCCCTGAGATGTATTTAAAGCAGCAGAAAAAAAACAAAAAAAACAAAAAAACCTAAGTAAACAAATAGAACACCAGAGACTGCAAAACAGAGCAAGGAATTAGACTTTGAGAGGAAGAAGACAGACGTTTTGTAGAATAACCAACAAGAGTTTGAATCCAAGATTCAACCCTTCCAAGCCTTGGGCAAGACCCTTTTGGAACCTGAACTTTCTTATCAGTAAAATGGGAACAATAACCTCACCTTTGCAAGGCTGTGCAAGTAGAGATGGTGATGACCAAGTACCTTTTACAGTATCAGATGCTGAATTCCCAGTAACTGGTTATTCTAGTGAGAAAGCACCAATCTTACACAACCACAAGTCTCACAATGGGGCCAGCATGCACTGCCAGGAATGCTAAAAGGGTGTATCATATGGAAAAAGAACTTGTTCTGCACCCCCAGAGCATGGGAGTTAAGATTGCTCTACTATTCGCCTTTTGGTGAAATAGGTGGACCTCCACAGTACAGGTTCTTCCCAATCATGGCAGAACAGGCTCCCCTGAACTCCCCAGGTCCAAAATTTCTAAAACCAGGAACAAACAAGAAAGTTAATGGATCCTCAGAAACAACACATTGAAGGTAACCAAGGAAATGTTTCCCAAAGTGCATTCTGGATGCTGTGAGGGGGCAGGAGATGGCATTATGCTATTAGGAGCTATTGGATTGCACTAAAGGAAATCAGTTTCTAGACTCCCAAAATCAATGTAGGTTTGATGGTGTGGATTAATAGTATAATATATGGCTCACACTTGTGAGGCCCTTGGTTCAATCTATAGCACAGGAAAGGAGGCAGGGAGGGAGGAAGCGAGGGAGGGAGGGAAGAAGAGGCGAGAGCAAGAGAGAGAGAGAGAGAGACTATAAAGAAAGGAGAAAGACACCATGTGTATATGTATATGCGTGTGTGTGTAAATGTCTTAATATATAGGTACAGATACATATATTTCAGTGTCTTCAGGTAATAAAAGATTCAAACAACAGAGAAAGAGATAAATGAACAAGGATTTTCCTCACTACCTCCTGTTCCTCAGTTCTTCACAATGTCAATGGATGCTAATGTCTTCCAGAGTCTTTGGGCATATTTCTAAACATCTTTTTTACAGATGAACATCTTACACAAATGTTAGTGCACCAAGCACACATCTTACCACTTACTCAATGTGCAATTTCTTCTGATCTGGCAGAAGTGTGCCTCCAAGGAGCTTAGCTACTCTGTTGAAGAGTATGGTCTCTTGGCCAAAGGCACTCAGGTGGTGAGTGTTGCACTGGAATGATAAATGCCCGAAACTATTATAAAGGGTACTGTAAATTGTGGTCACTATCACTATCACTATCCTCCCGTTGATCATCTATTTGCTAGAGCAGGCACCAGTAATATCTCCATATGTCCTATCTCATGCTAGTAGAGCCCAAGGGCATCTAATCGCTCCAGGAACATAAAGAGCCTCAAACCATTATATTAGGTCATGGGAATGAACTAATATAATTGTTACTGGTATTTGGCATATCAAATAAAACAGGGCAGCTTGCCAGGCTTGCCATGCAGGTGGCATACCCTTGTAGTCACCTCTAAATAAAGCATTTATAGATGAACCGCACGGCGCGCAAGACGGGCTGTGATAGGCTGTCGCTGGGTGAAGTTCTGACGAAAAATGGTGGCCTGATGGAGTGGAGGGGTCATCTGGCTTGTTGTGCGGCTCTGTTGGGGTGGCGGGCCAGGGCTAGAACCCACCATCCCTCCTGGGCACCTCGTGAGTGGCTGGGCACAGGGAGAGCAAGTAGCAGCTCTGCCCCATGTCTGTAAGTCTCTGGTTCAGCATACCTGGGCCAGATTGAAAAAAAAAAACTGCTGCAGGGTGGAACTCGATGAGACGGGCTGTGATAGGCTGTCGCTGGGTGGAGTTCTGACGAGAGGGAAGTCCGGATGTGGAAAATGGTGGCCCGATGGAGTGTGGGGGAGGATCATCTGGCTTGTTGTGCAGCTCTGCTGGGGTGGCGGGCCAGGGCTAGCCCTGTGGTACCTCAGGGCTAAAATGGGTGGTAAATTGTGGCACCCATTTTACCACTAAATTGTGGTACCTCAACTAAAATGGGTGGGGATCAGCTTCCTTTTAGAGTTTTAAACTTTAAACCATGAAAAAATTTTAAAAAATATCCCAGGGGTTGGGGATATAGTACACTGAGTAGAGCACTTGCCTTGCACATGGCTGGCCCAAATTCAATCCCTGATACCACATAGGTCCCCCAAATCCTGCCAGAAGTGATCCCTGAGTGCAGAGCCAGGAGTAATCCCTGAGCACCACTGGGTGTGGCCCCAAAAAAAAAAAAGCAACAATAATAAAACAATTAATATGATTTCTGGACCTCCAGAGATAGTATAGAAGTTGAGACACTGTCTTGCATGTGACTGATCCTAACTTGATTCCTGGTATCACGACTGCCTGGGCATCCCATATAATCCTATGTCCTGTTGGGAGTGATCCCTGAGTACTGACACCTGAGTAAGCCCTGAGCACCACGAAGTGTGGCCCAAACAACCTTCCCCACAAAGTAATGATTTCTACCAGACACTACAATTATAAATGAAGAAAAACCACATGAGGCCGTGAAGGTAGGCATTCCGATTATTTGACTTACTACCAGGTTTCCATAGCTTAGGGTATTTGCTCAATAACTAATGTATATGAAATGGTTAGTATGCTATAGGCAGCTACATCATTACAGATTTGACTTATTTTTAGGTAGAGGCCAGACTCCGTGGTATTGGAAGGACAGCAGCAAGGCCACGCTTGACCTGCTGATGTGGGTCTGATGGTTTGGTACTCAGAAGCCCATGTGGTACAGGAACTCAATTCAGAGCCTCCCATGCGCTAAACATACGCTCCCTCATATTGGGGCCTATTCCCAGGCCAGAGCTAGGGCTGTTGACCATTCTTCCATGCTAGAGACTGACCTATGCATGCAGGTCAAGAGATATGGGACTAGGGGGCAGGAGCAATAGCACAGCAAGGAGGACATTTGCCTTGCACATGGCCGACCCAGGTTCTATTCCTGGCATCCCATAGGGTCCCCAAGCACCACCAGGAGTAATTCCTGAGTGCAGAGCCAGGAGTAACCCCTGAGTATTGCTGGTGTGACCCAAAAAGCGAGTGAGAGAGAGAGAGAGAGAGAGAGAGAGAGAGAGAGAGAGAGAGAGAGAGAGAGAGATACGGGACTGTTCTCTAGGCAGCACCAACTCTAGTGAAACAAGATGTTCGCATCCAAGGAACTGAGGGGCTCTGAGAACAGGCTGGTCTAGAATCTAGGGAAGTCTAGAGAACTGAGTGTAGCCCCAGAGAGATGCTGCCTTCTTCTTCCCCCCAGCCCCTTTCAATAGAATTCCTATCTCTGCCACTACTAGAAGCCCACAGGGCATGTCTTGGAATATCAACCAGAGAGCAGGAAGCCTGGCGCCCAAGTCAGACATCAGACATGCCACATTATTATCTGCTACTTGACCTGTGGGCAGGTGAGTAACCCTCCTTAGCCCTGGTTTTCTTGACTATAAAACAGAGGGATAGTACAAAGCCAGGGAAAACAGGGGCCAGGAGGACTTGTCAATGGTTGGAATCTACAACAAGTGTGGGGTTTTGGGGAGTAGGTAAGATAGAGAAGGGGCCAGTTTGACAATAATAGTTGGATAGCTATATAGCTATTATCATAATAATAGCCAGACTAGAACTGAGTATTGAAAGTAGGTAAATGGATACACATGTGGATATTGCAAACCACAATGCACAAAAAGGAGAGAGAGGGAGAGAGAAAAAGAGAGACAGAGGAGAGAGAGAGAGAGAGAGAGAGAGAGAGAGAGAGAGAGAGAGAGAGGAAAACTGGTCTGCCCTAGAGGCATCTTGGGGGAGGGAAACTGGGAACATTGGTGTTTGGAAATGTGCACTGGTGGAGGGATGGGTGTTGGAACACGGTATGACTGAAACCCAATCATGAACAGCTTTGTAATGGTCTACCTCAGGGTAATTCAGTTAAAAAAAAAACAGAAATAATATAGCATTGACCTCATGGGGTTGTTGGAAGGATTCAACAAACTCTACGTGTCAAGCTCTTAGGATAATGCCTGGCATACAGTAATTGCTATACAGATATTTACTGCCAATTATAGTCCTCTCTCCAAGGGCACCCTTGTCCGGGGGGTAACAGACAGGCATCTTCAGCCACTGCCCAGATTGCGAGCACTGAAGGATGGGTGGGGACAGAAGAGAAGGGACAAGCTGGTAGGCTGCTAAATGGAATGGCAACTGTGCCAGCATCTTCACACTGCCAGGAAAGCCAGGAAAGGAGGGATTTTTACTCAATGGGGTGGGGGGGAAGAGCTGGCAGGAGGAGGGCTGGCAAAGCAGTGTACACAGGAAGGGCAGGACTCCAAGGCTCTGATGTGATCTGTGTGTTTGGATTAGGAGGCAGATTGCGCTTGGGAGGAGACCCAGCTTGACGGTTCTGCACAAGGGTTCTTGAGTCAGACTGGGTGCATTTAAGTCCTGGCTCACCATGAGGTCAAGGCTAATTTAATTGTGTATTAAACACATCCCTGAAGGATAATCCTTCCTTCTTCTGAAAGCCCACTTGACCTGGAATGGGTGCTCTCTCTGTTGCTAAGTTTCTACAAAAGACCAGGTGTTGGAAGGATCCAACAAGCTTGAGTTACCAAACATGGACCTGGTCTTTTGGCACCTATGTTTAAATCAGGAAAAGCCTTTATACCCTGAATCAAACTAGCCTGCTTCTGGACCCTATTCCCAATTCATTGCTTAAAATGAAATAATTTGCCCTGGGAATTACCTTAGCACATTCATTCAGAGCACAGGCTACCAACTTAGATACTGTTTTTTTTTTTTTAAACCTGGGGAACAAAACAATAATATAGAGGGCAGTGTGCTTGCCTTGCAAGTGGCTGATCTGGGTTCGATTCCTAGAATCCCGTAGAGTTTCCTGAGCACTGCCAGCATTGATCCTTCAGCACAGTGCCAGGGGTAAGTCCTGAGCACCATTGGGTGTGACCCCAAAACAGAAACAAACTATTTTGATTTTGGGGAAAAAAAACTGGAAAATATTAGTTCATTTAGAACTGTCAGAGAACACTGGGTTCCCTGAAAAAATCTAGGAGGAGAGTCAGGGATCCCCTTCTGTCCCAAGGGATGAATGCCTGTGGACAGAGAAAGACTCATGAATCCAGCAATGTTTCAAAAGCTTTTACCCACACTTGTTCTGATATGCAATTTAATAATAGGAAACCCCCAGACTTTAGGTTCCTGGCTGGGCCCTGGTCACGTGTAGGTTTAGAATCCTAGGCTAAGACGGCCGCTACTATGTGCTAAGGCCCAACAGAGAAGAGAACCAAGAGAGAGAGCAGAGTTAGAGGGTAAAGAGGAAGAGAGAGAAAAAGAGAGACAGAGAGACAGAGAGAGAGACAGAGAGAGAGAGAGAAAAAAGAGAGAGAGAGCAGGCTACTGCTTTTAATATCCTTTTCAGCCCTGACTGGCCCACATCAACGGATAGCAGTTAGGGTCAATCCCTTGGATTTGCTTTTCCCAGAATCTCACCTAGTCCCATTGAAATGTTAATATTGCCCCAGCCAAGGTCTGTCGTTGCAGTTTCCCTGCAGGACCTATGCAGAGTGGGGGAAGGACATGTATCTGTACCATGGATATTCTACAGCCAGGTCTATATTTCTCCAAGCCTTCACAAGATCCTTGTCTTTACTTTATAGTTATTTTGGATATTAGCCTTTAGACTTATTAGAGAGCCACACTTGCTTGCTTGGAGGGAGGCAAATGACATTTCTCTCTGATCTAATTGTAACTATATTATACTTAGAGATCCAATGTAGCCAGGTAAAAATACTGGTATGATCTGTCTAGTCCCATGATGATTGTGGTAGCATGAGGAGAAAATATTTATACCAGCTAACATAGAATACATGGTAAGCTATACTGCCACATAGAGTCACAGATACAAACTGTCTTCCTGCCCTATTTACAAAGTAGCCTGCAGGAGGCAACTCCAGGCAAGATGCAGAGGCTCTGGGCAACAGTGTACTGCAACAAAAGTCAATTATTTTTCCCTAAATCTTTTGCAATCATTTAAAACCAGGGAAACAGCTGAAATTACTATCCAGTTCTAGCTCCTAAAAGAAATAGGATTGTAACAGAAAACAAAATAGATCATAGCTCTTAAAAAGGAAACTTACTAAATGCATTGACAAAGAAATTTGAATTAAAAAGAATAGTGGTTAAAAAAAAGAATAGTGGTTACTCTCACCAGTCATAAATTAAGTTTACAAAAATATAAGATAATTTTCCCATGAATTCATTAAGCAAAAATGTCATAATAGTAATTTTTCGGGGTATACTGGAGACCTCGACAAAATTCGGGAGCAGGACAGGAATCTCAGTGGGACCTCCACTTTTCCGGGTACGCTGAGTGCCTCAAAAAAATCTGGGGAGCAGAATCAGGGATTCCCCTTCTTCTCCAAGGGATCAGTGGCTGGTGGATGGAGAAAGATGCGAGAATCCAGCAAAGTTTCAAAAGGCTTTACTCTCACAGGTTCTGGATTACAATCCAACATTAGGAAAGCCCCAGAGTTTAGGTTCCTGGCTGGGCCCTGGCCACATGTAGGTTTAGAATCCTAGGCCAAGATGGCCACTCCCTCGTGCTACGCCTAACAGGGAAGAGAATGGAGAGGCAGAGAGGAGAGGCGAAGAGCAAAGAGGAGCCAAAGTGGCCAAAAAGCCCTTTCTTCTTTCTCCTAGCTTATTCCATCTATCTATCTATCTATCTATCTATCTATCTATCTATCTATCTATCTATCTATCTATCTATCTATCTATCTATCTATCTATCTATCTATCTATCTATCTGTCTGTCTGTCTGTCTGTCTGTCTGTCTGTCTGTCTGTCTGTCTGTCTGTCTGTCTGTCTGTCTGTCTGTCTGTCTGTCTGTCTGTCTGTCTATCTGTCTGTCTGTCTGTCTGTCTGTCTATCTATCTATCTGTCTATCTGTCTGTCTGTCTGTCTGTCTATCTATCTGTCTGTCTATCTATCTGTCTATCTGTCTGTCTATCTGTCTATCTGTCTGTCTGTCTGTCTGTCTGTCTGTCTGTCTGTCTACTTGTTTATTTTGCCTTTTGGGTTACACCCGGCAATGCTCAGGGGTTGCTCCTGGCTCTGCACTCAGGAATTACTCCTGGCGGTGCTCGGGGGACCATATGGGATGCCAGGGATCAAACCCAGGCCGGCATGGGCCGGCCGCTTGCAAGGCAAACGCCCTACCCACTGGGCTATAGATAGAAGCCCACCAAAACCTTCCAGCCCAGCCCATCGTGGACCGGGCTATCCAGAGATCAAGTCAGGTAAATGATCCTATTGAAATGCAGATCTTGTGGCTGGAACAAGAGTCCAGTGGGTAGGGCGTTTGTCTTGCATGCTGCTGACCCAGGTTTGGTTCTGGCATCCCATATGATCCCCTGAGCGCTGCCAGGAGTAATTCCTGAGTACAGAGCATTGCCAGGTGTGACCCAAAAAAAAAAAAATCAGATCTTCATGGGTCCTATGGCTCAAGTTTCACAAATGCCAGAGCTGATTCCCTGAGGCAAAAATCTCCCTAGCAGAGCTGGGAGGGGCTGCATCTCTGAACCAGAAAGCAGTTCAGAATGTAATTTGTAGGAAATGGCATTAATACTTCTTACCATGAATATATAGCGTGCTAATTCCAGACTCTAGATCCTACTAAGGTCCGAAATCCATCAGAATAGTTCACTTTGGCATTACGTTTAGAATCAGAGACCGAGACCGGTCAGTTTGGCTGGAGGGGCACTGGCATGTCTCTTTGAACTAGATTACATTATGGTTGATCCAACATGGCCAAGTACTCTTGGAATATGTATGTCCCATGCGGGAATTCGTGGGAGCAGAAAAGTATTGAACTGGGGCAAGCAAGATTCATAATATTCATGATGAAAATATTTATGCCGTATAAAATTATGAAATCAATCCAATTTTGCCCAAGCTCCCATTGTGTCTGCTCCAGAGATTCCCTAAAGGCAGGAAGTAGCTCTTCACATAAGCTAAATGTAGCCAGACCCTAGGGCTCAGTAGGGCGTGTCACCCAATAGTAATTTATGACAGTTATATAGAAAATTATGTCTGTGGTTTAAAAATAGGAAGCAGCAGGGGCTGGAGAGATAGCACAGGAAGTTAGGCATGTGTCTTACTTGCAGCTCTATCAACCAGGATCCCAGTTTGAATCTCCAGCATCCCATAGAGTCCCTTAAGCAGCACCAGGGATATTCCTAAGCACAGAGCTAGGAATAACCCCTGACCACTGCCAGGTGTGGTCCAAAACCCCCTCAATAAATAAATAAAATTGTAGACAATAGATAGGTTAAAATATCTTCTACATATCATTTCAATAAAGCTTCAAGTTATAAAGAGGGCAGGAGGAGTAGATATAAAATCTTGTATTAAGAAATTAGAAGCGCTTTGGACTGGATAGTGTTATAGGACGTTTGCCTTGCATGAGATTGGTTCAGATTCTATGCCTGGCACTGAATATGGTCCCCAAGCCTCACCAGGAGTGATCCCTGAGCACAGAGCCAAAAGTAAGTCCTGAACATTACCAGGGATATCCCTCCACAATAAAATTAGAAGTATCTTAAAATAAATTATAAGTAGTTGCCACAGTTCAAGAGTATTTTCCTGATTTGTGATGTGAAACATTCTAAAGTGCCAAAGAGATGGTACAGAGATTAAGGCGCTTGCCTTGCATGCAATGACCCTGGTTCAATCCTGGCACCCTGAGCAAGGCCATTTGTTGTCTTGGAGGCTCCCATAGGGCCTGAGCAGTTCAGCTGCACCTTCGGGCCATTTCATTGAGCCACCAGCTCTGTTGTCTGAGAAACAAACCGAAAAGTGCTTCCCCATGAATGGGAATTTCTTTCCCTGGCAGTTGGGACAGGAAGTACTAGCTGGATTGAGTCAAGATACGAGGATTTTAGTTGGCACTTGGTCACTGACCAACTGCACCTCCTGGAATGATCTTCCCATTCTCCATCTGCTAAACTCCTATGCATCTCTCAAGATAGCTCAAACACCACCTCATCGGAAGACTTCAAGGACTTCCCCCCAAAAAGTTTCTGAGCTCTTTGCCATTTTTTTCACCTTTCTTTCACAGCAATCCTGCTGTTTCATGATTTTTATTTTTCCTCAATTATTTTATGACTGAAATTATTTTAGGACTGACCATGAGCAACTCATACAATCTCTCTATTGCGTTTCTTCATCTGTAAAAGACATGTCTATTTGTTTTTTTTAACCCCCCATCCACACTGAATGGTCTTTCAATTCATATCTGTGATATGAATTGACACAGAAAATTATTTCTGTAAATTTTAAATAGGAAGCAAGAGGGACTGGACAGAGAGTACAGGATACAAGGTACTTGTTCTGCTTGTAGCTGTAGAGACTCACAGACATGGGGCAGAGCTGCTACTGGTTCTCCCTGTGCCCAGCCACTCACCAGGCACCCGGGAGGGAAGGCAGGTTCTAGCCCTGGCCCGCCACCCCAGCAGTGCCTCGCAACAAGCCAGACGACGCCCCACTCCATGAGGGCCTTCATTTTCCACATCCAGACTTCCCCCTCGTCAGAACTCCACCCAGAAGACCAGCCTATCACAGCCAGGCTCACGCAGGTTCATCAATAAATACTGGATTTAGAGATGAGTATGCTACCTGGCAATACCCGTGTCGTATTTGATATGCCAAATACCAGTAACAATTATAGACCTCATTCCCATGACCTGATGGGATGGTTTGAGGCTCTTTATGTTCCTGGAGCAAGCAGGTGCCCTTGGGCTCTACTAGCATGAGACAGGACATATGGAGATGTTACTGGTGCCCGCTCGAGCAAATCGATGATGAATGGGAAGACAGTGACAGTGACAGACAGTAGCTGTATTAACAGTGATCCTAGTTTGAGCCCTCAGTACCCCAATATTTAGTCATAGATATTCCATTCTGGAATTATTCATCTCCCCTCTGGACAGTCCCCTCCATTCATCCAATCCCCTGCACATCCCATCTCTGACCTTCCTCTGGCCCTTGTTCACCGATGCTTGTCAATACTATCAGGATCAAGAACACAAAACTTGCAGCCAGACTGAGTTCATGTACTGACTCTAGCAACGATTAGCTCTGTTACCTCATGGATGTCACTTAATTTCCCAATTCCTTAATTTCTGTGTCATGGCAGTCATCAGACCCAGGGGCTCATACATGCAAGGCATGCACTTTCCCATCGAGCTATGTCTCCAGCCTCAAGCCCCTAATTCTTAAAATAAGGATCATGATAATAATTCCTATATCCTAGGATGTCTGGGATCAATCAGAGTGTGTGGCAGTCGTAATAAACAGCTCGGGTCTCCTGAACATAGGCTCTTCTGAAAGTGCCAGACCTGGTGCCATCAAGAACTGCTATTTCAGAGAATGGATCAAGTAAGGACATAGTAAAAGATAGTTTCTAATAGTTTAGGTAAGGTAAAGGGGGAGTGGGTGCAACTAGGTTGCTGAAGTCCAGGCCCTAGACAGCTGATCTCAGACACGTTTCCAAGCTTGGATGATTTCACTTTGGCCATGAATAATGAAACCCAGCTTTGGAACATTTCGTGGTTTGTGAGCAGAATTTATGTCTATTTATTATCAGAAAATAATGGCAGATGTTCCAAGATTTATTGTTCTCTGCATCAGCAATTGAAGAAGTGGTTCTTTATGGCTTAATGGTAGAATCACATTTTATACTTTTTCCTATTAATCATTTCATAAGTTTCTCACTCACCTAGGAGATGAGTAGAGCAGAAAGCATATGCCTCATTTAAAGCACAATCACTAATTTATTGTACTTGGGAACATCTCAGACAGAAAAAAATTTAGGCAATTCTTTGGAAATTTATAAAGACTGATGAAGTAGTTGGAATTCATTGGAAGAGTAAGAAGTAACTCCAATTTTCTTCATGACTTCTCTGGATTCTCCTTATAAATCTTGGATGATTTTAGGGTATAATAACTCAGATTAAATAGATTTATAGCTTAGAAATTACTGCTGTCACTGGTAATAGATTATTTCACTTATTTCAAGAATTTAAGATAACCTTTATAATTCACAAAGTAGAAATACAGATATATTAAGTACACATATAAAGTGAAAAAATGACAAGAAACATCCCTTTAAAATATAAAGCTAGGGGCCAGAATGATGGTCCAGTGGCTAGACCATTTGCCTTCCTGACATAGTTTCTATCCCTGGCCTGCCCTATAGTCTCCGAGGCACTACCAGGGAGTAATTTTTGAGGGCAGAGCCAGGAATAACCCCTGAGCACCGCTGGATGTGACCCCAAAAGGCAACAACAGCAACAACAACAAAATACAAAACTATCACAAGTCCTGAAGATGCTCTTTCATACATACAATGAATATTTTGTTTGCTTAGAAATTAAGATTCTAAGATTCCACTTAGAAACTAAGATTCCATTGACAGAATGCAAGGGGTAGAATGAGGAATCTTCACTCCACCATTTTTCTTTTTTGCTTTTTTGGGTCACACCAGGCAATGCTCAGGGGTTACTCTTGGCTCTTTGCTCAGGAATTACTCCTGGAAGTGTTTGGGGGACCATATGGGAAGCCGGGGGATCGAACCCATGTCGGCTGCATGCAAGGCAAACACCCTACCTGCTGTGCTATCACTCTGGCCCCCACTCCACCATTCTTAACTACACACCCAACCTTATCACCACTCACAATATTAATAGTATTGAATTTTGAAATATTTTGGAGTGGCAAGAGTTAAAGTTGATGCCTTAAAGATGTAACTTGAAAACAAGAGAGAAAGAGCCTGAGATCAAGCACTTGTCTTGCATGTGACCAATCCCAGTTGGGTACTTGGCACCACATATGTTCCCCAAGCACAGTCATGAATGATTTCTGGGCTCAGAGCCAAGAGTAAGTCAAGAGCACCACCAGGTGTGGTCCCAAGAAAAACAAAGACGCGATTTAGGGTGTAGGTATATGCATATGGGCTAGACACTAATATGTAATAGTTGACTTTTCTGTCTTGAATTCAAAATGAGTGTTTGCTAGAATCTTATTTGCTGAGTCCAGAGGAAAAGAATTGTGTTAACTCATCACTAAATGCAGCTCTTGGGAAGTTGGACTGTTCATGAGAGCAAGTGGGATGAGCCACCTTTGTTTATTGAGCGAATTGATGAAACAATGTTTTGGGAAAAAGTACAGGGGCTTACAGGATGGGAAGTGGGAGAAAAGCCACCTGGGCAAGGAAAATCCTGAGTTTTTTTACCAGGAAATTCTAAACTACAAAGGGAAATTCTCTGGGGAACGGGGGTGGGGGCTCGGGGGAGTCACTTACTTTAATAACAACACCATAGTTTCCTCTCAGCAAGGGTTGGAAAGTTGCAGTGACCAGGAAGGCCCATGACCTCTGGCTCTCAACACCAGCTGTGGCAGAGGGAAGGGACAGCTGACTGAATAATTCTGAGTTCAGTAATGAGCCTTCTCTGGCGGCAGCTAACAGCCTCACAGGACATTTTGGGAGGGAAGTCGGCCAACAAGCCCATCTTAATTTGCCCTTTCCCTAGAATTGGCACAAACGGCAGACACTTTTTTCTCTGAAAAATTAATTCCTATAAAAGAGTTCAATGGAGTCATTTCACATGATAGTCAAACTAGGTAAAAAGCCTGAAAATTACTCCCCTTCCTGCTGGCTTGTCCCCTACTTGTCTTCGTTATGTCATTCTGGTTGTAAGGTCTTGAGAACTGAGGTGAAGGGGGGCAATCATACAGAAACTATCTGAGGAGTGAGTGAAGGAGAAAAATGGCCCACATGTCCACAGAAAAGGGATGTCACATCGGAGGTTCATAGACCAAAGTAGGAATAGGCGATAGTAAGTCACCAACATTTTCTCGTCAGGAGAGGGGCGAAATAAAGTGTGTCCCTGAAGTTATCTGTTGGAACCTTGACTCTGAGGTGATGGGATGAGAAGGTAGGTCTTTGAGTGATAAGTCTGGGACCTCGCAAATGGGATATGTGGCTTTCAAATGAAATTGAGAAGTCTCCCTTGCCTTACCCCCAAAGGGAGGTGATGGTGGAAGACAGCTGGCAAGGAAGAAGTGAATTCTTGCCAGACATGGAATCAGCCAGCACTGAGCTCTTGGCCTTCCCAGCCTTCAGAACTATGAAAAATAAAAGTGGTTGTTACCAAACCATCCACCCTGAGGGTTTTTTAAATGTTGTTGCTGTTGTTGTTGTTGTTGATTTTGATTTATTCAGAAAATAGAAAAATTTATTGGGAAATAGAAGAGAAAGAAACTCCACAACCAGGAAGGAACTTAATACAGGACTCAGTTGCCACCCTGAGGTTTTATTATGATAGCAGCTCAAATAATAAAGACAGAGAACATAACACAATAAAATTTGTGTGTCCAGCAAAACACCACTCTGGTGTTAACACAGAGGACAGCCTGAAGGGAAGGACAATGGACACTAAGCTATCCATTGAAATTAAAATCTTCATGTTCTTAACTGATTCCAGAAACAAGCAAGTATGCAGGTATGGGAGAAAGACCAAGTCTGAGCTGAGACATGGGCTCTGGGTGTAGAGAAGAAAGCATGAAAACCATTTCCCATCCACCCCTCAGGTAGCTTCACCAATGCCCAATATCTGCAGAATGCCTTTCAAAGCCTTTGGTTTACTTCGGGTCTGGCACTGTGAGTTGTGTTGGGTTGTTCTTTTTTTTTTTTTTTTTTGGTCCTCCCCCGCTGGGGTTTTGTTTTTTTTTTTTTTTCTTTTGTGGTTTTTCTTGTTTGGGGGGGGGGGGGGGGGATGGAGGGGGGGGTGTAGCGTGGGTTGGGGGGGGGGGGTGGGAGGGAAAAGAAAAACAGCCGACCGGCTGCCGTTCTTATCGCTGCATTCTCCTCTAATCTAAAACAATTTGTTGATTTTTTCATTATTTTTTAT
This sequence comes from Cryptotis parvus, assembly GCA_021461705.1. Lineage (NCBI taxonomy): Eukaryota > Metazoa > Chordata > Mammalia > Eulipotyphla > Soricidae > Cryptotis > Cryptotis parvus. Next base: position 153,715 of record JAJIBD010031035.1, on the reverse strand, counting down.
GTCACCAATATTTTCAAAAAAGTACAGGTCAGGCCTTCCATACGTTGCACCTTAATCTTGGTTTGACTGTTTGCTCATGATAGTTGGGTTCAGTCACATCTTTGCAGCCAGCACGGCACATACACGACGCCTTGTCCAGTTAGCTCACATCAACATCAGCCTGCTCCCTGTTGTGGTGCAGTTCAGCTGTGTCTGAGCATTGTATGGTCTCTCCAATTTAGAGCAACCAGTCCCTACTTTGTGACCAGCACACCATCATTTAACATCATATGAATGATATAAATGTCTGATCCTCAGCAATCTCTCTTCTATTGATTGAATGTACTCCCATGATTCCTGTCCAGACCTGCCTTCAATTGTAGCAAAATGGTGATTTTTTACTTAAAAAGAGCTACTTTGTCTTCTGTCTCTTTGTCTAGTTGTAGTTGTGTGGCTAACTTCTCATGAAAGTGTTCTGTGGAGGTTCTATAACATCCCTTTAAAAGCCCAGGGACTGGGCCCAGAGAGATGTATAGGAGGTAAGGCCCATGCCTTGCAAGAGGCCCCAGTTCTATCCCCAGAACACACAGGGCCCCCTAAGCACCAGGGATCACTTCTGAGCACAGACCCAGGACAAGTCCCTGAGCACGGCCAAGTATATATATATATACATATATTTTTTTTACTGACATGACTTTTTATTGTTGCTTTTTTAAAAAAAAAAATTTTATTATACCACCGTGAGACATACAATTACAAAGGTGTTCATAATTAGTTCTTGGTAATACAGTATTCCAGCACCCCTCCCTCCACCAGTGCCCCATTTCCACCATCAATGTACCCCAACCCCTCCCGCCCACCCCTAGGCTGCCTCAATAGCAAGTACCCCAGTATCCTCTCTTTCTCTCTCTGTCTCTCTGTCTCTGCATCTCTCTCCCTCTTAGTTTACACATTGTGGCTAGCCCTGCAGATATTTAGAGTTTATCACTTAAGTCTCTTTGTGTATATTCAATGGTGAGTTTTTTTTTGTGTGACTAGTTTTATTCATGTATATTCAATGGTGAGTTTTAATCTGCCATTACCATTTCCCCACAGTTAGTAAAACACTGGTATCTATTTATATCCTATTAATGAATGCAGTCATTCTATATCTGTCCTTTTCCTTCTGACTAATTTCACTCAGCATGATAGTCTCCATGTCCATCCATTTGCAGGTAAATTTCATAATTTCATCTTTTCTGACAGCCGCATAGTATTCCATAGTGTAGATGAACCACAGTTTCTTTAGCCAGTCCTCTGTTCTCGGGCATTTAGGTTGTTTCCAGATTCTAGCTATAGTGAATAGCGCAGAGATGAATAAAGAAGTACAGATAGTGTTTCTGCTATGTGTTTTTCGGTCTCTCGGGTATATTCCCAGGAGTGCTATTGCTGGATCAAATGGGAGCTCAATATCTAGTTTTCGGAGGAATGCCCATATTGTTTTCCAAAAGGGCTGGACCAGTCGGCACTCCCACCAACAGTGGATGAGAGTCCCTTTTTTCCCCCACATCCATGCCAGCACCGGTTGTTCTTGCTGTTTTGGATGTGTGCCAGTCTCTGTGGTGTGAGATGGTACCTCATTGTTGTTTGGATTTGCATCTCCCTGATGATTAAAGATGAAGAGCACTTTTTCATATGCCTTTTGGCCATTCGAATTTCTTCTTTTTTGGAAGCTTCTGTTCATTTCTTCTCCCCCATTTTTTTGATGGGGTTGGCTGTTTTCTTCTTGTGAAGTGCTACCAGTGGCACGGCCAAGTATATCCACTAAATCCCAAATGACAACAATAGAAAATCCAAAACAAAAGTATCTAAAAAGGGGGGCAAAAAAGAGTGGGTGTCCATCTCTCCCTTTCTTGCCCCTGTCTATAACACAGATGCCATGCAGGGTTGTTTCTACCTTGCAAATGGAATCCCAGAGGATCCCAGAGCAGAAAGATAGATACCTGCATCTCTTTTGATCCCATGAAGCATCTGCCTTGTTTAACAATTAAAAAGATGTTCTTGATTGGGTTTCAGTCATACATTTTTTTCAGCACCCATCCCCTCCACCAGTACCATATTCCCACCTCCAATGCCCCCCAAATTCCCTCCCCCTCCTCCAACCTGCCTCTATAGCAGGCACTATTCCCTCTTCTCTCTCTCTCTCTCTCTCTCTCTCTCTCTCTCTTTCACACACACACACTTTGTAGCTTACCTACAGACATTTAGGAATTATCATGTAAACCCCTTTGTGTACATTTAATGTTCGGTTCTAGTGTGGTGTTTACATTTCCCATAATTAGTAGAGCACTATTTTATATTTATATACCTCTAATGAATGTAGTCATTCTATATCTGTCCTTTTAACTTTCACTCAGCATGATACTCTCCATGTCCATCCATTTTCATGTAAATTTTGTGATGCCATCTTTTCTGACAGCTGCATAGTATTCCATTGTATCGATGTAAGTTTCTTTAGCCAGTCTTATGTTCTCAGGCAATCAGGTTGTTTCCAGATTTTGGCTATTGTGAATAGCTTCGATGAACATCGGAGTGCAGATAGTGTTTCTTCTGTGTGTTTTGGGTCTCCAGGGTATATTCCCAGGAGTGGTATTGCTGGGTCAAATGGGAGCTCAATCACTTGAGCACTTGAATCCCGTTATTCATTGATTTGCTTGAGCGGGCACCAGTAACATTTCCATTGGACCCTATCACGTGCCAATGTAGCCCAATGGCATCTGGTTGATTCAGGAATATGAAGAGCCTCAAACCGTTCCTTCAGGGTCTTGACAAGGAAGTCTGACCATCTTGTAGGTGGGCGGCCACGTGGTCTTTTGACATTCCGTGGGATCCAGTCGGTAATGGCTCTAGTCCAGCGGTTGTCTCCAAATCGCATTACATGTCCAGCCCATCTGATTTTCGATGCCTTGGCAAACGAGACAGCGTCCCTGATTCTGGAATAGTGCCGGAGGTCAGAACTCCGGATTCCTTCTCTCACTTGAGTGAGGCATGATATTCCAAGCATAGCTCTTTCATTTCCTCTCTGGGAGACCCGAATAGCATTCTCATCCTGCTTTTGTTGGGCCCAGGTCTCTGAGGCGTATGTTAATGCAGGGAGAACGGTGGAGTCAAAGAGATGTGCCCGGAGCCGGAGGTTCTTTGTCCTTTTAGCTATTTCTTCGATGCCTTTGAAGGCATTCCATGCCGCTCTCTTCCTCCTGCACAGCTCAGGTTTGAGGTCGTTCATCATGTTGATTTCTAGACCTAGGTACACATAACTGCTGCATTCAGAGATGTTTGTTCCATTGAGAGTGAATGGGGCTTCTGGGACTAGTTTATTCTTCATGAACATAGTTTTCTTTAGATTCAGCTGTAGACCTATCTTTCCACATTCTCGGTCAAAGTCAGCCAGCATTTGTGCCGCTTGGCTAATGTTTGGTGTTATTAGAACAATGTCATCAGCGAAGCGGAGGTGGTGTAGTTGCCGACCATCTATCTTCACTCCCATTCCTTCCCATTCTAATTGTTGCATGATGTTCTCGAGGGTGGCGCTGAAGAATTTTGGTGAAATGGTATCACCCTGTCGAACCCCTCTTTTCACATTAATGATTACTTCTTTGTAGAATGGTGAGATCCTGGTGGTGAATCCATAATACAGCTCACGAAGGATCTTGATGTATTGGGTTTGAGCACCCTGTTTGGCTAGGGCTTTGATGACTGCTTCAGTCTCCACAGAATCAAAGGCTTTCTGTAAATCAATGAACGTGAGACAGAGCGGCATCTTGTACTCCCTACAAACCTCGATGAGCTTGGTTACTGTGTGGATATGGTCGATTGTGCTGAATCCTTTCTGGAAGCCTGCTTGCTCGCATGGTTGTCCTTCATCTAGTGTTCTGCTAATCCTGTTCAGGATGACTTGTGTAAACAGCTTGTAGATGACAGACAACAGGCAGATGGGGCAATAGTTGCCGATGTCGTGAATGTCTCCCTTCTTGAACAGTAGAACTGTCCTGCTGATTTTCCATTGGGAGGGCACCTTGCATTCGGACAGGTAGCGTGTGAAGAGCCGAGCTAGTGTATTGATGAGTACCGACGGCAGATTCTTCAGGTGTTCGGGTCTGACTTTGTCTGGGCCTGGTGCTGTTCCCTTCTTTACCGACGAGATGGCATGTTGGATTTCAGAAGGGAGAACGTTGGGAATGACATATCCATCCTGTGGAATTTGGTATGTGGGCAGGTGGATGTGGCTATCAAAGAGATCTGAGTAGAAGTCATGGATAATCTTCTCCATTGCCTTTCTGGAAGATGTGATAGATCCATCAGGGCATCGGAGGGCAGTCATCTTGGTCTTATAGTTGGCAAAGGACATGCGGGCAGTGTGAATACTTTTCCCGGCTTCTGCTGCATCTTCCAGTGTTTCTGCTCTTCTGTCTTTAAGGTCTTCTTTTATCACTTCTCTGCACCGTTTAGCAAGCTTGGACGTTAGCATTTGGTCTCCTGAGGCTCGTGCCTTGCCACGTTGGCGAATGAGCTCGAGAGTTTCTGAAGACAGGCGTCCTTTTGTGTCTTTCTCTCTCTCGGCATTCTTCGTACAATCATGGAGGTGCTGAACCAGTCAGTTATATTCTTCATCGATGTCGTCAGTGATGGTATCTTCCCATGTTGCTGCAATGGTGCCAAAGAGTTCCCAGTTGGTGGTCGTTCTGGGAGTTCTCTTCTTAAACTTTGCAGCCTTTTCTCCCCGTTGCGGGAAGTAGAATTTTGCACGAAGGAGACGGTGGTCCGATCCTGTTTGGAATTTGGGGACGACAGCTACATCGGTCAGACAAAACCGTCGATTGAAGATGATGTGGTCAATTTCACTGTGGTATAGAAAAATATACCAGGGGTGGGTAGGTAAATTATAGTCCATACTTATGGATTCAAAGATTTAACACTATTAAAATGATCATCCTACCCAAAGCTTTATACATGTTCAATGTAATCCCCATTACATTTAAGAACACACAAAGGACGAAGAATAGTCAAAGCAATCCTGGGGAAAAGACAGGAATCATATTACAAAGCTATAATAATAAAAATAGAATCAGAGTGGGGCAAAGTAGATACACAGACTGATGGAGTGGAATGGAGGAAGCAGAAACAAATCCTTACACTTTCGGACAGTTAATTTGTAACAAGGGGGGTAAGAGCATACAACAGAGAGAGGAAAGTCTCCTCAACAAGAGTGTTGGGAAAAGTAGGCAGTCACTTAGTTGATTACTATCTCTCTCACACACACACACACACACACACATATTCAGCATCAAGCAGAAGAGTAAGATGATGTCTAGAATATTTCTCCTTCCAAAGTGATCCTAAAACCCATTAAACAAAGAGCTTGGAGATAGAGTCAAAGAAAAGAAGGGGGGGGGGGGGGGGGGGAGGGGGGGGGGTTGGTTTTTGCGGGGGGGCCGTGCGTCCGGGTGGGGGCCCCCCCCCCCACAAAAAAAAAAAAAAGAAACAGAAGACACTCATGTGTTAGTAATGCTCTCTTTTTCTGAGTGTTTTATTACACACTGGTTATTTCTTGCTCATGCTATCTAGCCCATAGAGCTATTAGAATTACTCTCTTTGCTACAGCTCCAAGCCTCCCATTATAAGCACCAAATGCAGGATTAACACAATTTAGCCAATAGGGCTCACAGAGAAGCTAAGTTCAAATCTAATGTCTGACATTTGTATGACAATAAACAGCAGCATCTTGCTTATTTTAGGTTTAGAGTCAAAAGCAAAACCTAATTCCAGAAAGCTCTGAATTATAGATTCTTTATAAAAGCTACATGTACCCTTTCCCAAATTAACTTGAACTGCTATGGAGGGGGTTCTAAGTAAGAACAATACTTACCTACTTTAAGGTCAGACCACCCTTACCAGTATCGAGGGGCCTATTTCCACAAATAGCAGGTGTCCTTCTCTCCTGTCTCCCAGCTGTGAATGATACTGTGATCTCAGAACAATATTTTAAGTATTACATTCAGTCATGCTCAGGAGAGTTTTGAGTTCATTGGAGCAATTAAAACTTTCCTATCGTTCAAATATGGAGAAACTTTATTTGCATTTTGTTGTTTTTTGTTTCTTTTTTTGAGTCTCCCAAGCAGTGTTGGGAGGCCATGTAATCACTCCCAGTGTTGTTTGGGGACTACCAGGGCTTGGGGACACCCCAATAGTACTGAAGGAGAGGGGCAGGTGGTGTCAGGGCTCGAAGTCGGGGCTTCCTGCATGCCTGGCATGTGCTCCAGCCCTCTGACCTGTATCTCCCTGGCCCTTGCATTTTGTTTTTGAAATAGAACTATTCTCGTCTTGGCCTAGAATAAAAATTTCCTCTAACACTTGACATCTTTGGAAAAACTAATAATAACCTTTTCCACATGAGTGGATGACTTGTGTTTATACTTTTGTGAAGGGAAGTAGTATTTTAGACAATGCAGCAAATGGTCCCTACCTGAATGACTTTTCCTTCTGGAAAACTATCTCTTTTAGATGCAGATTGAGACTACATGTGGTCTTCCACTGAAACAGCAAAAATAGCTCAGCTAACATAAAAAATTAAATGGGCTTCATTTGTTGTAATACAAACCAAAACATTACCAAGATAAATCCTAAGAAATAATAGAAGGGAATTGAAAGGTAGAATCGCCTTTAATAGACTTGTATGGTTCTTTTATTTTTTTGGGGACTCAAAGGGAGATGGGGAGGCACACCCAGACATGCTCAAGGCAAACTCCTGGCTCTGTGTTCAGGGATCACCCCCAGTGGGACTCAGGAGACAGTATGTGATGCCACAGATTCGGCCAGGTCTGCTGCACGCAAGGCAAGGGCCCTACCTGCTGGACTCTCTCTCTCACCTTAGATTTGTATGATTTTCTGCCTAAGTGTAGCGAAGGTCCTAAGGATTGAGTCATGTTGGTGATCTAACTCCAGATGGTGAGAGGTTATAAACCATCCGGCACTGTTCACACTGAATGGAGAATAACAAAGACAAGAAAAAGTGATGATGTCAGAATACACCATCCGGAAATTGCACTGCGTCAAAGGCCCAGGCATTGCTCATGGCCAGGATCACAGTGAAGACGAAAGTGCAGGTGGCAGGGTGTGGCTGGCTGCCTGCCCTCTAACCCTACCCTCTGACCAGCTCCCTCTGCCCAGGGCACTCAGGACCAATCATCTTCTCAGAAACCCTGAAGTTAGACTAGGATGGGGTTGACACTGACCTTGCAAAGTTAGGAAGCATCAGTGACGTGGCAGCCTAAAGGTCCCTGCAAGGCCGGGAAGAGAGCAAAATGAAGGGGAAACCTTACAGATGTCTAGAGCCAGGAAAACCGAGGCGTTTAGAGGAAGCGGGACAGAGCGAGCCCAGGCAGCTGCCAGATCACGCATGTTTTCACATCGGCCTCTGAGTAACATCTTCAATAAACTTTTCCCTGCAAGGGCTGCAGAGCTTTGGATTCCTCAGAACTGGGGATTTTTTAGTAAGAAATTCACAAACTCTAACCAATAGTAGAAAAGTAAACAAGAAAGGACCTGACCAGTTAAATTACATTTCCAGCTTGTCTAAATTTAAGCTCAAGTGTAACGAACATGATTTCGTTGCTTACTTTTTATTTATATTTTATACCAGCCCCACCGACGTCCTATACTATAGAAGCCTCCCTTTCAATCGCCTTTTTCATTTATTTTTCCAAATTGCACCAAGCCCCCAGACCTGGTGTCCAAACCTCCGAGCGGCCTCCATGGCCCAGACAGACAGCCTGGAAGTCTCCAGCTCACTCGACAGCAATAAAAAGTGGCAGTTGGCGACCTCTCTCAGCCAGGGAGGAGAGAGAAGAACTAAAAATAAGAGATCATCTCACAGGAGGGAAAGGCAGGAGCTGGGGCCATGTGGCGTGTTTTCCTTGGGAATCTTTGAATTCCGAGGAAAGGCTCGAATTTCCCTATTATTAGGGGTGAGGTTGTAAGCAATGAAGAAAACCAGGAGCTCTGTGCCCCTACCCTTCCGCCTCCCTGGCTCGTGGGAACCATGAAAGACCCCATTCCCCAGTTACCTAGGGCAGGGCCAGACCTGAAAAGGAGGACAGGGACCAGGATGCCACCAGAAACTCACAGTTAACCTGGGACCTCAGCCTCGGCTCCCCCCCTCCCCCCTCCATCTGGCCCTGTCCTTGATCCCTGCCCCCTCCCTTAGAGCAGTCTCGTCTGTAAACCACCTCCAGCCCTGGACCAATTTCCACCCGCAGGCGCCTTCTAGCTGGCCTCCACAGCGTGTCCACATTGTTTAGAATTCCAAAGACTTTGGGCGAGGCATGGACTTGGCAGTGATGGTCCCATTCCCCTGGCCACGGCCCTACCCTCCTGCTCCTGCTCCTGTGCTCCTGGCCGCTGCTGGCTTCTGCTTATCCTAATATCTACTTCCTTCGATGGTTTCTCCACCCTGAACTAAGTCTTTTGCAGTTACCAGGAGTTCCCCACTGGAATTCCCCCAAAGGGAGCTGCTGATCCTTTGGGGGCTAGACTGAGCCTCTGGTATCATGCTGCAGGTCTGGTCCATGCAGCCCTGCCATCTGCTATGACTGAGCAGCAAGGTCACAGTGACACAGTGTAGCACACTGTCTCTGCAGGGTTAGAAGGGCCTGAGAGAAAGATCAATGAGTAGCGCAGTGCAGGCAAGTGATGGAGACCCACAAACCCGAGGAAGTGGAAATCAGGCACCATCTGACAGTCCTTAAGAAAAGGTTAAATTAGGACTGAAGAGATAGTTCACGATGGGGGAGTAAAACATTTGCTTCACATGCATCTGACGATGCCCCCTTCAGATGCTCAGTACTGCCAGGAGTGATACCCTAAGCACTGGGTAAGGAGTGGGCCCTGAGCCAGGGGAGAGCCCCCCAAACCAATAAATCACGATCACGATCACGATCTTCCTGTTGATCATCTATTTGCTAGAGCGGGCACCAGTAATATCTCTATATGTCCTTCTCATGCCAGTAGAGCCAGGGGCATCGGCTTGCTACAGGAACATAAAGAGCCTCAAACCATTATATTAGGTCATGGGAATGACCTAATATAATTGTTACTGGAATTTGGCATATCAAATACAACACGAGAAGCTTGCCAGGCTTGTCGAGTGGGAGGCAAACTCTTTTAAACACCTCCAAATAAAGCATTTATTGATGAACCGCATGGCCGCTTGCGGCCGCGTGAGCCGGGCTGTGAATGGGCTGGTCTGCTGGGTGGAGTTCTGACGAGAGGAAAGTCCAGAAGTGGAAAATGGAGGCGCCCGTGGAGTGAGGAGGGGTGGCCTGGCTTGTTGTGAGGCTCTGCCGAGGTGGTGGGCCAGGGCTAGAACCCGCCATGCCTCCCGACTGCCTCATGAACGGCTGTGCACAGGGAGAGCAAGGAACAGCTCTGTCCCATGTGGGAGAGTCTCTGGACCAGCATACCAATAAATATGAAAAGATTAAACTTTTTTTCTTTTGGGGTCACACCCGGTGATGCTCAGGGGTTACTCCTGGCTCTGTGCTCAGAAATTACACCTGGCTCTGTGCTCAGGGGACTATATGGGATGCTGGGGATCGAACCCAGGTTAGCTGCATGCAAAGCAAATGCCCTACCTGGTGTACTATTGCTCCAACCCCAAGAAAATATTAAATTGTGTTCAGTGTGCTGTCAGGAAACTCTGTGTGTGTGTGTGTGTATTTGGAAGTATGTGTATATTTGGGAATAATTTCCATTAAGACTGATAAAACTAAAGTACTAAAAGGCACTTAATGTGTACTCATATACTTGAAAAACCTTGAGTACATTTTTTTTTTTTTTTTGCTTTTTGGGTCACACCCGGCAATGCTCAGGGGTTTCTCCTGGCTCTGCACTCAGGAATCACTCCTGGTGGTGCTCGGGGATCATATGGGATGCCATGGATCGAACCCAGGCCAGCACAGGCCGGCTGCGTGCAAGGCAAATGCCCTACCCACTGGGCTATCACTCCAGGCCCGACCTTGAGTAAATTTAAAAACATGGCCCAGAGAAGAAGTACAGTGGGTTGGGTGCTTGCCTTGCTGGTGGCACACCAAGTTCCATCCCGGCATCCCATATGGTCCCACAAGGCTGCCAGGAGTGAGTCCTGAGTGCAGAGCTAGGGAGTAACCCCTGAGCACCGCTGGATGTGGCCCCCAAACCAATAAATAAATAAAAATTAAAGTTGTATTGTGACAATGTTGATTTCCATACTGTTTATGTTTTAGGGGCTTACATCACCTGGATCTATTTTCAAAAAATCTCATCTCCCTTTGAAAGATGACAGCTCAGAAACCTGTCCTGAGCAGTCTTAAAGCTTTCTAACCCGGGACCTGATCCCTACCAGCTCAGTTAGTTGCTACTTCAGTGCCTGAATGTGCCTCACCTCTCTAAGGTGAACGATGTACATCTGTCTCACAGGTCATCTGGTTAGATGAACCACGCCAGGTACTCATGGAATAGTGTTGAATATGGTTCACTATTACTATGGCTGCCTTGTAATTATTATACAGATAGCAGCGCTAGGATATTGAGAGATTTTTAAATGGCTGGAATTTTCATACAATCCACCTGTGTTCTCTTTCCTGTCACATTCAAATTACGTGTTGTGTTTTCACAGCAAACAAATCTCAGGGATCAGCGGGCTGTACCAACAGGGGCCAGAAAGCTGGGGGCCTGCCCGGGGCTTATCTCCTGGGAGGTCAACTGGGCCAGGCCATCCTGAGAGCAGCCTCCAGTGCAGGCGGTGGAAAGCGGGGCTGTAAGTAAACACCTTTGAAAAACAACAAAGGCTTTCGCTGATGTCAACGGATTTATCTCAAGACTGTCTCTTTGGAGTCTCAGGCTGGCGCTTGCAGATAACTTCCTGCCTGGAAACCAGACAGGAAAGTGCTGGAATGGGTGCGGGCCAAATGGGCTGGGGCCTGAACGCGGACGGAGCCATTAGAATCACCCAGGGAGCTTTCCAGAACCCATCAACGCCGGTTCGGGCAGCAGACAAATGAAATCTGAAGCCTCCAAGTCGGGGTGGCCCCGGTGAGGAAGGACAGCTCTAGCTTTTTTAAGCTCCCCCACGTAAGTTTAGAGCATGCATTCAGCCCTCGAGAATCCCACGGAGCCAGGGCTCGTTCTGGACAGGGTCACCTACCACTCACTCAACTACACAATGTCAGAATCCCCTGCAAAGGCGGCAGAACCCCGGAGCCTGGTGCAGCCTGTGATGACCAGGCTGTACTCCGAGAGTTCAGAGTGAGGTGAAGGTCAACGTGGAGGAGAGGATGAGAAAGCTTTGGGCATAAAAGGAACGAAGTGAAGGCAATTACACACGCAGTAACTGAGGGCACAGAATCCAAGAAAGGCCCCTGGGCGTAACCCAGGGGCAGACCACGCCCACTAAGGGGTGGGGCGTTGATGGAATGCACCTGGGCTGATTAGAGGCTTGTGGTGCCTTTATGGTGGGCAGGTGCCCAAAACTAGGTGCCCAAGATTGAGTAACTGAAAATTCAAACATTAGGGAAGAGTTTTTTACTCAAGACGAGTAATGCAATGTACTTAAAATTTTTACTATAACTTCGGTAATGAGGTTACAATAACATTTAAGTTTATAGTGTTGATGTATAAAGTTATTGCATGCCACCACCACCACCAAAATACCAACTCTCCCTCCCTCCCTGTCCTTACGCCATCTACCGACCAACCTTCACGCCTCACCCTTCCCCTAACGTGTGCTAATAACTAGTTCACAAGGCCAAGACTTTGCCATGATTCTATACTGTCTGTTCCCTTGTTTTGTCTATAGTACACAAGTGAGCGAGATCGTCTGATATTTGTTCTTCTCCCTCTGATTTATTTCACTTGACATGATATATTCCAGTTCCATTTATATTTCAGTGAACTGCATGATTTCATCTTGCCTTGCAGCTGCATAATAATCCATTGTGTATTTAGACCGTAAGTTCTTCATCCTTTCCTCTGTGACTGGATATTTGAATTGTTTTCATATTCTGGCTATTTTCCTGAGCATTGCAACATACATCATTATGCATATATCTTTTCAAATGTATCGTGTGTGTGTGTGTGTGTTGGGGGTAGATGCCACAAAGTGAAATTATGGCATCATATGGCAGTTCTTGTCTTATTTTTTGGAGGAATCTCCACAGCAGATGACACTCCTACCGATAGTAGAGGCAGTGTTCTTGAGTGTTCCAGCAGAACATGGAGGGAGAGCAACTTGTACACAAGATCCCAACTTGTACACAAAGTGCAGCAAAACTGGGCTATGTAGATTGTCAAAATAATCCCAATCTGGGTAAATAAATCAAGGTCTACATGGTCTCGTAAGGTCTAGAAAAAAGAAACAATTAGAGAAATGGGCTTCCAGTCTTTTTGTGTGTTTTTTTCCAGATTAGAAAAAATATAATCATGCACATTAAAGTTTTTGAGAAATTGGGGCTTGGAAAGATAGTTCAGCAAGCAGGGTGCTTGCCTTGCATATTACCAACACCAGTTCAATCCCCTGCATCCCGTATGGTCTCCTGAACTCCTCCAGATGTGAACTCTGAGTGAAGAGCCAGGAATAGCCCTGAAGCACTACGGGATATGACCCAAAAAAATCAAAACAAAAAAAGGAGAGTTGCAGAGAGATAATATAACTGTTAGGGCAGTTACCTTGCACAGTTAACCTGGATTCAATCCCTGGCATCCCATGTGATGGGATCCCGTTCCCCAAGCATCATTAGGAATAATTCATGAGTGCAAAGACAAGAGTAAGGCCCAAAAACAAATAAAAGAAGCAAAAGTTTTGAGAAACCTCTGAAAATAAAAAGGGAGAAAAAAATCACGCCTTGGGTCTCATCAAGCCCGTTATTGCATATCTCTTTCCAGTTCTTAATGCACTTTTTTTTTTTCTTTTTGGGTCACACCCGGCAATGCTCAGGGGTTTCTCCTGACTCTGCGCTCAGGAATTACTCCTGGTGGTGCTTGGGGGACCATATGGGATGCCGGGGATTGAACCCGGGCCGGCATGGGCGCGGCAGCGCACAAGGCAAACGCCCTACCCGCTGGGCTATCTCTCCGGCCCCCTTAATGCACTTTTATGTCTTGAATTGGATAAAACCAAATGTATATGTCTTACATTTGGTTTTGTGAATTATGAGTGATGCTTTCACTAAGTCATTTTTGCATGTTGCCTTTATTATGAGTGAGAACTTTTTCCCAGGTAATTAAGCATCTTGAGTTTTATTTCTCTAGCTAAGTTGCCTAATTGGGTAGAAAAGCCTTGTGATTTATGTGTAAGACAACCAATTATCCCCTTAGATCAATGCTGTGTTGAATTATAACACTGTGTTGAATCTCTGTGAGTTCAACTCTTGATGGGGAATGGGCCTCATCAAGTGTTTAGAAGCTCTTCCTAGTTCTGTGCTCAGGAGTGATCCCTGTTAATACTATGGGCAATCATACATGGTGCCTGCAGGCATGGAACCAATCTCAACAGTACTGTAAGTAAGTATGCTGTCTGTCCCTCCACTGATTTATCTTCATGGTTATATCCAGAGGATCAATTCCTACACATGCCATAATGAATAAAAAATTGTTTAAAATGAAAAAAAATGCTTGTCACTTACTGGTAATTTGCTTTCCAAAAGTATTGAATTTAAACCTCTGCCAGCAGATTATGGTAATGTGAGCGTCACACTAGTAATTTTTGCAAATTTTCTGGGATTAAAAATTGTCATCCTATACTTTGGTTTCTCTTCAGATTGCATAAATCTTTCACTTTTTACTAAAAATTGGCACCCAACCTGTTAGATTTTCCTGATTTTTAGGATTGAGTTCTTTTTTCTTTGCTTATAAGCCACTTGTTGCTCCACCTTCATGATTGTTCTGGTCATTCTCTTCTTCAGTCAGTGAAATAGTAAGAGGGGATAATACTTAAGATTTAGGAGCATTCAAAGGGTGAAAAGCAAGGAAGTTTCAAAATTGTCCTGGTGAAATTAAACAAGATAAAGAAGAAGGTTAAACAGAAAAAAAAAAGGAACCATAAATAAAGCGAGAGCTTAGATGTCAACACATCCAGCAAAAGCACACAAAAAAGTGACCCCAAGCACTAAAAGGCTAGGCCCAAAAACAGAACGATTGCACAGCTAGTAGGGCACTGACCTTCCACCTGGCCAACCCAGGTTTGACCCCCAGGACCCCAGAAGGTCCCTTGAAGTGCTAGGGGTGATTCTTAAATGCAGAGCCAGGAATGACCCCTGAGCACCACTGAATGTGATCTAAAAACCAAAAATAAATAAAATTTTAAAAATAAAATAAAACGTCAGGACCACACTGTTGGCCAAGTCGCGTACCAGCCATGAGCCCCTCCTAAAAATGTTAGGAAGCACATTTCTGTGGAATATAAAGAACCAATCAATAGATAGCACAATATTGGGCCAATCAATAGGCCAGCTGCCTCGCTGAAGAACACATGGCTCAAGGACATGAACAAATTGTTCTAGAAAAAGAAGTATCCCGCCTTTTAACATGCTTGCTTGCTTGTTTCTATCTTTGCTTGCTTTTTACCCCCCTACTCTGGAGAAGACTATGTTCTCTCTTGAACATATAATTTCTTTTTCTCTCCTCTCACATATCTCTAAGAAAGTTTCATTCAACAAAAACTATCTTGTTCCACTAAGACAATAAAAGGAAAGAAATCACAAGTGCGTTTCAAATACAGAAAGATCCCAACTTGTACACAAAGTGCAAATGAAAACAAAAGCGAGTTAACATTTTCAGGAAATAGATTTGCCAGATCAGAGCGTTATTTAAATCCCCCTTCCTTTCCTCTAGCTGCTGCTGTTGCAATGAGTTGGGGCCACCTGCCTTGGCTGTGGCACTCACACACACACTCACTGGGGGTTGGATTCATTGCTTTGTAGCACTTGCTCATATTCTGGCTGAGGTGTTCATCAGAGGTTACCCCTCTGGCCACACTGCTCAGCCACTTGTTGTGGCTCTCTCCCACACCTGCTGTGTGCTGGATACAGCATGCTCTGTCTGTAGTGCTGAGCCACCTTTAGAGAAGAGCTTCTAGAAACTGGCTCAGGGTATATGGGCAGCACCGGAATCTAGCCCATGGCCTCATGCTTTGCAAGGCAGGCAATTGCGCCGCTAAGCCTTTCCTCCCGACCCACAAGATCCAAGTGTTGAATAAGAGATTCTGCCAAAGAGTATGTTGGGAAATAGACAGTCATCCACAGGTGGTGTGCCAGTTGACTTGTGGAATCGTGGTTGGGGTCACTGGACAATAGCTGCCAAAAGGGAAAATGGATATATCCTCTGACCAGAACTTTCCCATTTAAGAATTCATACAACATATAATTAACAAAGAACCCAGATGATGATCACATACTTGTTTTTGAGGAACCTAACGTTGGAAGCAACCAAAGAGTGCTCCGTTGGAGATTATGTCAACAATATTCATGTAGTTTTTCTATTGAATAGTATTCGTACATGGAAAAGAACAGGTGCTTTGTAGTTGACTATGGAACATGACTTCAGTTTCTCCAAGACACATTGTTCAGAAGAACAAACAAGGTGCAGGGGCCCAGGGATATGACTGGAGAGGTAAAGCCCATGCTTTGATTGGGGGACACCCTGAATTTTATCCCTGACACTACAGTCCCACTCTCCCTCTCCCCAAAACTTCCTAGTGTGTCCCATGTAACTAACAAAAACAACTGCCAAAGTGCAAGGTGCAAAGGCTATCATGGTGCAACTGAGGTGAATATATAAATATTTGCTTAGTTGTATACAAGCTTGTTTTGAATCAGGGCATGAAACACTAATAATAGGTTGCAGAGTCAGAGAGAGATGGAAACTGAGGGGCAGAGATGGGGAGGGGGAGCTTTCTTTTTAATTTTCGACATGCATCTGGCTTTGTACATTTCCCCGTTCTAAATTTGACATCTTACGTTGAAATAAGTCAGAGGGGGAAGCAGGAGTGTTAGTAGTGGGATGGTGGCTTGTCTACGCCGAGGGAAATCAGAGCTAGAAGTGGCCTATAGCATGGTTCCCTAGGGGACATCTGGGCCTGGGAGATATCTGCATGGATGCCTGTGGTCTCTGGGGCTGAGCAGCAGGGGCTGGGAATAGTGTCTTCACATTTCAATTGCCACCATCCTCCAGATACCTGTTGGCTTCCAGCCCAGCTACGAGGTGCTTTGTGAATAGGTGTTAGACCAGGCAACTCGTCTAAAGAACAGAAAAGCGAAGGGACCCCAGAGCACAAGAAACAGACCAGTATGAGAGGATGACTAAGAGGCAAAGCCTTGAGGAGTGGGGGAATAAAATAAAACCCTTTTTGAAAATGTTCCCCAGGAATCAGACTTCAGTGGCACTAGCTCAGTGCCTGCCCCTCCCAGCACTCATGCCAAGCCCCTGGGGGTCTATGGTGGCACAAAGGCTAAGGAGGATGGAGCTGAAGAACCTGGCAGGGCCAAGAGCTGACAAGTCCTGGAAATCCTGTAAGGAGGTGGTAAGAATGAGAAGCGACAGAAACTGAAAGCAAAGACATCTTGTTGAGACTCCTTTGGCATCCAGAGCAGAGACCTAAAACCAAAAAGAGGGGATTTATCGCCCTGTGTAACTGGAAAGTCCAGAGAGTCTACAACAGCATCAAGATAGTCTTTCTCATTCTCCAGTCCCCACACCCACTTTCTCAAGTTTGTTTCATTCTCCTTGCAAACTCTTGCCCCATGCTGGCTTCTGGCAGCTCCAGCTTCACAGTTAACCAGTCAGGGCCCTACAGCCACAAAGAGATTCAATAAAAATCTTAGAATTCTTATGCTTGTTGAGCAAGTTAAGGCATTTGCCAGTCCCTGAAGCCATCAGGGTCAAACTATGAGTAGGTCAACAAGGATCAGACAGTTCCCTAAAGAGGGACTTTCCACCACTCAGATTTTATGAACCGAGAATGAGGAGGGAAGAGTTCTGCAGGGAAATCATGATGAGGTCATGATGGGGAGACTGTAGGAGCACCCTGGGAGAAATGGGAATGGTGCCGCTGTTCTGGTAAGGCTTTGGGGGCCATCACAGGAAATCACCAATGGGGCCAGAGTGATGGTACAGCAGGGAGGGCGTTAGCCTTGATTGCAGCCAACCCGAGTTCCATCTCCAGCATCCCATAGGGTCCCCCAAGCATTGCGAGGAGTATTTCCTGAGCGCAGAGCCAGGAGTAACTCCTAAGCATTGCCAGGTATGACGCAAAAAAAGCAAAAAACAAAAATAATCAATGGGTCAGAGCTGGATGGTTCTTACAGAACCCTGAACCAAACCCAACTCTTCCCTCCCCAACACACACACACACACACACACACACACACACACACACACACACACCCCACATTGGGGTTCTTTTCAGGACTGCCCAAACTCTACTTAACTATATTTAATAATAGATGATTTCTGCTTCGGAGTCATCTTCATTGTTTTAGGCAGGTTTGATTCTTTCAAATGTTCCCTTAGCCTTGAGCCGGAATCCAGTTGTCAGTTTGCTCTGAAGGAACAGGCTTTCCGTCTGTCTGCTCCATTCATCAGATGTTCCCTTAAGCATTGGAAGACATTTACATTCCTGACCCAGTTTTGTTTCTTTTTTTCTGTTCCAGTCAAGCACAACCAGTTCTTTTGACCACATTGTCAAAAGGTAACATGGCTTCTAGCCTTTTCTACACCCTTACTGTGTCTCTCTGGTTTCCTGCTGTCTATAGGTGTCTGTCCAGGTGCCCCAACAGAAGCTTCAGACAGGCCTGCCTACTGCAGAGCCCCGTTGGACTCTCAACTCCCTTTATATTGGAACACACCGTTTCCTAGCACTGTTTCCTACTCTATTGACTTCCTTGAAGGCACTGTGGCACAACCCACTCAACTTCAGCTTCTGACCAACCAAAAGTCCCCCATGAATGGATTTCTCATGACTGGTTGCCAAGTCAGGCCTCTGGGAAGTGAGGCAAGTGGCATTTTTCTTTTGAATCAAATAAATGGCACTTTCTAATTTTTTTGTTTTGTTTTAGACGTAGCACTGTGTTTCTTTCAGACTCACCCTGTTACTCATCCCACCAACACGGACCCTTTATGACCAGTTTAGGAGAAGGCCTGGTACCTTGCCTCCAAAGGACAGAAACTTCTGGCCTTCTGCATCTCAGGCCTAAGTCAGTTTCTGGTCCTTGCTAAGATCTTTGTCAGATGGTACAGCACTAAATAAGCAGACAGCCTTTCTAGGCCTTGTGCATGTATGTGTGTGTGTGGGGGGGGGGTGCATGCATGTGTGTGTGAGAGACAGACAGAGACAGAGAGAGCAGAGAGAGACAGAGAGACAGAGTCAGAGAGAGTGAGCTATTTGCCCCGTGTTTTCAGATCAGTCACTACCAACCTTTGCCCCTGCTCTAGCTTTATGCCAGCTGTTTGGGATCAGCAGGCACTTTGGTGCCAACTGTTCCACCCCTCTTCCATAGCCAATCAAAGAGCAGCCGCCAGGCCAGCTGCAAGATCTGGACTTCATCACATCTGGCCGGTACATTAAAGCAGATGTATCAGGCTCTGCCCCAGCAGGGCCCTGCCGCCTAACTGTCTGACAAGCCCCACATTCCCATGCCAGCTCCCTCACTCCGCTCTGCCTCTGAGGCCTCTGTCCTGCACCTGGGGTCTCTGGTCCCCCTTGTGCAGGGCCCCCTTGGATCTGCTTCACTAAAGACCCTTTATCTGGCACTGATCCATCTGCCTCTGGGATTTGCACACCCCAGCCACCAAGCTAAGATTTACACACCTTTCTGTTGGAGGTGTTAACACCAGGCACCTTCTACACAGCACCCCAGGCACCTTGGCAGATAGCCTCTTCATCTGGACATGCTTCAAAGCGAGCTCCTGTTCACTGATCCCTCACCCTTGACAGTTTGATGGCAAACCTGCACTGAGAGCTCCTTTGCGGCCCTTCACTTGCTCTCTAAGCCCCGCTCTGTCCATGTGGAAACTGCTTCCACACCAGGAGCTTGGAAACTCTTCCTGGGACTCAGGGGCAGTGCTGGAGGTGATCATTAGAGAAACAGTACACTATGTCCCGGAACAGGGCAAGGTGTGAGGGAATCTGGGGATATTGGTAGAGAGAGGTTGATACTGGTGATGAGACTGGTGTCTGAAACCCAGTCATGAAGAGCTTTGTAAATCACAGTGCCTGCCTTGATGGAAAACTAAAGAAAAGAAATGGTGCATCCCACTGGACCGCGGGGGTATCAGAAATAGAGCCTCCTTGTCCAAAGCAGAGAGGGGCAGACCCTTTTTCCTGTTCCTTCCTGTGGGCCAGATTTCTTCCTGTTTTCTCAGCACCTTCTCTACTCCCCCATTGGGAGATGGTGTCAACAGCAACACAGCAAGGATGGAGCCGTGCTTCCGGCTCCCAGAGTCTGGGGCTTGCAGGAGATACGCTGGCTGGAAGAACCAAGGGGAAGCAAAGCCACAGCGATGCCTCATCACCTTCCCGGCTTTCCCTGTTCATGCTGTCCTTTCATATGTTCAAAAGAGGCACCAGATGTTTTCCTAAGGGGCAATTTCCAACACCCTTTGAAAAAAAGAGTGTGGATGACATCCGCTCAAGATTCTCCCAGGATGATCAGCCAAGTTAAATCAACGATAGCATCAACTATAGGAGAGAACTTTTCTGGCACTGATCAGTCAGTACATAGGCCAAAAGAAGCCAGGACTAACTCCAAGAGGAAAACATTAAAGAATTCCTAGGGCCAGAGAGGTGAGTTGCTTGCCTTGCACACAGCTGCGCTGGTTCAGATTCCAGGCACCACCTAGGGTTCCATGAGCACTGCCAAGGGTCACTCCTCAGCACAGAACCAGGAGGGGCCCGAGTGCCACCCAAAAAAAGAATTCCAAAGTGCCCAAAAATTCTTCCTTTCCAATTCTAAACTGGCCAATAAGAAAACAAAAAATAAGTTTCTAGGTATATGTTAAGCAGGCTAAGATGAAACTCTGGAAGTTCAAGACTAGACATGGGGGGACTTTTTCAGGGCACAAATAGAAAGTAACTGGATGTCAACCCAAAACAAAAGCATTGAGAAAGAAAAGAAATGTTGCCAGAGTTGGGAAGAAGAAACTGCTCATCGGGGTGTTTCAATCTTATCCAAGAGTGTCAAATCCACTGGCCCTTGATGCTGATTATTTAGGGGACAGAAGACAGATTTCAAAAGGCAGAAATGGAAGATAGCACTCAACCCTTTCTGAGTTGGAAGACATTAGCAAATGGACTCAGCATTTCTTTGATCAAAGAGAATCAAAATATAACTATGGACTTTAAAAGATTTCCAATAAATAGCACTTATTTCAGAATAAGAAAAAAAATAAAATAATGGGAACCACAGGAAGGAAAGGGCTTGTAAGAGCAAAGAAGGAAATGGAATTGCTGCCTCCTGGGAGGGAAGGAAGTTTAGTTCCCCTTCTGAGACAGGAGAAAGGGGAGAGTTAGAGGCGGCAGAAAGAGGTGACTTGGAGAAGGGAGAGGTGGGTATTTCCCTCACTGGGCCTGGGATCTATTAGGGCAGGAGCTAGGGTTCTTAAGCCAGCAGCTGAAATAGCTACTCCCTAGCAGAGGGCATGGTATGCTACTGATTCTTAGCGTTTGTCCATGAAAGGAATGAAGGCGTCTGGGTCATAGGAACTTCAGAGAGTGGGAAATGCTGGGACAGGCTCAGCTAGGTGAAAAATGAATGCCAACATGGTTAATCTGGGGCTCAGTGGTATGCTTAAAAGCAAATTAGTCTTTTTCTGAAGTTCAGAAGGAAGAACTATAAAAGCACCCAGAAGGGAGTGGGGGTTACCAAGAGAGTAGACTGGAAACAAAGGTGCAAGGACCATGTAGACATGGGAGGACATTGAAGGTCTGGCCGGAAGTGGGGACCAGGATGAGGGAGCAGCAATGACAGATATGGCTGTGAAAAAGTACAGGTTTGTACCTACAGTCCTTTGGAGGAATTTAAAGCCCCAGAGCATGGGGCCAGGGAGATGGTTCAAAGCCCTGGAGCATATGCAGGAGCCACAAGAGTCCCAGGCTCAATCCCAGGCCATGGAGTAGCCCTGGAACACCAGTCTAGGAGGAGCTCCAAACGATGCCTGGTGTGGCCCCCAAATCAATCAATGAATCAAATCAAACATGAGAGCAGCATATTGAATTTTGAATCTAACTACCTACTGCTTATTAACATGTCTTGTTTTAAGATTCCTTTCAGGGCTGGAACATTAGTACAGTGGATAGGGCATTTGCCTAGCATGCTGTCGACCTAGGTTCGATCCCTGACATCCCATATGGTCCCCTGAGCACCGCCAGGAGTAACCTCTGAGTATTGCCAGTGTGACCCCCCAAAAACCTTTTTTTTTTCATTTTACTTGTCTGAAATTTTTTTTTCAGAACATTTGAGAGATAACTCAAACTATAGAGCACAGGCCTTGCATACTTGAGACCCTGGGTTTGACCTCCAGTACCAGAGACCACTCATTTGGGGAAGCCCTGTATTTTAAAAAAACAAACAAAAACACACACAAAAACGCTTCCCACGTTATTTTACAAACACCTAGCCTCATATGCTTCATTTTTGAAATTTCACTTGTGCAAAAATCAATGTGAAGGTACATTAGAAGCTTCATTAGGAGAGAACAGTGACTCACCGTTACTTGGGGAGTGAGGTGGGAATGGGGATTGAAGGAAGAAGAGGAAAATCAAAGGAACTTTTACTTTCCTCCAGATCTCTTCTTTGACTTGTCAAAGGGACCCATTGTTCATTTTGAAATGAAGACTTCTTTGCTGGTTTTCCTGTTGAGTCTATCAATCAGTAAAACCAAGGTAAGAACAAAAGAGACATCACAGTGATGGATCCTCTGCATTCGACTCTCCAGTCTGCTTTTGGATTGCAGATTGTTTACTGATCAAAATAGGGTCTCCAGTATTGTTTCCAAACCCCCAGCTGCTTACTTCTAACTCCTCCTCCTCCCCCATGCTGGAACACGAAACAGAATATATAAAGGGGTGATGAATGGAACCAAAATTGTATAAAATTGGGATTGGGTGAAAAAGAAATGACAGTACAACATTAGTATGTGGGATTTTATTTCATTTTAGCTTTTATTTCAACAAAACCATCTCAAAATTATAGCACTATAGTCATTGTTCCATTTTCCCCCCTCAATGCTCTTATATTGAAAGTTTTGCTTTTATTGTTTGACACAACACCTCCCTCCAAACACCCCCCAAAAAAAAATTAAAAACAAATTTGGAATGAAATACAGATCCCAGGCAATATGGAATGAAATACAGATCCTGAGACATCAGATATGTTCTCCCTTGCCTGGTTTTCTATTATTGATTGGAATGTTGACTTGGCCCATCTTTTCAGTTCCAATCTTGCAGCATTTCTGAAACCTCCCAAGTTTGAATTTTGACAAGTTAACAAGTTCTTCCATCTAACCCTAAATATTAGCTGAGGCGTTTAACAAATTACATGATATCTATTGCCCCCTCCTTTTTTTTTTAATTTCACACAGTCTTTCAATGAGCCATTTTGAACTCAGACCACATTTGCCAGGAAATAATTGTTTAAGTATGTTTTCTCCTAACACGTTTCAGATGGGATTCCCCTGGCAAAGGCAAATGGGATTTTAAGATTTGGAACCATAAAAACAATGGATTTCACATCTTTCTAGCAAGTTTCCTAACTTATGTATATGAAAACAAAGAGACAATGGCATTGAGTAGCGAGGATGGCAGTAAAGATGGGCCAAAGAAGGCACCTGGTACGGCCAGGCTGTCTACTTAGCCCAGAGCTGGTCCCCCATGGTGGCTGATCCTCACCCTGATTCCCCAGATCTTCACACTGACTCAATACTGAGATTCGGCTTCAAAGAGTTAACAGACCTTGAAAGAAAGACATAAAGATAAGATGTCTCAAAATGTTATCACAGGAAGAGATGAAGTTCTTTAAAATTCTACACTTCTGTGATACACAATCTTCTAATAAAAACCAGTAGTTGATCATCTTACAAAAGTGCAAATGACATAGTTGATACTGATTGAGCTTTACTTGGTGCCAAGGACTGTGCTAAATACATCCATTTATTTCACCTACGTCTCACAAAAAACTCAAAGAAGTAACATTCTTTTTCTTTATCTTTCCTTTTTTGTTGTTTTTATTTAAGAATTGTTTTATTGGGCCATGCTCAGGGATGCTCAGAGTTTACTCCTGGTATCAGAGTTTCTCTGTGTTCAGGGATCACTCCTGGGGTGAGGTGGGGATCATGAAAACCATTTGCAGTTCCAGGCATAGGACAGGGTCATGTGCTTTAACACGGTGCTTTCTCTCCAGCCCCAAGGGATCTTGATCTATAAGCTTTCACCTTCCTATATTAAAAATTTTAGATTTTCCTCAGGGGTTTCTGCGTACACAAATGCAAATAAGCTTTTTTTCCCCTACCCACTGAATATTAGCACTCACAAATATTAGAATAGAGAGGTCATCAGAGTGGTCATAGAATTGTTCAACATTTTTTTATTATCAAGCTGATCAGTTTACAGCAGTTGCCACATGACTGTCTTATGCTCACAGTGCTATTAACCTTCTAAGCACCGGTGTCAATCATCTTCCACCACGGTCCCAGTTCCTTCCTCTCCCCCTTTGCAGCCTCAGTTCACTGTTCTCTTGGCACTATCTCAGGATTTCCACTGGGGATCACCTATTTGCTCGCTTGCCCTCTGACTCATTTCATTGAACATGGTGTCTTCCGATTCCATTCAGGTTGAAGGAATGGCAACATTTCACCCTTTCTTATAGCTGAGTTATTTCATTGTCTGTTCACCTATCATTTCATTGTCTGTTCACCTGGTGCTGGATGCTTGGGTTGTTCCCCAATCTTGGCTAGAGAGAATAGTGCTGTGATAAGTTTGGTTGTGCTCTCTTTGAGGATGAATGTTTTAGTGTTCTGTGGTAGGAACCCAGGGAGGGAATTGCTGGGTCCTCTGGAATTTCTATTCTTAATTTTTTTAGTCGTTTCACGTTATTTTCCATAGAAGTAGAAGCAGACAATAGGTTTCCCAATGGTCAAAGAGGGGTCCTCCACTACAACCCTACCAGAACTAGTATATTTATGCCATTTTCAATGGTGTGAGGTGCTACCTCATTGTTCAAGGGTTGTGTGTTTCTTTGGCTGTGAGTGGCATACTCAGGAATGCTCAGGGCTGATTCCTGGCTCTACACTCAGGAATTACTCTTGGAAGTGCACAGGGGAACATATGGGATGCCAGGGATCGAACCCCAGTCAGCTGCGTGCAAGGCAAATGCCCTACCCTCTGGACTATTGCTCTGACCCTCATTGTTCAAGTTTTAAAGAATTTCTTCAGTAGTTCCGCTTCTAGGTATATGCCTTAGTCCTAGAAAAATTCTCCTATGTATTAACAGAGATAGCCACTGAAGTGAATGAACTTAATATTCATGGATCAACATGGGTTGAACGTGAAAATAATGTTGAGCTAAAAAAAAGAAGCCTGAAAATAATATTGACCTAAAAAAAAACTAAAATGAATGCAACAGAATGATACATTAGACACAGTATCATTTATGTTGTTGTACTTAAAGTTATGTTTAGAATACTGAAACAACAAAACCTGCTATTTCTGAATAGGGACTTATGTAGTAAAAGGATAAAAATATGAAGCAGAGCTGGCAGAGCTTATGCTTGTGTGTATGAGACTTGGGTTTCATCCTTGGCATGTATATGTATGTACACGTGTGTGTATGTACACACATGCATACACACACAGAAAATGGAGAAAGGTAAAGCTTTCAAGGTAACCATTATCTCAGGGGAAAGAAATTTACTGAGGAAAGGTACAAAGTAGCTATCCACTCTGCTTATGTTAGAAAGATCAGGAAACATGAAGCAGGGCATGATTTACATAATTTTAGGATATATTTTTATAATAGTTGCCCAATATGCTCTTAACTCCATATTCCCCATATACTATCCCATGACTGTCTCACGTTTGAGTCTTGTAAATTCAGGGCAAGCTAAATAAATAAATAAATAAATAAATAAATAAACAAACAAACAAATAAATAAATAAATAAATACACTAGCTCTGAAATATCTTCATCTATCTTAGAATGGGAGTGAAGATAGATGGTCGGCAACTACACCACCCCGCCGCTGATGACATCGTTCTAATAACACCAAACATTAGCCAAGCGGCACAAATGCTGGCTGACTTTAACCGAGAATGTGGAAAGGTAGGTCTACAGCTGAATCTGAAGAAAACTATGTTCATGAGAAATGAACTAGTTCCTGAGGCCCCATTCACTCTCAATGGAACAAACATCTCTGAATGCAGCAGTTATGTGTACCTAGGTCGAGAAGTCAACATGATGAACGACCTAAAACCTGAGCTGCGCAGGGAGGAAGAGAGCGGCATGGAATGCCTTCAAAGGCATCGAAGAAATAGCTAAAAGGACAAAGAACCTCCGGCCGGCACATCTCTCGACTCCACCGTCTCCCTGCATTAACATCCTCAGAGACCTGGGCCCTACGAAAAGCAGGATGAGAATGCTATTCGGGCTCCCAGAGAGGCATCGAAAGAGCTATGCTTGGAATACACGTCACTCAAGTGAGGAAGGAACGGAGTTCTGACCCCGGCTATTCCAGAACAGGGACGCTGTTGCAAGGACGAAAAATCAGATGGGCTGGACGTAATGCGATTTGGAGACAACCGCTGGACTAGAGCCGTACCGACTGGATCCGACGGGATGTCAAAAGATCACGTGGCCGCCCACCACAAGATGGTCAGACTTCCTGTTAAGACCCTGAAGGAATGGTTTGAGG
This sequence comes from Cryptotis parvus, assembly GCA_021461705.1. Classification (NCBI taxonomy): domain Eukaryota; kingdom Metazoa; phylum Chordata; class Mammalia; order Eulipotyphla; family Soricidae; genus Cryptotis; species Cryptotis parvus. The sequence continues at coordinate 127,768 of JAJIBD010031035.1, read as the reverse complement.
CTCTTCATATTCCTGAATCAACCAGATGCCATTGGGCTACATTGGCACGTGATAGGGTCCAATGAAAATGTTACTGGCGCCCGGAGCAAATCGATGAATAACGGGATTCAAGTGATCAAGTGAAGTGATCAAGCTCTGAAATATATTCCTCAGTGATTTCATTAAGTGAGTCACTTTACGTGATCTTACCAGGGGGTGCCAACCCCTGATCTAGGGCAGCTGGAGGAACAGTTGTCTAGAAACTGTGACAGGCCCCAGGCTTTGGGTCAAAGATGCCTCGTCATGAGTAGGTCATCGTCATACCTGAGTGACATCGTCATATGTGGACAGGCCCTTTCCTTCCTCTTATCTGCTATCTCTGACCACATGGGATTTCCTTGTAAAGGTGAACACCCTGAGGGCTTGCCATCAGACTCTCAGGTTGGGGACTAAGGGCTCCTAATCCCATTCTTCAGTTGCAAATTCTGAGTCATATCTAAAAATAAGTCAGCTGGGAAATTAATCTAATCTCTTGTTTACTTTTTTTTTGTTTGGAATTTTCCATTTTCTAGATAATAACATAGCTGAATAATACTAAATACAGCAATGACTTAAAGTGCTGCTAGTTTGTGAGGTTTATGTTCGGGGCAGGAGGAAGTCATTTCAAAGTAATCCCTTTCAGCCAGGGAGGTAGTATATGGGGTAAGGTGCTTGCTTTGCAATCTACCTGGGTGTGATCCACGGCACCCCATCCAGACTACTGACTACAACTAGGAGTGATCCCTGAGCACAGAGTTAGGAGCACACCAGGTATGGCCAAAAAAAAAAATTAAGAAAAGTGATCAAATTGAGGGCTGGAGAGTGCAATGGGGTCAGGTGTTTACCAGGCATGCAGCTGGCCTTGGTTTGAAGTCTGGCACTGCGCATGCCCTGCTGTATGAGTATGGCAGCAACACCCTGCTGGTCTGGGTGCCCGTGGCAGACTCACCCAGTCATTCTCTCGAGACTGAGGTTTCCACAAGCTCTTTAGCACTTCCTGTCACACATGTGAGAGTTACAGCTGAGAAGTGCCAGTCACGTGTCCATAACGGTAGTCTTCCTCCACTAACATTCTCACAGAACCCGTGGGGTGTCTTCTGTTTCCTAAGAACCCAGTCTCACATCTCTGCTCCCCCCTCCTCACCATTCTCCAGAGGTGATCTCTCTTCTTACCCTTTCTGACTGGAGAATGGACCCTTAGGTCACCTCCTGGGTGGACAACTCCAATCTTTCTCATTTCCCTGCCCAGCAGATCAGCAAAAGTATCACCAAGGGTCACTTTTGAATATAGAGCCAGTAACGGCTCCTGATAATGGCAGGGTATGGCCCAATGACTAATAACAATAACAATAATAATAATAATAATAATAATAAATTTTAAGTCCCTTTAGTTCAATCTCCAGCAATCAGATTTGTTTAAGGATATAGGCTGATACATGTGTTTATCTAATATCTACCTTGTTTCCAAAAAAGATAAAAATGTGTTATAGATGCATATGCAAGAAGAATGGTACCAAACAAAAAATGTGGCACTGGAAAAATGCAGTCTGAAATTAGTAAAGACAAGGCAGTAGAGAGTAAGCCGGGGGAGATGAGTCTATGGGGACTCTCTAACATTGGGCCCATGCAGGAAGGAGGCCACCATATGCCTTGATGCTTTCTCACTGGCGAGGGGAACACTGTCAGCTCCACAATTTGGTATCCAAGAGATGAGACAAATGGGAGTACTGAAGGACATATAACTATACAAGGTGCTAAAACCAAAGAAAAATAGTTTCCAGATATTGTGTGAGAGAGAACACTATAATGGAGTTGTGATATTTGATTATAAATGCCTTCATAGGGGCCCACAGGAGGGTACCAGCATCAGGGAATGAATCTGAAGGAAGGAAAAGGCCATGGAAGGGGAGCGGAGGCGGGGCTAGCACCATTAGGCGCAGTCCAGGGGCTAAAGCATTACCAGTCTAGGAGCTGCGGCATTACCAGGATGGACTGGAGAGACAGCACAGCGGGTTGGGTGTTTGTGTCGCACGTGGCTGACCCAGGGTTCATTCCCTGGCACCCCATATGGTTCCCTGAGCCTGCCAGGAGTGATCGCTGGTCCTAGAGCCAGGAGCAAGTCCTGAGCAGTGCCAGGTATGACCCCCCAAAAAAAACCCCACGAATTTTAAAAGCATTATCAGGGCAACCAAAGTTTTCTAACTTTTGCCATTTGAGTGTGAAAGGAGGGCTGGAGAATTATTCACAATGGAGCCTCTGCCCCAGCTATACATAAGCAAAGACTCTCCTGAGCGAACTCAGACATAGACACCTTCAACTCCTCTCATCAACCCTGGTGTCCACTCACAGAGCAGCCTGCACCATGGGCCTTGCAGCTAAATACATCCTGTTCAACATTCTGCTCTGGGGTGAGGCAATCAGGAGATTTGGGCCTTGGTCACGAGCAAGGGGAGACTTCTCTTGAGGTGCCTCTCCTCTTGGACCGTTAGGCCACCTGGGCTGATGGCTCCAATCTTTCTAACGGTCCAAGAGGAGAGGTCACCTCTGGAGAATGGTGAGGAGGGGGAAGTAAAGATGTGAGACTGGGTCCCTAGAAAAGGGAAGACACCCCATGGGTTCTGTGAGAGTGTTAGTGGAGGAAGACTGCTGTCAGTGACATGTGACTAAGCGCTTCTCCACTGTAGCTCTCACACGCGTGACAAGAAGTTCTGGAGAGCATGTGGAAACCTCAGTCTTGAGCCAGACCCCACAGAGAATGACTGGGTGAGTCTGCCATGGGGACCCAGACCAGCAGGGGTCGACCTCTGGCCTTGCCTTTAAAGATGAAGTACCTTGAGCTTCAGGAAATCAGACCCTCGCATGAACATGAGGATGTGAAGCTAGCTCTGGGAAGGACTCAGACAGTGCTCCCTCTGAAAGGGCTTGGGAAGCTGAACAGGGAGACTAGGCTGAGATTAGAAAAACCAGATTGAATTCCTCCAAAACTAGAGACCCCATTGCTAGCATCACTCCTGGGAACTACTGGGAAACCAAAAACGGGAACACTATTTATGTTATAGAGCATTATCAATACCAGAATCTGAAGCAACAGAGTGCCCGAAAATCGATGACTGATAAAGAGCTTTGGTACATCACACAATGGAAACTACGCTATTAGGAAAAATGAAGTAATCCTACTGACATGGAAGATTATTGGCGACAGGAGAGGAAGAAGAAATTGTAAAAAAAGGTACAAAGATACAAATCAAGAAAGTGAAACAAATCAAGGTCAGGTGGAAATATAAAAGGGAAGTGGTTAGTAGACAGTGGAAAGTGTGCTAACAATTGTCGAGGTACTAAACTAGAACTGAGCATTAATAGAGGCAAAAGATACACATGACAACCCTTTAATGTATGTTCTGAATCCATAGTCTGGAGGGAAGGGAGAGAGAGAGACGAAAGAAATAAAGAACCCATGGAGCTGGGCGGGGAGGGAGGGGGAACCGGGGCGTTGTGGTGGGAGTGGGCCGGTGGCGGGATGGGTGCTGGAACACTGTATGACCCAAACCCAAATAGACTTTTAATGCATATCTGTGTTAAATAAAAAAAAAAAGTGGATGTCACAAATGGGGTCAGAGGCTAGGAGAAAAGAAATGATGGGTCACCACAAGACACCCAATTCGTCCTAGCGGGGAGGAGAGGAGAGAAGAAGACCTGCCGGGCCGGCGGGGAGGGGGAGGGACCGGGCGGGGTGGGAGATGGGCCGTGGCGGGATGGGTGCTGGAACATATGACCCAAACCCACTTTTTTTGTATATCTTGTATGTAAAAAAAAAATTAAAAAAGAAAAAGCCAGATTTCAGCAGCCTGCGGGATCTTTCCACTGAGGAGCCGAGGTGTGTTGTCCTTCTTTCAACTGGAGGGAGAAATGGCATCTTCTTTCCAGAGCCCCTAATAGTTATAATGGCTAACCAGAGTAGCCAACCTACAGCAAACTCAAGAGCATCTGCTTTTTGAGAGGAAAGAGGCTAAAATCAAGATACAGTCGTAAATAGGAGACTAGCTGGGCACACTACACAGGGCTAATATCAATGATACAGCAAGCACTCACAAAAAAACCCCAAAACCGAACAACCCATTTCAAAAAGTGGGAGAGGGAGATGAAGGGACACATGTCCAAAGAAGATAGGTCAGTAGGTCAAAGAAAATAGGTCAATAGGTCAAAGAAGTTAGGTCAATAGGTCAATTGGCAAATAAAAATATACACCTCAGGCCCGAGTATATTACAATGGGAGGGAACTTGCCTTGCATACAGTCAACCCAAGTTTGATCCCCAGCACCCCGATGATTTCCTGAGCTTAACCATGAGTGATCCTCCAGTGCAAAGCTAAGACTAAGCCCTAGGCACTGCTGGTGTGACCCTCCTCCCTCCAAAACTAGTGAGCAGAGACACACATGTCTAAACCACAAAGAAGTATTAGCTCACAGCAGTGAGAATGACCTGTATCCTGTGTCCAGAAACAAACCAGGATTGGCAGGGATGCAGTGAAAAAGTAGCCTTCATTCATTGTTTGTGGAATTGCTGATTGGTTAAGCCTCTACAGGAAATAGTAGGGAGATTTCTCAGAAAAGGACAACTGGGGTGGGGGAGAATGTTCAGCTGGCTGGAGGCAGATTCTGCAATCAGGAGGCTTGGGTTTGATCCTTATATAACCAGGTTCCCCAATTACTTCCAGGAGCAACCCTTGAGCACCAAGCCAAGAGTAGGCCCTAAGCACCACTGGGCATAGCCCCCTCAAAAAAAGTTAAAAACAGAACTAGCCAGCACTCTACTCCTGGGATCTACCTCCAGAATAGAAAAGCATTCATTAGAAAAGATCTATGCCCACCCAGGCCCGTTGCAGCACTATTTACAGTTGCTCAGATCTGGAAACAACCCAAACGCCCAGTAATGGGAGCTGGATAAGGAGGCTGTGATCTGTATGCCCAATAAAACATGAATCAGCCCTGGGAAAAGATGAAATCTTGCCTTCTGCTTCAACTTTGAACTCAGAAGTGAGGTAGCCATAGGAAGAAAGACCAGAGTCTGACGCTCTTGTTCATCTGGAGTACAAAGGCACACAGCAAGGGAAGGACAGTGGTCAATGAAAACAAACCCTTGGACTCTGACATCAGAACTGAGTTTATTGAGCAGGGGTGGGGCCAGAGGCGGGATGGGGTGGGTCAGAGAGGACAGTGGCTCAGAGTGGAGGACTGGGCGCTTTGCAGGTGATGATGCAGGTAACTCTACGCCTGCAGCACTAAGCATGAGCGCTCTTGGGAACCATGTTACACCAGTGAAAAAAAAAAGAGAGAGAAGCATGCGAATAGCAACACAGGGACCCCTCCCTTTCATTCCTATAGGGGGGGGGGTCCTATCAATGGGGCTGGGAGGCCGTGTGGTGTCAGGGTTAGAATCCAGGACCTCATTCGTGCTGGGTGCACCCTGGGGCTCTGGCCCCATTCCCACTGATTCAGTTTCACTGGAGTAATGTCTACTCACTCACCTTTCCCTTGACCTTGCAAGTAGCGCTTCATTGCTGGGTTACTCACCATGCCTAAGTGCTGAGTCTACATTTACTCCATTTTAACAACAACTCAACAGAGAAAATACTGTCCTCATGCCTGACTTAAGGTGCTGGAGGATGTTCCCAGGGGTGTTGGTTCATACCACCTGCTGTGGGCATGGCTTTCCCACCTTCACTGGGTTCTCAGGTGGGTCACGGCAATTCAGGATCCCCTAAGAGGTAAGAAAATATAAAAACTGGGCAGAAGGAATGTCTGTGAGACTCTGCTCCACTGGCAAGATTGCGAAGCGCCTTGAAACTGCCCTCGGTCGGTCACAGTAAGGCAGATAAGGGGATAGGCCGGGATTGGACCAGATCTGCCTTCAGGAGGTTCCAGACTAATGAAATACGTAGCTGTGGGCATTTCCACCATCCCCCCAAAGAAACAGCCCTCAGGCCAGGCTTCTTGCCGCCATTGCAGGGTCCCGTAACCCGCCACTGCGATCACACTCTCAGGCCTCTGTGTTGCTGCTTGTGAGCGGGAGTGATGCAAGCCCCAGGAGAAGACACCGTGGGGCTCAGCTTCTTTGCTTCCTTCCTCTTACCTTCTGTCTGAAGCACCAAGTGACCTGCCTTCACAGTGAGGGGAACCCAACACAGAAGGATAACTAAGTACCTGCCACAGAAAATTCCAGGCGCTTGCCATGAGAGGACAGAGACCACGGGCCAGAGCCATAGTCCAGCGGGTAGGGCGCTTTGCCTTGCACGCAACTGACCCGGTTCTATCCCCGGCATCCCATATGGTCCCCTGAGCACCGCCAGGAGTAATTCCTGAGTGCAGAGCCAGGAGTAACCCCTGAGCATTGCCAGGTATGACCCAAAAAATAGAAGAAAAAAGAGAGGGCAGAGACCACAGGCTTGTCTTCACCTGGAGGGACCAGTCAAGGTCTAGTCTCCAGGGAGAGGGAGACTAGTACACTCCAGAACATTCCATACTCCGGTGTGAGAGGAAAGAAAAAGGTCAAAGAAGAAAGAAAGGGAAAAAAAGGAGGCGGTGTGGGAAAATAAGTGGCTTAGGTGGCCGAGGCCTGTTTCCGCTTGACTGCCACGGCCATGGGGAGGGTCATGAGTGTGTGCCCTGGAGCGAGGCTGCCTGCCTGGCCACTTCCACCAGCTCTCAGCACTGTCTCTTCCCATGTCTGCAGCTAGGCAAGTCACTTAACCTTTCGAGCCACATTTGGTAATGGGATAATAGCCACTACCTTTGGGGACCCTTAGGATAATTACATGGTTTAATTCTCACGAAGGCCTCAGAGCAGTGCTTCATGTAGTATGTCGTCAACAAAGGGGAGCTATTACTGTGACTCCATTGTTCACCTCGTCTCCTTCCCCCACGTGTGCTCCATTCCAAGCGAGCCTTACTGGTTCTGCCTCTTAAACAAACACCAAAGCCATGCACTTCTGTCTGCACAGTCTGGGCCTGTGATCTCATTCCTGCACCAGTCTCCCAGTATAATGAGGGGGTCCCTTTCAAGAGTGTATCAGGTGTCACTTCATTTAGAACTCTCTGTCTCTCAGTCAGAGAGATAGTACACAGGGTAAGGTATGTATCTTGCATGTGGCCAACCTCAATTCGAAACCCTGGCACCACAGAATGGTACCCTGCAACATTGCCAGGGGGTGACTCCTGAGCTCAGAGTCAGGGAAGAGCCCCTGAGCACTGTCGGGTATGGCCACCCATAAACAAACAAATCTTGCTGTGTCTCATTATAAGTCTGACCACTGAAGCAGGCAGGTGGATAGGGAACCCCACTCCTTTGCCCCCACCCCATGGTAATGATTTCTTGGGAGTAATCATGAGGCATCTGGGAGGGAGAGTGAGTTCTGGCCCTGGCCCACCATTCCAATAGAGCCTTGGAAGAAGCCAGAGGAATCCCCATACCATGATGGTAGCCATTTCAACATCCAGACTCCACAGCTCGTCAGAGCTCCACGCAAGAGAAAAGCCGATCCCAAGCCTCGCTTGTCAGAGTCCCACCCTATAGAGACCTATTTCAAGCCCAGGTATGCTGAACCAGACACAGATACATGGGGCAGAGCTGCTACTGGGTATCCCCATTGCTCGCTGCTGCTTAGCAGCTGCTTGGTTCATCTGTAAATGAATAAACTGAGAGCCTACCTACTACCGAGAGTACCACGGCAGAGCCTGGCAAGCTACCTGTGTGGTATTCAATATGCCAAGAACAGTAACGATGATGGACCTCATTTTCATGACCTAAAAGAATGGTTTGAGGCTCTTCGTGTTCCTGTAACGAGCAAATGCCCTTGGGCTACACTAGTACACGACAGGGACCAATGGAGACGTTACTGTTGCCCTCTCCAGCAAACAATGGAAAGTAAAGTCAGTCTAGACTTTACCCAGGTCTTTCGGGTCCCCGCCTTTCCCTTGCAGAAAAGAATTTCAGGATCAGAGGAGCAGTGAAGTGAAAATAGGTTTATTTAGAATTTCTGAGGAAGATGAGGGAGAGAAAGAGAGAGGGGAGGGAGGGAGGGAGAGAGAGAAAGAGAGAAAGAGAGACACAGACACAGAGAGAGAGAGGCGTCCAGGAGTCTCTCCATGAACAATGGAAAGACAAACGATACAAGTGACAAGTGAAGAAAATCAACTAGCCCCCAAGGCTTCCAGGACCCACCTTGTGGCCACAGGAACTAAGTTAGGCCTCATAAGACCTTTAACTGGTATCTCTGCAGACCCAGAGAAGGCTGGACCCCACCACCCACCCCTCTGAGAAAAGTTTCAGCAGAAACAAAGCCCAGGAAAAGAATGTCAAAGACCATCTACTACTCTCAACTCTTCTCCTTCGCAACTACCTAGCAATGGGCTCTTACCTAGGAGAAAGCTTCATGTAATGGGAGCTTGTGAAAAACCTTTTAAAAGTGAATTTGAACAAAGAAGCGAGCACATGTGTTGCCCAGCACATGTGTGACCTGAGTACATGCATTACCTGGGTATATAGTGCCAGAGCACATGTCATCCCCGTGTCCTCTTATGAGATGTGGACTTTGATGCTTTCATGCTGGGATGTGTACTGGGGCTCTCTCTCTCTGAAGTCCTATACTCCTGGACGTCTCTCTCTGTCTGTCTGTCTCTTTCTCTCTTTCTCTCTCTCCCTCCCTCCCTCCCTCTCTCTTTCTCTCCCTCATCTTCCTCAGAAATTCTAAATAAACCTATTTTCACTTCACTGCTCCTCTGATCCTGAAATTCTTTTCTGCAAGGGAAAGGAGGGGACCGAAAGACCTGGGTAAAGTCTAGACTGACTTTACTTTCCTGCAATGAACAAGGCTCACCTCAGACTCTTATCAGTCCTAGAGCTCCCCAGTCATTTCCGGGTGACAGAGGTTGATATAGAGAAAGTGGGAGATTTCCTTAATGAGGCTGCCACCTCTCTCCTTCCCACTTCATACAAGTCACAAGGGGACCCCCACTGGCATCACAACCTTCTAGAGCTATCCCTACTGTGACCTTAGGTCACAAGAGGATCCCTGCTGGCATCATAACCATCTAGAACTATCCCTATTGTGACCTTAAATAATCCCACTCTCACTCTATTTAAAAATCCATGCCAGGGGCTGGAGAGATAGCAGAGAGATTAAGGTGCTTGCCTTGCGGCGCAGTGGACCCCAGTTCAAACTGTAGTACCCCGCATGGTTTCCTGAGCATCTCCAGGAGTGATCCCTGAACCCAGAGCCAGGAGGAAGCCCTGAGCACAGCTGGGTGTGGTCAAGGGAGAAAACAACATATAGAACTTCCTCTTACTCACTGTGTTTGAGTTTTTTAGCACCTTGATCTGATCAAGTGTGCTGGAACATTTGCCCGGGCCATTTCCGCTGCTCACAAAACATTTCCCCACACCTAGTTTTCCTCCTCCTCATCCTCTAGAGCCCAGGTCCATAACCTGAGGCTTTAGTTTGAGAGACCATAGTACCGGTCACCCTGGCTTCTGTTTTGCTCTCTTGTTCTTTTGCTACACAGATGCCCTTTTCTTACATCTTTGTTGCTATTTTTACCTGCCTCTTTTCCTGCCCTTTTCAAAAGTACAGGAACATCTTCAGTCTCTAGTCTCTATTTCCAAGTACCTAGAAGAGTGAACCCATCTTCCTAACAAACCAGATGTCAATAATTCATTTAAAAAGTTTTAAGTATATGGGGGAAGTGTCTCCCAAGCCTGCTCAGGGGGTGTTGGGGGGCCACTCTCTGCTATTCTCTTCCTACTTGGTAGAGCTGTTCTGTATGAGGGTCCTGTGATACTGGAACCACCAGGGCCAGCCTGGGTGGTGCTCTGAAGTTTTCTGGGCTGCACCGGTTGGTACGAGAACCTTGCAGTGTCGGAGGTCCAATGCAGGTTGGGGTGCATGCAAGGGACACATCACAAACTCCTCCCTGCCCCTTAAAATGACTTTATTGAATTAATGTTGAACAAATTAGAAGCAAGCAGGGAAATAAGAAGCCAGCCCAAAATGAAGGCCGGGAGGAGGGGGAAACTATGATGCTTTTGCAGCAATCCAGTGAGAAATGAAGAGGCTGGAGCAGGGTTTTTTACATCTTGGGTCTTCATTGAAATTACCTGAGTCATGTTTAATTTTAATATGCCAGTATCTGAGTGCACCCATGACATCCTGATTTAATTGGCGGATTCAGCCTAGTTTCAGGAGTTATAGCAGCACCCCAATTTGGAAATGACCAAAAAAAGGGTCTTGAGATTTGGACAAAAGTCTTAAGGCTTTGAGATGCCTGTGGGGAATGGAGGGAGGTATTTGTTTCTTCACATGATTTATGTTGCTCTCATGAAGTCTAAGAAATTCCTCTAGCTTTTAAGACCAGCAAAGCAGGAAAAGGCACATCTGGAAAATCAGACAATCGCAGAGAATACGAGACCACAGGGCCATACCTACTCAAAACCCCTTTCCAAGCTGGGACCCATCAGCTCTGAAAAGTTCAAGATGCTGATGTATTTTCAAGAAGGATTACGTTATGTGTGGGTACAGTTGCATAAATGCATCGAATTTACTATTCTTGTATAGCCTGGAGGCTTACAATACCCCATTGATCAAACTGCTGGCAGTCTTCAAGTGGCATTGAAAGAAATACATAACTGCCAATAAACAAAAATATAAGGAACCATTTTTATTCCCCTGGAGATAGGCAAAGTTACTTCCACCTAAACTGCCAGGTTTGTTTAGCCTTGGAACTGGTAAACATTCTCCGGTTACTAAAGATACCAAGCAGAGTCTGAAAGACCACGGCTTCTTGGCTTGTTTTTAATTTAACTGAGACATGCTAAAACAGGAACTGAAGGGGTGATATATTTAGTTAACAGATGGCCAATGGGCAGTCTGTCCAGAATCCATCACATAAGTTCCATTTCTCGGCATTCCGTGGAAAGAGACTCTAAATTTGAAAAGAAAGTCTGTAGGAGGGAATGGGTCAGGCCTGGGCTGTAGTTTATTCAACTTTAAAACAAAAGATAAAAATCAAACTTTTTATCTTTCTTCCTAGAAAAAAAAAGATAAAAAAAAAACAATCTCCCCAAAAAAAAAAAAAAAGTTATGTGCAGGTTGAAAATTCAAAAGGGGGACGCCTGCCTTAAAGGTTAGGAAGGGTTGGGCCATATAAAGCTGGCTAGAAATAAATTGAATGTACCAATGAGGACACTGAAGTAGGAATACGCAAGGCTTAAAGTGCCTTTGGAAAGGGGGTGGGCGCAAGGAGTAGAAAGGACCCGGAATCTCTTAACTAGGGTGTGAACTCCGGGCTCACGTTTGCTGCTAGCAGCATCCCCCCACAAACCCAGAGGATATGGGAGGAGGGGCGCTGCAACCCAGCAGGTGACCCCGCGAGCACCCCAAGAAACGAATACTGGCGTGCGCAGGATGCCCCCAAACCCAGCAGCTCCCAGCACCCCGCAGCAGCTCCAGCTATTCCCCCGCCCGTCCTTGGCCGGGAGACACGTGCACTACCGCCCGGCCCACTCGGGGCGCAGTTCGGTGGGTCACAGGGGGCAGGCGGGGGTGGCCGACAGAGCCCGGCGAGCCTGAGACTTCCGGACGCCCAGGCGGCAGGGGACGGGTAGCCTAGCGCACCCGAGCCTGGGCGTTGGAGCTAACGTACGCCAGCGAAGTGTGGCGGCGGCGCCCGCGGCGGCCCGCGGCGGGGCGGGGCGTAACGTCACGACGCACAGCACGCAAGGGGCGGGGCCAGCGGGGCCGCGGGCGGGGGAGGATGGCTGTGGCGGCGCCGCTTCCCGGGAACAACCGTCAAGACGCCGCCGCGGGAGGAGGAGTCGGGCAAACCGACGCGCGGGACCCCTCCTCAGCGTACCTCCCACCCCCAGCTTCGAGGCGCCTCGGCGGGGCTGTGGGACAGTGCCTCCGACTTCCTCGGGCTCGGCCGCCGCCGCCGGGACATGGGCCTAGTCGCCCGGCGCCCTGTGCCCGCCGCCGCCTCAGCCGCCTCAGCCGCCTCAGCCGCCTCAGCCGCCTCAGCCGCTCTGAGGAGTTGAAGGTACGGGCGGAGCCGGGAGGAGGAGGAGGCTGCGGCCGCCGGGAGAGAGCGGGAGGGCCGGGGGCCGCCCCGGAGTCCGCGTCCCTTTCCCGGGCTGGAGCTGTGGCTTCGCAAACCCCGCCCCTTCCCCCCGGGCACCGCGTTTGCCCCCTCGGTACCGGGCGGGCGGACCGGGGGCGACGGGCAGGCCTCGGGCTGGTTCCCGGTGCCCCGCCGGGCGCTGGCGCCCCCTGGGCCGCGACGGAGCGTGGGATCCGCCCCGAGCGCGGGGCTCCCGGTGCGGGATCGGCAGCCCCGGCGGTGCGGAGACGCCCTCGGGGTCCCCTCCGGGAATCCCGCCTCGACCCCCCGGCCCTGCTCAGCCCGGAGCGGGCGGGGCACATTCCTGCGGGGTCCGGCGCCCCCACCCCCAACTCCAGCCGGCTGTCTGGGGGCTCCGGGCCGGGGGGCGGTTCAGGGCCACCCCTGACCGCCCGGTCTCTTAGTCGGGGACCCCGCACTCAGGGCAGATGGGTGCAGAAGTGGCCCAAAAGGGTCTTCCAGGAGGGGTCTTTTCTCCCCACTTGCGCCCTCGCCGCCTTCCGGCCAGTCGTGCCGTTACTTTAAATTTCCAGAGTATTTTTTTCCCCTTCCTTGTCTTCATTCTCGGTTTCTCTCGCCCCAGTTTCCTAGTAGCGGGGTGGGGAGGGGGGAGAGAAAAGGAAGTTTGGGGTCTGTTCACGCTGCCACCGGGACGGTAAGTAAAGCGGGGAAGAGAGTGGCTGAGGCTATATATGGGAGAGGGACGCGGCTGGGGCTCGGCGACACTGGTGCAGACGGGACTTTATTGTGGTCGATGTGATTCAGCGCGGGGCCGAATGTTCTGCTGGCTTGAGGTTGGAAAGTGCGGCGCTTTCGGGGGCGCTGCAATTTCCAAACCCAGATGTGGGCTGGAAATGTTAGTTTCAGATGTTGGTAAACAGTGAAGGCAGAAATGGGCTCCTTTTGCCCCCTTCCGACCATTTGTCCTAAAAGGTTTGGGGGTTTTCCCCTTACTGGTTCACTTTTTTCTTTTCTTTTCTTTTTCTTTTCTTTTTTTCTTTTCTTTCCTTTTTTCCGTCTGTCTTTTTTTTTTTTTTTTTTTTGGCTGAGGATGTGCTTCCCGTCCACTCTCATTTGTTATTTTAATCTAAATTTCTTGATCCTTGGATGCTTGCATTTCATTTTCGATTTTTAAATGCGCCTCTTATCACTTCTGTTTTCTAGTTAATGCTGTTATCATATTTACCAACCTGGTACGTGAATACCCGAACTCCTGGACGGGATCAAAGTGTAGATGCTTCTGTTTAGAAAATGCCATCATGTACTGGGAACGCTTCCTTTCAAACGTTCTTTCCTTGTCACATGGGAAGGAAATTCCATGGAAAAGGTTTAGAACTCTCTGTCTTGGGACTTAAAGCCAATTATGCAAACACCATAAAAAAAAAACAGGAAAAACTTTTTGTTTGAATTAATAAAGTTCCTTTTAATAACTGAAGTTTATGTTATCACTGGAGTTTTTGTGTAGCTCAAGTTTGACTCTCATGTATCCATGGAAACTGTTTCAATCATGACTGTTTTTTCTAGGGAAAAAATTACATTTGGCAACTAACGTTTAAGTAATTTTTCCAATAGCTCTGACTTTCCGGAGGATTCCAGTAAGATTAACTTTTGAAAATGCAACTGTTATTTTAGGAATTGAAACACAACCCAACTCTAGTCTCCAAATTGCTGCATGAAATATTGTTTCATTGCAGGCATGCCTCAGTAGATCTTTAATGTATCAAGAGCTGTAATTTTGACATCTAACCAGTGTTAGAATGGCTTTTTTTTTAAAAGTTTTTTTTGGTTGTGATTTCTAGTATATGGGTAACTTCACTTGGCAATGAAAAACCCACTTTTTTCTAACATGAAAATTAGTATGATTGGCATCTGTATTTAACAATTTCCTCATTTTAGTGAAACAGTTTCTTCACTTACATTCACCAATTTGTACATATGTGAAGGCTGTTTTGAACTATTTGTCCTTAAAGACTTTTCTCATGGAATTAGATATTGGTAATTTAGAGCAAATATTTTTATCAGTTTAAACAATCCCTTGTATATTCTGGGGAGATTCTGATTTTATCTTAATTTAGATTAATTATAATTTTTTTTGGTTTCTAATCATCCTCCAAGCTTTTAAAAAAAGATCTGAAAGGTACTTGGTGAAGGATTGGGAAATGAAGTTTTCTGAATTTTCCACAGGGGAGAGAAGGAAGACATTTATTTGGGATAACTCTAAAAGAACTCTAAAAGACATTCCAACTTAAGTACTGGGCAGCATAAACTATATCTGTTTTGTTTCATTTACAGCTGAGTTGCTTTTTTTTTTTTTTTTTTTTTTTTGCTTTTTGGGTCATACCCTGCAATGCTCAGGGTTTCTCCTGGCTCTGCACTCAGGAATTACTCCTGGCGGTGCCGGGGGACCATATGATATGCCAGGGATCTAACCCAGGCCGGCAGGTCGGCATGGGCCAGCCGCATGCAAGGCAAACGCCCTACCCGCTGGGCTATCGCTCAGGCCCTGAATTGCTTTTTTTAAGGTACTTTCTCCTAGTCCCTGTTGAGGCACTATGAAAAGTAGGCCAGTGAGTTTGAGAGCTAATTCGAAGAATAAGGCACTTCCCTTGCGCGTACCAGTTCAGTTTGATCCTAAACACTGGCACTTTCTATGATCCCCAGAACCTCACCACCAGGAGTGATCCTTGAGTGCTGAGGCCTGAACACTGCTGGATGTGGCCCCAAACCAATGATACTGATAATTTTTTTTAAAGTGGCCATGAGGAGCTAAAAATAAGAAGTTTTTTTTTTATTTAAGTATATTTTTGTAGGACCTGTTGCACTGTGTTTGATAAACTAGCATGAGTAATATTTTAATTATTGTTTAAAAGGATGTCAGAAGTGCTTTGACTTAGAGACTTTTGGTTCACTCCTTTTTGGCAAAGAGCTAATCTTTTTTTTCTTCCTTATTTTGTTGGTGTCTGGGATTAAACTCAGAGCCTCTCTGAGCTACATTCCCCAACCCACAAACTACTAATCTTAACTATTTTATAGAGAATTGTGAATTTTTCCATAAGTCATTTCCTGCCCCCCCACCCTCAAATGAGGAGTAGTTCTTTTCTTATGGCTTTAAAAAAATTATAAGAAATCAGTTCCTTGTTAACTTAGAAGATGTATAGCATCAAAAACACTGTGTATAACCACATGTGCACTCTGGAGACTAAGGGATATTCATTCCTTACCAAATACATCTGTATTTCAGCTGGTGACAGACTTCAACCAAAAATGGCAATGAAAGCATTTTGGGTGTTAAAATTTGGGTACTGCATTTGTTTTATTTGTCCATAGTATTTTCTGAACTCAAGTGGTAAAATCAGTGACTTTTGATAAAAATAAATTTTGCTCATATTGTTCTTCGTGCTGTCAAAAACCTGGACAGTTTATTTATTGGTAGTATTTTCTTGAAAACTATGAGTTAGACTTAAAAGCATTATTTACTCTCCTCTTAGTGTTACATAGGATTTTATCTTAACAGTAACTCAGTAGAGAAATAATGCTTGTTTATTTGTTTCAGGAGTCCTATCTGGAGTGTTTTCTTGTGTGAAAGCATTAGTGGGCAAAGCTCAAGAAGAGCTATTTTAGTCCACAAAAAGCCTATGCCTTGAATTATGAAGCAAAATTCTGCTCAGAAATCAATGTTTTTTTTTAAAATTAAAACATAAAAAAGAATCCCAAAAAGATGGCTTAATAACACAGCCTTGAATATAAAAACTGAAGTTGACCCTTTTTTTTTAAATTATGTACCTCTTAACATTTTCAACCTTTGTCATATCTGGAGACCCCCTGAAGGTATAAATAGTCCTGCCATGGTGTGAAAAGCAGGCAAGTTGCCAGCTGAAGCAAATTCTGGTGGAATGGAGCCATAAGGAGTGACTAACTAGCAAACTAGCACAAAGGAGCTGGAAACCAGAGGAGCTATTGGGAATGTGATAATATAAGCTTTGAAATAAGTGTTATATAAATACTATGTTACAAAAATAGCTAAAAATTATCATGAATATTCTAATGATTTCTGTTTCGTGGCTTCTACATCTGGGCAGCTCCCCCCAAATGGTGTAATGTGCTCTAGATGATTCTTATGCATTATCACAAATGAGGTTATATATATATGAGATGTGCAGTTGGCAGTATAAGCTGGCAGCGAGAACTATTCATTTACTCTTACAGTGCCAGCACTTAGCATAAACCTGAAAGTAATACATGTCGAATAAGTACTTCTTAACTGAATAAAGTAGGTTGAATATTAGTTGCCTAATAACTGAATTAGGCAACTAATTCACTTAACTGACTGCAGCAGATATGTGTACCTAGGTCGAGAAGTCAACATGATGAACGACCTAAAACCTGAGCTGCAGGAGGAAGAGAGCAGCATGGAATGCCTTCAAAAGCTTTGAAGAAATAGCTAAAAAGACAAAGAACCTCTGGCTCCGGGCACATTTCTTCGACTCCACTGTTCTCCCTGCATTAACATACGCCTTAGAGACCTGGGCCCTATGAAAGCTGGATGAGAATGCTATTTGGGTCTCCCAAAGAGGATTCGGAAGAGCTATGCTTGGAATATCATGCCTCACTCAAGTGAAAGAAGGAATCCAGCTCCCTTCGCCGTTCCAGAGTAAGGGATGCTGTCTCTTTTGCCAAGGCATCGAAAAATCAGATGGACTGGACATGTAATTTGATTTGGAGACGACCGCTGGACTAGAGCCATTACCGACTGGATGTCAAAAGATCGCCTGGCTGCCCACCTACAAGATGGTCAGACTTCTTTGTCAAGACCCTGAACCAAACGGTTTGAGGCTCTTCATATTCCTGAAGCAACCAGATACCATTGGGCTACACTGGCATGTGATAGGGTCAAATGGGAGTGTTACTGGCACCTGCTCGAGCAAATCGATGAATAACGGGATGTCAAGTGATCAAGTGATTTCATAACTTTTTTTACAGCAGAGCTACCCAATTGAAATAGTGTGATTCAGAAATACCACATTAAAATGGTAAACGTATAGGTGACATTGTAATACATTTCATTTAACCTAACATGTCTTTATTATCGTCTCAATGCATATAATATCATTTCAACTTTAGCTTTTTTTTTTGCATACTGAGTCTTTTATCCAGTCAGTACGCATTAATGTAACATTTGGAGTATTTTGTTTATTTATTCCTTTCCACAGAAATTCTTTGATAGTTTTTTATTGATGTTTTTGACAAATGTAGAAGCATGTACATAATTCAGTTGGAATTACTGAACTGAATTAAAAGTCAGCTAATGATTTCTGACTTTTGCTTTTGATTTTCTAACTTCACCGAAACAACTGCCTCCGTCTTTACCTTTCTTTAAGTTGATAGAGGGGTTGGAGAGATGATAACACAGCAGGTAACGTGCTTATTTAGCAGGTGGCCAACTCAGGTTTCATCTTCAGCACCCCATATGGTCCCATGAGCATGCCAGGAGTCATCCCTGGGCACCTTGAGGTGTGGTCCAAAAACTAAACCGACTGAAACTTTGATATGGCAGTGACTGAAAAGTTTTCCCCAGTATTAGTAGTTTGTGTCAGTAAATTTCCTTTATAAAAATAAAGAGGGCCTGGAAGGAGAATGCAAGGAGCCTGCCTTGCATGCGGCTGACCCAGATTCAATTCCCAACACCACATATGGTTCCCAGAGCCAGCCAGGAGGGACCCCTATTGCAAAACTAGAAATCCAAGCACTGACATGTGTGGCCCTCTCCCCCCCAGAAATCCAAAAAACCAAAACAACAAAAAACCTCCAAACAAAAGATGAGTCTACTGCATTTAGATGTCCTGTTACTTGTCACATCAGAATAAGTTACAACAAATAATTCAAGAAACAATGCTCTTGGGGCAGGAGCCGTAGTACAGCAGCTGGGGTACAGCCTTGCATATGGCTGACCTGGGTTCAATTCCTAACATCCATATGGTCCCCTGAGCACTGCTAGGAGTAATTTCTGAGTGCTGAACCAGGAGTAACCCCTGGTCATCGCTGGGTGTGGCCCACAGCCAAATAAATAAACAATGCTCTTAGAACCAAGAGAGGGTACCAGGTCATATGAAATACCAGAATTTAAACTTCTAGGCTGTAAATACTGCTTTTACTAGACTTAGGTTTTTATTGACATCCTTGAATAAAAATCAAGGTACTGGAGACAGCACAGTGGATAGGGCACTTACTGGCGTAAGCTGGTCAGGTTCAATACCTGGCACCACATATAGTCCCCCTGTAGACCACTCCCATATAGACCACTCCTCCACACACATAGACCACTCCCACCAGGAGTGGTCCTTGAGTGCAGAGCTAGGAGTAAGCTGGGAGCATCACTGGGTATAGCCCTCAAACAAACAAATCATAAGTTCATCAGAAAGAAAAAGTATGAACATAGAGAAAGTAAGACAGTCACTTAGAAAATTTTCCATCCCTTGGGCCGGAGCGATAGCCCAGCGGGAGGGCATTTGCCTTGCACGCGGTCGACCCGGTTCGATCCCCGGCATCCCATATGGTCCCCTGAGCACCGCCAGGAGTAATTTATGAGCAAAGAAAGAGCCAGGAGTAACCCCTGAGCGTCGCCAGGTGTGACCCAAAAAAAGCAAAGAAAAAAAAAAACCATCCCAGGTTTTTCATGGGATGTAAACTATCCAAACCCTGGAGATAGTAATTTATTTGGTAGCAATTATATTCTTTGGTAGCAATTATATTTATTTGGTAGCAATTATATTCAGTATAGCCATATTCTTCAAATTAAAAATTGTTTTAAATTGTAGGTACCTTTTGACTTTTTTGCATAAACATAACTTACTGTTGTCCTCAACAGATACTCATAGAATCAAGTTATACTTATAATAGGTTGAATGGAGTCCCTCCAAAAGAGAAATTCATATTCTAATTTCTTACTTGGGAAAGGGTCTTTGCAGGTGTGATTAAGGATCTTGAGATGAGGTATATGATCCTGCATCATCTGAGTGGGTCCAGATTCCAAGGGCAGAAGGAAATAGAGAAAGACACACAAGAAAAGGGGTTCAATATTGTCAGTGAGCCAGAAATTGAGGTGAGGAGGCCATATATAGCCAGAGCATTCTTGTTGTCCCCAGATGCTAGAAGAGGCAAAGAAAAGTCCTTTCCCTAGGCATCCCCAAAGGGAGTGTGGTTTTGGTGGGGTTTGGATCTTTAGCACCCAGCCCTTTGAGAAAATACATTGCTGTTGTCTTAAGCCACAAACTTGGTGGTAATTTGTTCTAGCAGCGTCTGGAAACCAACATATAGTCAAAAGTCTTTAGTAAGCCAAACATCTATTATCTTTGCTGCCTGCCAAGCATTGTGACCGACAGTCATTCCTTTTTAGAATTCTAGGCCTTCCTTAGAAACATCAGAGAAAGTGTCTTAATACCCTCAAGTCTCAACATGCCAAAAAAAGTAGATCCTATTATTCTGTAGATACTTGATTATTTTCTCTTATGTCATTCCTTCTGTCTGCTAGTTTGCTCAGTTGCTTTTATTTTTTAGGATATAGTTTACATTTAGGGGAAAGGGGTGAATAAAATACAGGAACAAACCAACAAGTTTTACTTTCTAGCTCCTTTATTGGGATTCCTTACCTCTTTTTTTTCTCCTTTAGGATACTGTATTAGAATCCACAGGGCTCATTGCTTACCCATCTTTTTACTCCTTTGGTGATTGCATCTGTGTATATGATTTCACACAGCATCTATATAACAGCACCTAAATTTGTATCTCTACTTCTGTCTGAACTGCAGATTTAGTATATGAACTGCAGATTTAGTATATATGTATAGCAGTTATGTACACATATGTAGATAGAAAAAATCCCTGTGTGAGATACACAAAAAGACATTTCAAATTAAAATGTCTGAGAACTTTTGCTCTTAGCTCCACTCTTAAAAGGAGTTCTTTTTCACGGTATTTCTTCATTTAGCTTTCTGCTAATAGAACAAAATGCTCTTGTAATCATCAGTACATCCCATCAGTTTGCCTTCAAAATTTGCTTCAGAATGTATCTTTATCACCTTCATTGATCATCATCTTTCACTCAGATTATTGTAGTAGCCTTTACAATTACCCTTGTGATTTCCCTGTCCTTCTTCCCGTGCTCTTCTGAGGGTCTTTGCCTCTAGAGTCTTGACGGCTCTTTCCCCATAATTCCACCTTGCTAAACCCTTTAGCAAGGGAAAACTTGCTAATTTGAAAGCTGTATTTCAGTCTTTGCTTAAATGTCATCTTACAGAGTTCTGGTCACCTTTAAAAAATATGGAAGGACCAGTTTTCTTTCTTTCTTTTTTTTTTTTTTTTGCTTTTTTGAGTCACACCCAGCGATGCTCAGAGGTTACTCCTGGTTCTGTGCTCAGGAATTACTCCTGGCACTGTGTGGGGGACCATATGGGATACTGGGGATTGAACCCGGGTCAGGGTCAGCCACGTGCTAATCAAACACCTTACCGCTGGACTATCGCTCTGGCCCCATGGACCCGTTTTCCTGGTGGAGATGAGGTAAGAGTTGGACTTTGAAAGAAGAATTTTCCATATGCAGAGAAGATAGAAATATTTCAGACTGAGACTGAGAGAGGGGGGAAAAGCCCATGGAAGTGACAGTAACATAGACCTAATTTCTTAGAGTGTGGGTTTTATGTAGGCGAGTAATGAGGGGCTAAGATGACATTGTGGAGTACTTTGCAGTGCAAGGTTGGAAATGTGTTTACTTTCCAGAGAGCACTGGAGCTTTGTAGGCAGACCTTAACAAAAGATTGATGTGAGCCTCCATTCAAACCCCAGCTGAAGGCTTGGTTACAATGAAGATAGTAAGAGAGGACCCGAATTGGTGCAGTCCCAGAAGCTGTGTGATCCATCACTCTGTTTGTTCCTTTTTTGTTCGTTTGTTTTGGGGCCATACCCAGCGGTGTTCAGGGATTCCTCCTGATAGGCTTTGGGGACCATATTCAGGGCGGATCTATTGCATGCAAGGATATACTAATGCTCTGTCCCTGATCACTCAGTTCCTGGACCGGGTGGGGGGGGGTTTGTATCAGAACTTGCTGTGATGAACCCCCACCCCCCACACACATAGCCATTTGTATATTTGTGTTTTGACTAGCAGAGAATAAAATCTACATTTCACAAAAATTTAATCAGTCTAAACTTAAGCAGCCTCACATGCCTAGAGCTACATTTAACTGAGTGCCCAACAGTAGTTTCTCACTTAAAAATGTAGTAGTTAGGGCCCAGGTGGTAGCTCAGTGACTAGAGACGAGTTTGTCCCCAGTGTCACTCACATGCAGGGAGTGTGTTGCCTTACTACTCTTATCACTAGCGCCCTCAGTGTCCTGGCCAAGTGTGCAATCTATGTACACGGTCAGGTGTGTGCAAGCCCCAGAACTCAAGTGTGCCCCCAGCAGCACATGTGCAAGTACTGCAGTGGCACTCAGCTGTGTGCAGCAGGCTAATGTGTGGCCCCCCTTCCACCAATTGAGCACGGCACCCAAGTGTGTGAGACCCCTCCCTGGTTACCAGAACAGTGGCAGCAACAAAGCAAAAAAAAGGGGGAAATCATGATGTTTACAATAAAGAGACAAGGGGCCTACGTTGCAGCACAGTGGGTAGGCGCTTGCTTGCATGCCCTGACCCAGGTTCCATCTTGACATCCCATAGGGTCTCCTGAGCCTAGCAGAAGTGATCCCAGAGCATAGGGCCAAGGGTAAGTCTTGAACACTGCTGGGTGTGGCCCCCAAACCAAAATAAAATAAATAAAAACGTTGAAATTAAAAAAAGGTAGGCTTAGTGCTGATCACAGAGTGAGTTAGTGCTTCTGTAGCAATGAATAATTTAACCACTTCAAAAAAATGTTTGCTACATATCTTTTTATAGCCTATTTTGAAACTTTCTATGTCTCTGTATCGTCCACAATAGGCCACAGCCTGCATGCATTTTGCACTGTGCTCTTCCAGTCAGTGCCTTTTGTTTCCAGAAGGGTCTGGAATGAGTTAAGGAAAATGTTTTTAACTGTTTTTCTTGTAAAAAAATGGAATGGGTATTGCTTTTTTTCTTTCTGCTGCAACATACTTTTTTGGTAACAGCTTGAGTAATGAATATTTGTAACGATTAAAACCACATAGCCCGGGTCTGTTCTACCACCCAGTCAAGAATCTATTTAAGTGGGTATCTGTGGTAGGTGTGTTTTTGTGAAGCTTTTAAATAACTTTCTTTTAGAGAGGAGTAGTTTGTGACATAGGTTTGTTCTGAACTTTAAGCTGCCTTTTTTTTTTTTAGGAGATCATAGCTACTATGTTAAAGCTAGAGCTCAAGGGTTAGTATAATTTAGTGTTGGTAAACCTTCATGTTTTCCCCCCCAAACTGGACAAAAACTCATGCAAATGATTGGTTGAAGCACCCTTATGCCCTCCTTTTTATAGGTAATTGGGTTAAAAATTCCATTTTTAATATTAGAACATTCTCTTGAGATAGGTTTATTCTTATATAGACTTATAAGAACTGAAAACATTGTGTATACAACAGAGAAATTCATGTACTCTGATGATGTATTCCAGACTTCCAAGTTGCTAACTATTCTGACTACATTTGAAAAGCATTTGAAAGCCAGCAGTTTATTTCATTTTTGTTTCTACCCTCTAAGTGTGATCATTCTCCCAGTGGCTTTGTCCAATTAATAAACATATATCTTTGTACCTTCTTAGATTTATAGCTTTCTAAGAAAGCCAGGAAAAATATGATTCGGATTTACAGAAACTTTTACTTCACAGTGAACTTATGTTCAGATCCGTCATCTCTAGTACACTTATACTTGTCCGATCAAAGGATGGCTTATATTTAGGTCTGTGTTTTTGGTATGCAGCAACCACTTTAAAATTGTACTTGCCATATTTAAATTTTATGGGTTGTCATTTGCAACACTTTCAGAGAAAATACTTCCTAGTTTCACCGCCTTAGGAACCTTAGGTACCATTGCTCTGTAGTGAGAAGCAGAGCAAAATAATCAGAAAGTTGGGTGTTGAGAATTTCCTCTCTGTATTGGCTCTTAAGCTTATACATTGTGAACACATTCTCACAACTAGATCATTTGATTAGGTAACTAGTGAGTTCTTTTTATTTAGCTTAAATTCTTGCCTGCTTTGTGGTGTTAGAAAGCCATTATCACCGAGGAAAAAGTTTGCATAGGCAATTAGAGGGCTTTCTAATGGAAATGGGGGCCTACAGGACAGTGTTGGGCCACACCCAATAGTGTGCTGGGTTTCTTGCTCAGGTTCCAGGCTTACTCCTAGCGGGACTTGGGGGAACCTTAAGGGGTTCTGCAGATCAAACCTAGGTTGATTACGTGCAAATCCAGCACCCTATCCACCGCTTGCTCTCACCTGTCCTTCTCAAAATAATTTTCATAAGTACTAGTTGAGATTGGACTGTCCAGATACAAAGCTGAGATTATTTTTGCTTGGTTTAGATGCACTAAAATGAAGGTTCCTCAGAACAGGAACCTTGTTTATTTTTTGTATTCTTTCTATCTATCTATCTATCTATCTGTCTATCTATCTATCTATCTATCTATCTGTCTATCTATCTATCTATCTATCTATCTATCTATCTATCTATCTATCTATCTATCTAATCTTTTTGAGTCACACCCGCGATGCTCAGGCGCTACTCCTGGCTCTTTGCTCAGGAATTACTCCTGGCAGTGCTCGGGACCATATGGGATGCCAGGGATTGAACCTGGGTCGGCCGCCTGCAAGGCTTATACCCTACCCACTATGCTATCGCTCCGCCCGACCTTGTTTATTTTGTCCATTATTGCTATTTAGAAGAGTTCTGGTACATGATAAGTTCTGAGCATATTTGTTGAAAAGATAAATTAATACTTATACTGTTAACTTGTTACCAAAAAAAGGCAAAGCATTTAACACCTTTCATTATTCCTAGAAGTTGCTACAGTTTCAGGTATTAGATAATGCAAGAAAAACCTTTTAAAGATTTTTTCATTTTAATTTTAAAGACAGTACAGTAATTGATGATATTACAGAAATAATTTTTTTTTTCTTTCTTCTTTTTTTGGGAGGCAAGGGCCTTAACTGGCTATGCTTAGGGGTTGTTCCTGGCTCTGCACTCAGGAATTACTCCTGGTTGTGCTCAGGGGACCACATGGGATGCCAGGAGTCGACTACATGCAAGGCAAATAAATGCCCTACCCGCTGTACTATCGCTCCGACCCTAGCAGTAACAAATTCTTAAACTTGCTTAAGATTAGGCTAGCACTTTCTCACAGCATCATACAAATTCAGAAATAAAGCATCTGGGAGTCTAGATGAAGATAGCCTTTGGAAAACTGCCAAATGTAATCCCACCACCACTGATTTTATATAGCTTTCCTTCTGTGGGGCATGGAACTACTGAAAATTAAACAGAAAGCCTTATTCTTAGTGGTTTGAGATGTCAGGATGTAGTTTCAGACTGCCAGACTTGTGGGAAATTGAGTGGACAAAACTAACATAAACTCTTAGATGTCCAAATGACCTACATTGTGTATGGGAGATTCTAAGCTCAGTGGAAAATAAGTTGTAATGCTGAAAAAGCTGACTATAGAGATTTTAACTGCAAGGGATAAGACTTTGCTGTTTGACTTCCATCAAGCTAAAGGGGTGTGGTTAAGCATTTGTGCCTTCCACAGGACAGAGCCATTCTTTAAAACGTGCAAAAGCAAGCCTTCACAAGATCAGCTTGATTTGCCAGTGATTTAACTTCCAGGTGTAATAAAAGTCCTCCCTCATCATGAGAATGCAAGAGATTCTTCTTTACTTATCTTAAAGTCTCACCAGCATATCATTCACATTCATACCATAAACTAGATACATCCACAGTATCTAGTTTATAATAGGCAACAACTCAACATGTGAAGAATCCAAAAAAATGTGTTATAATGACAAGACCCTCCCCTCTAAAATGGTAGTAGTCCTCAAAATAGACTTAAAAGTAACTCATGTTTTCAGAGACCAAAATGGGGATGCAAGAAAAATTTAAAAAATTTTTCAAAAACCAGATGCAGGCTCATAGTGATGGAATGGTTTATTTCGGCAGAGAAATAGAAACTTTTTAAAAAATGAACATTTCAGAACTGAAAAGTACAGTATCTAAAATGAAAAATTTTACAGCATAGATTTAAACAACAGATTGGAGAAGGCGGTGGGGGGATTAGACTTGAAGACAAAATTGCCATTCTAAAGAATGGAGGAAAAATATGACACGGAAAAATCCTATTACATGGGGGCATGTTAAACTAACATGTGAATAACCAAGAACAGACAGCACAGGAGAGTAAAATATACTTAAGGGAGTGTAGGGGTGTTTCACTTACTGAAGGGAGGCATTAAAAGAAATGCTTACTGGTGACCAGAATTAGTCATTATAGAAACTTTGCCGGAATTCTCTCTCTACCTATTCCTATTCTCTCCTCACCTTAAAAAATAACTAAAGACTTGGGGGTGGGATGGGACAGAGAGTATAGAGTTAAAGCACCTGCCTTGGATGTGATTGGTTTGACCACCGCCAGAACTGGCCCCTAAGTACCACTCAGGGTCTGAATGTAGCCCCAAAACAACAGTCTCAGCAAGTATTGTTGCATACTACTTCAATATGTATACGTCAGAGATGCTGTATAGGTAGCTGTTATACACCAGAAAAAAATAGTACTAGAGACCTAGGTACTCTATTTTTTTATTTCATTGGATTGATTGATTGATTGATTGATTGATTGATTGATTGTTATTTTGGACACACCTCATGGTCCGAAATCCTTGTGGCGCCAGGATTGCTTCTGGTGATAGTCAGGAGACTAGATGCAATGCTGGAGATTGCCCTGGGCCTCCTGCATTCAGAGCTTACACTCTAGCTGTGAGCTATACCCTTGCCCCTTATACTGCTTTTGCACTTGGTGTTTAGGACACTGGCACAGCATTCCTGGATTTTCTCTGTATTTTAACTTTTGGTTGTATTTGGGGCCTTACTGGAGACACTCAAAGGCTACTCCTGACCTAGTTCTCAGGGATTACTCCTTGGCAGTACTAGGGGAACCATGTGCCAAGTATCAAACCTGGGCCTCCTGCTTGCAAAGCATGTGCACTAAACCCTTTGAGCAGTCTCATCTCCTTGACCCAATATTTTAACTTTTGGAGACATAACTGAAGCAACCTATTTTTGTCTGAATAACAGGCAGAAACAAGTGTTCAGGAGTGTAATGGGATTTTCTCTGGTTAGAGAATATTTCCATCTTGAAGTTTAATAAATAATGCCACATAGGTTCCCCACATTGGCCTGATTTGCTACCCCTCCCAGCAGTACGTGAGCTGCTTCTTTCACTTACACTCTCACTAGCTCTTCACTGCCTTTGTCAGTCTGATAT
Organism: Cryptotis parvus; assembly: GCA_021461705.1. Classification (NCBI taxonomy): domain Eukaryota; kingdom Metazoa; phylum Chordata; class Mammalia; order Eulipotyphla; family Soricidae; genus Cryptotis; species Cryptotis parvus. Next base: position 101,119 of record JAJIBD010031035.1, on the reverse strand, counting down.
AAGTCAATCTAGAATAATGTAATCTTTGAAATTTCATTTTGTTTTGACCATTGAATGATTTCCTGTCTTTTTTAACATTGTATTCACTTGTATCACTTATCTCCCGTTGCTCATCGATTTGTGCTAGCGGGCACCAGTAACATCTCATACATCCTGTCACATGCTAGTGAAGCCCAAGGGCATCTGCTCACTCCAGGAACATGAAGAACCTCAAACTATTCCTTCAGGTCATGGGAATGAGGACTATAATCGTTACTGCTTTTTTGGCATATCAATACAACATGGGTAGCTTGCCAGGCTCTGCCATGCGGTGAGATACTCTTGTAGTAGTCTCTCATCTCATGCATTTATTGATGAACCGCAGGTCAGCAGGAGAGGGGGAAAGATTGGCTTTTCTACTGGGTGGAGCTCTGACAAGCTCTGGAGTCTGGATGTTGAAAATGGTGGCCCTCATGGTGTAGGGGTTCCTCTGGCTTCTTGCGAAGCTCTGCTGGGATGGCGGGCCAGGGGCTAGAACCCGCCTACCCTCCTGGGTACCTCATGATCAGCCGGGCACAGGGAGATTGTATTATTTTTCTTTTAATTTCGTCCTTCACTTTTGCCCTACTTTTACTTACTAGTATATCTTGTTCTTATTGATGTCAGTTAATTTTATAGAAAGCTTTTATTATGCATTTTCTCTTAATTTATTGTCTTTTGCATAGTTAAAATTTTTATCATTTGTACCTCTTACTGAATGTTTTTTAAATTGCAGTTGGAGGCCAGAAATAGTACACTGGGTAGGTGCTTCCCCTTGCACACAACTGATTTGGGTTTAATCAGCAGCTTGCTGTGGTCCCCCAGCCCACTAAGAATGATCTCTGAGTGCAGAGCCAGGAGTAAGCCCTGAGCATAGTCAACATGTAGCCAAAAAATATTCTAATTCAACAAGGTGTGGCCAAAACTATTCTAACTAAATACTACATACAAAGAAATACTTCCACCCTTGAATTGCTCAATAAAAATGAGGATGGGGTTAGATCTTGTCTATTTTTGAAAATGTCTTTGTGTCTTTATACTTTATAGTATTCTGTATTATAGTTCTGCTATTCAAAATTTTCCTTTGAGGTATATTTGTGTATTTGCAAAGCGTCTTTAGAAAGGTTACCTATGTAGGTTGACAGTACTCTCTTGCCCTGTGTTCTCCTTTAATCCTAGTATAAATATCAATCACAACTTCCATCTCCTAGAAGCTTCTCGTTTGGATCATAAGTTATATGGTGAGCAAATGTCTAAGTGTTTGGAGAAATTCCCTAAACGATACTGCTTAAGTAGCATTGATTTAAAATTTAAGTGATAAATTCTTACAGTACGATTCCTAAAATAGATTCCCTCTGTGATTCTCTCCTGTGATTCCTATACTGAACCCTGGAGTTCTGTAGGTATTTTGAGATGGGAGAGAAAATAAACACATAATGGAGAGCAGATGGACTTTTTTTTTAAAAAGTAAAATCTGCCCTTCTACTGTGTGTTTATCTCAGAATTAAGGGGGAATGTTGTGCAATAATGGGAAAAAATTAACTAATGCATGTGAGTAAAGTTTGCCTAAGTGAAATTTTCCTAGCGTTTGTCTTGGGAAATCAGTGGGTTTCCCAAGCATATATGTGGATAGCAGCTGGAAGCATTCTTCTTTTGAACTTCAGTTGAGTAGTCCTGTCCAGAAAAGTGCTTAATCATGAGATTATAGGACAGTGATTTATAACAAAGTGAACATACTTGTGTAATATTATGCATGTCAGAGTTCTTTTTTGTATCTCTCACTAAAAGTAGCTGCAGTCCCGACTTTTAACATCACAAATTAGTTCTTTATTTTTTAATGCTTATATTTTGAATCCACTTGAATATCTAAATGGAATCTCATAGTATGCAGATTTTTGTTTGGGAATCATTCTTGTTTTACTTATAGCATTATTTTGTTCACATTCATAGCTTTCTGGCATATAGAGTGTAAATATACTATAGTGAATTTATCCATACTGCTATTAATGGAAACATGAATTGTTTTCAGTATAATATTTTGGTTTATTGTAGCTAATGCTGCCATAAATATATTTATTTCTTTGAATGCATTTATGCAGTCATTTCTCTTAAATGAGTATTATTGAGTAATAGAGAGTTGTTCTTTCAAATTTGAATCATATTGTCGAACAGTTTTCTGAATTGGTGTGACATTTTCCATTCTCACCAGCGTTCCACATCTTTGCTAACACTTAGAAATGTGGGTCTGAATTTTAGCTATCTCTCTGAATGGCTTTAATGTAATTTTCTGATGACTGATGATACAAAGCACCTTTTCATTTCCTCTTGCAAAGTTCCTTTTAGTCCTTTTGTTTAGTAATTATGTTGCAATTTTTCCCCCACTCAACTTAGTTCTATCTTGTTTTAATTGCATTCCAGTTTACTGATCTTTAGTTGTGTGGGGCCACATCTGGTGGTGTTGGGTGTGTCAGAGCGGGAGGGGGGGCATGGATCTCAGGAATAAACTTAGATAGAGCCTCTTACATGCAGAATATGTGCTTGACAACCTTGTCCCTTGCCCTACTTTTTCTTTTATCGCTGGTGTTTTTGAACGCTTCCTTTAGGATATATTTTATTTTCATGAGAATATTCTTTTTGACTTGTAGAAACTTTATCGCTTTACTGTTTGCTTGGGTTTTTTTTTTTTGTTTTGTTTATTTTTTGCGGGATGGGATGCTCAAGGGTTATTGCTGGCATGGCGCTTGAGGGTTGGCTCTGTGCTAGGAATCTAATCTGGGCCTCTAGCGTGCAAAGTATACACTAGCCTTCTGAACTACCCCCTCAGACCTGTGGTTTTGCTTTTCACCTTTAGATCATGAACCACTTGGAATTGACATAAATGGGGTAAGCAGTAGGTTAAGTTCCTTTTCTCCCATGGTAACCAGTAAATAAGCACTATGCTGGTGTGTGTGTGTGTGTGTGTGTGTGTGTGTGTGTAACAGTGTCAACCACTGATATAAATTTTATTATCCACTCTTTTTAAAACTATGTTCTGCTCCTTTGTTCTTTATAAAATCTTGTGATAGGCCTATCTCCCAAATTTAGGTAACTTTATTTTTATTTTTGTTGTTTTTTGGACCACAGCTGACAATTCTTAGGGATTATTCCTGACTTTGCACTCAGGAATTACTCTTGGTGTTGCTGGGGGGTGCCATATGGAATGCTCAAGTCGAACCAGGGTCAGCCCAGCCATATTCAAAGCAAGCGCCCTACCTGCTGTATTATCTCTCCAGCCTTTGCTGTAAACTTTATAACAAGTCATTATATCAGACAGTGTAAGAATACCAAACAGAAACACTTTCTTCAAAATTGTATAAGCTGTGTTTAGACCTTTGCATTTGCATATACATTCAGTGGTCCATTAAAAATGAATTAAAATATTTCTATACCCAGAAGGGAATCAGTGAGGTCTGAGTACTATTATTAATCAGAAGTTCTATGGGGGTAGAGATGGAGAGAGAGAAAAGTGCCTGCCATAGAATTAGGATGGGGGGGTATAACTGGGGATGGGAAATATGCATTGGTGGGGGAAATATGCACTGGTGGAGGGATGGCACTGTATGCCAGAAACCCAATCATGAACAGCTTTGTCATGGTCTATCTCATGGTAATAAAATTAAAGAAGAAAAAGATTTAGGCTTCTTGATTTTAATCCTTTTACGAAGTATTCCAGTCTAGAAAAGACTTTCTAAATAAAGAATTAGGTCAAATAACTGTGATAATTCTTGTAGACATCTTCAATTAGGAATTAAAAAGTTCTGTGAATAGTTTCATTATTAATAAAAAGGTCAGTTCAGATCTAGCCCTTCCTTTATTAAGATTAAAGAATGTCTTTGTTATTTCAGCATTGGTTTGGTATTCTCTTGCAGGCTGACTACTCACTAAATTGGTGTGTAGTCAATTAAACAACCACTAACTCTGTTTAATTAATAAAACTTAATGGTTAAGGAACATAGAGTTTGAAGTCTGTAGTGAGTTTACAAGCTTATTTTTTAAATGTACACTATAAGAATGCAATTAAATAATCTTCTGTTTCTTTTTTTGCAGAACATCCATAATAATCTGCACATCAAACTTTTTCAAGAAATTCTGAGGGAACCAAGTATTTTCCTACATCATGACTTAATCTGAATGCAAGAACAAGAAATTGGGCTTATCTTTAAATATAATGAAGGGCTGTGTATAAACACAGACCCTGATTCAATTCTAATGAATATTTTAGACATGAGTTTACATCGGCAAATGGGTTCAGATAGAGATCTTCAGTCTTCCACTTCGTCGGTGAGCTTGCCTTCTGTCAAAAAGGCACCTAAGAAAAGAAGAATTTCAATCGGCTCTCTGTTTCGGAGGAAAAAGGATAACAAGCGCAAATCCAGAGAGCTAAATGGCGGGGTGGATGGAATTGCGAGTATTGAAAGTATACATTCTGAAATGTGTACTGATAAGAACTCCATTTTCTCTACAAATACCTCCTCCGACAATGGATTATCTTCAATCAACAAACAAGTTGGAGACTTCATAGAGTGCCCTTTGTGCCTTCTGCGGCATTCTAAAGACAGATTTCCTGAGATTATGACTTGTCATCATAGGTCTTGTGTGGATTGCTTAGCACAGTATCTAAGGATAGAAATCTCTGAAAGTAGAGTTAATATCAGCTGTCCAGAATGTACTGAACGGTTTAATCCCCATGATATTCGCTTAATATTAAGTGATGATGTCTTGATGGAAAAATATGAAGAATTTATGCTCAGACGATGGCTTGTTGCAGATCCTGATTGTAGATGGTGTCCAGCTCCAGACTGTGGGTAAGGAGATTTTTGTTTGACTTTCTTGAGTTATTTTTCTCTGTGGTCCAGTAAGGTTTGCTGATTATTGTTCTAAAGAAAATTTTAACATTCCAGGACACTCACTTGATCTTCTTCAATGGGCAAACATATTACAGCGTGTTTCAGGCACAGTGTTAGATATTAAGGAGCAGGAATGTTACATGATTTATTTTTATATTGTCTCTCCATCAGTTAAGAGCATTTTCAGAAGAGAAGGATCAGATGGAAGAGTATAAGATTTAGTTGTGGACAGAACTGATTTTCACATTGATTTGGAGAGTAGTATTTTGGTTTAAGAGTAAATGATAAGGGGTTTTGTTTGGTTAATAGGGGAGAGTATTTGTGGTTAGAACCGTAAGTGACTGATAAAAAAATAGAGTGTATATACATGTTTGTAAATATGAGCACTTGTTAATCACAAAATTGAAGTTATGGAATACCTCAAGTTTTTAAATTACAAATACCACTTTCCAACATTTAAAAAACGATCAGAACTAAGAAATTATTATATGCACCTCAGGAACAATAAACCAGGGATGTGACTCAAGGTATGTATGTATGAGGCATGCCATGTTTGAGCCTCAGCACTCCATGGCCCCCAGAACCTCACCGGTTATGACCCCTAACAAATAATAAAAAGCTGCCGTAGCTACCTACCTTTCCCACTGAATATCTCTACTGCCAGTTCCTTGCCAGCTCCTTGGCTGATGTGGGAAGACAAACAAGAGCCTTGCACCGAGTCCTCCCACTTCTAAAGGACAGGAACACAAAATAGTCAGCCCCAAGAAGTGAACACAATGGCGCTGTGGAGTGGGATAGGAAGTGTGATACATGCCCCTTCTGCAGGGTCCGCAGGGTCCGGGTGATGGTATGATACTGCAGACAAGCCTGAGGACTGTGGTGTGGTCTGAGAATGTCACTGCTGCATGTCTCTGCGGGCAGAACAGAATATCGCTGCCCTCGGCTAGCAGCATTGGGTGGGCTGAAGAATTAGCCAATGAGAAAGGGTAGCCAGTCTTTCAGGTACAGCTGTTCGGAGCCCTGGTGGATCTTGTTATCAAATGCCTAGCAAAGGCTAGAACACTCCTGGGACTAATTCTTCACACAGAAGATGGATCTGTGATCATTTGAATATACCAAAGGCCTGGCTTAGTACTGTCGGTTTTGTCTTATAAATTCTCTACAATTAGATGACAGTGTGTTAAAGATGATCTTTCCTTACCTCTCTACTACATCACACAGTGCTCTGAAGTGCCCTAAAGGAGGAGAGAACTCTAATTGAAGGACCTTTGTCATTTACTGAATTCCAGGGAATGTGGAAGCAGCCCATGCAGAAGAGAACTTTTTCCTTTTTTATTATTATTTTATTACACCACCTTTAGACGTACAGTTACAAGATGCCCATGCTTGAGTTTTGGTTCTACAGTGGTTCAACACCCATCCCTCCACCTGTGCACATCTCCCATCACCAATGTCCCCACCTCCCTCCCCCTCCCCCAGTCCACCTCCATGGCGGGTTCTGTATCTCCTTCCTCTCTTTCTCTATCTCTCCCTCCTGCCTACCTTTCCTACACATCGTGGAATGTAGTATATTCTAGGACATGATTGGTTCCACTAGTTTGTGGAGCCTCATGGTCAGCTGGGCTAGGGGAGAGCTGAATGCCAGCTCTCCCCATTGCGTCTGAGGTGCAGAAGAGAACTTTTGCATGTTATGATTGGATGATTAGATTTAAGATAAAAATTTCACTTTACAAATAAAATACAGTTTAAAACCCATAAATAAAAGAAAAAAAATACTTTAAAAGAATTATAAAAGCCTCGACCAATAGATGTGATTTTATATACTGTTTGTAAACTAGAAATTATGAGAGTCTGGGAAAAACCCATAATTTCCAAAGTTTTCCAGGTATAATGTTAAGAGAGAAGATTGGAAAGTTAGATCAAATTATCCAATCACAGTCTGAATTAAATCCTTTTGTGCCAGGGAAAAGTGCAGGGCCTCACACATGACAAGGCAAGTGCTCTATCACTGCTACATATCCTCTCTCTGAGTCAAATCCATGTTTAAAAGTTTATTAAGTAACAAATACTTCAGATTGCTTCTAGCCTGTATTCCATAATTTCAAATGAGAAAAGTAACATGTTCTCAGCCTGTGCAAATCTCAACTCTTTTTTGCATGTATCTTAATTATCCACGAAGAATTTCTCTGTGGTAAAAGAGCTTAAAAAAGCCACGTTATTACATTAATAACATTTCATAACATTAGTAACATTCACAGTATTCATTTCATACTATTCACTAATAATATTTTATGAATTATTTACCTGTATAAAAACTCAGATACTCTTCAGTATCAAATTGAATTACTCCTACTGCAGGGAACTTGGGCTATAACAAAAATGATAATAATATATTAAAGATCCTGTATAAATGGATCAAGTTATGCAGTGCTCAGATATAGAAGGAAATTCTGGAACTTGAGAGTAGCTAAATGTTCAAGAAAAAGATGGGAGAAAAATAAAGACAAAGTGTCGGGCGCGCCGCCAGGGTCCCCGACAGTGCCGGAAGCGAGTTCCCTTCTACCTCCGCCGGCGAGGAATGGATGAAAACTCAGGAATCCGATGCAGTTTTAAAAGGCTTTACTTATCACAGGTTCAGGCATACAAATCAGCAAAAGGAAAAGCCCGGTGCTTAGGATTCCAGGCTAGAACCCCAGCCATGTGTAGGCCAAGATGGCGGCCACCACGTGTAAAGGCTTTGTAAAAGGAGAAGAAGACAAGACTTCCAAGAAGGGTGAGCGCTCACAAAGAGAGAGCCCACAAAGAAGCGCCGTGAGAGAGGAAACCGGCTAGTTTATACCCCCCCACCCCCCAAACTCAGACCTTCCTCCCACTGTTATGGAAAGCAGGGAGGGTCAAATGCCCTTAGGTAATCCCTCCCTGCACCTCACCTAGGCCCTTTAGTATGCTAATGTTTTGAGCCAAGATCTGCCTGGAAATGCCTCTATAGGGTAGAGAAGGGGGTTTCTGAGATGGCATGTCTCTGTACCAAAGACTAATACTAATGCCAGTTAAATATTTCTCCAAGCCTTCACAAGTCTCTTCTACTTCATTGTAGTTTTATATTTTAGTTGCCTTTGAGTATATCAGGGGAGCCATGCTTGTTTGCTTGGAAGCAAACAGCATTTCTCTCTGGTCTAATTACTTAGGGGTCCAGCGTGGCCAGGCTAATATGCTGGTAAGATCTAGCTAGTCCCACGATGATTGTGGTAGCTTGGGAGAATATTTATACCAGCTAGTACAGCATACATGGTCAGATAAACTGCCACATTTAGACTACCCCCCCTTATCTACGAAGTGATTTGCAGGCGGAAATTCAGAGCATATGCAGCGGCCCTTAAAGGAGTCCTGCAGCAACAAAGAACTTTTAAGTAACCTGAGCAGGAGACATATTCTGTCAGAAGCTTCATGACTGTACCATTCTTTATCCTACAGACACAGGAGACACTTTTTTTTTTTCTGGTGTAAGTATATGCATTTTTAGACTAGATTTCAACTTGAATAGCAAATTTTGTTTAAGGGTTGGGGGAGGAGCTGGAGAGATAGTAAAGCAGGTAGGGTGCTTGCCTTGGGCACTGACTGCGTTCAATTCCAAGACCCCATTTGGTGTCCCAAGCCTGCCAGGAGTGACCCCCTGACTGCAGAGCCCAGTGAATCACTGGGTATAGCCCCCAAAGATAAAATAATAAAATAAAATAAATTAAATTAAAGGAATTAATGGGGCTGGAGTAATAGGACGGCAGGCAGTGCACTTGCCCTGCACCTGGCCAACCTGGGTTCCATCTCCAGCACCTGATATGGTCTCTTGACCATTTTTAGGAGTGATTCCTGATCACAGAGCCACGAGTGATCTCTGAGCACTACCAGGTATTGCCTCAAAATTCCAGGGGAAAGGGGGGGCCAGAGCGATAGCACAATGGGTAGGGTGTTTACCTTGCACACGGCCAACCCAGGTTTGATCCCCTGCATCCCTTAGGGTCCCCGTGCCACCAGGAGTAATTCCTGAGCACCGCCGGTGTGACCCAAAAAAAGCCTTAAAAAAAAAAATCCAAGGGAAAAAGTTCAGTTTGGAATATGGCTATATCACGACGATCTCGAATTCTTGTAGAGCAGGCCAGTAATATCTATGCGTCCACCAGTAGGCAAGGGCTCGGCTGCTAAGGAACATAAAGAGTTCATTATATTAGGTCTGGGAAGACTATTTGGCTTGCTGTCATAACAAGGCTTGCTAGGCGCGTGCGGGAGGCTATTCTTTAAACACCTCCAAATAAAGCATTTATTGATGAACAGCGCGCCGAGCGGCGGATGGGCTGGTCGGTTGGGTGGAGTTCTGAAGAGAGGGAAGTCCGGATGTGGAAAATGGCGGCCCCTGGAGTGGGGGGGTCGTTGGCTGTGGAGGTTCGCCGGGGGTGGGCCAAGGTGACCCACCATCCTCCCGACGCCTCGAACGGCTGGGCCAGGGAGAGCAGGAAAGCTCGCATGTCAAGAGTCCGCAGTGGGGAGAAGGCTGCGGTGGGGGGCGGCGGGCGGTGGAGTCGGGCGGTTGGGGCGGCTGCGGGTGGTGTCGCGGGTGGGCTGGAGCTGGGTGGAGGTCGGGCCGGTTGAGGAAGAAACGGCTGCGGGTGGGTGTCGTGTCCGGGCGGTGGGCTGGTCGCTGGGTGGAGTTCGAGAGGGAAGTCCGGTGGAAAATGGCGGCCCCTGGAGTGGTGGGGGTCGCTGGTTGTTGTGAGGGTCTCGGGTGGTGGGCCAGGCTAGAACCCCCTCCTCGGGTGGGCTGGGCAGGGGAGCGAAGAGCTCTGGTCTGGGATGTTCCATTAATAGCGCTGTTCTACAGTTTAACGCCAACAAGGTGGTGGTTGTCTTCAGAACAGGTAGAAAAGTCAGGCTCTGGGGGGGGCGTGATGGCGAGGTTTTATTGTGTTTAGTCTGAGGGGTGTATTTTTTAAACTATATTTCATGGACCTCAGGGTAAGAAATGTATAGTGATTCCTATAAAACATATAATAGGTTTAACAGCAGAACTTCCCTAATATCAAATGATGACAAACCCTTCCTCTTGGACTGTGAAACAGATTACCACAGGTCGGTGATGAGAGGGGGTATGGAGAGACATACTAGAGGTAACGGTGTTGGTGGGGGGGTTTCAGGCAATGGGCCAGAGAGAGTCTACAGGGATTAATGAACTTGTATTTGGCCAAATGTGATTTGTTCTCTTTGAGAGCCACCAGTAGCCCTGAGGACCATCATGTGTGGCCCCAAACCTCCAAAAAGAGAACTTGATTATAAGGGAAGCATGCCAGAGAAAGGGAAGGATTGATTATTCAACACATAGAATTATGAAAATTAGCGGTTTGTGGGAAAATAACATCACAGAGATATATAGATGAAAGAGATAAAGTTGAAAGGAAATACAGAGTATTCAGTTGATCTACTGCCACATTATTGTTTTGGAATGGGATGTTTAGAGTCACACCTGGCAATGCCCAGGGTTTAATCTTGGTGTTCTGCTTAGGAATCACTCCTGATGGGGCTTGGGGGACCCTGTGTTGGGACCGAACCAGGGTGGGCCGCATGCAAGGCAGTTATGTTAACCCATGTATCGTGTGTCAGGTCCCACATTACTTATGAAAGACTGAACACAAATACTCTCTGACTCTCTTAGTTCAGTGGCTTAGAGAAGAAACTACCATGTGGTCTGCTCTGTACCACTGAAAGTAGCCACCATGCTCCACTGAGAATGAACCCACCACACAAATGAAAACAAAACCTGCCGGGGTGAGGGAGGTGGAATGTTAAGTATAAAATATTAATGTAAAAATTTTGTTCAGCTTTTTGTTTTTATACTCCCCCGGAGTACCTAATAATGCTTGGTACTTGTTGAACTGTACCTAATAATGCTTGGTGGATCATCTGGTGGCAGCTGTTGGCTGTAAGTTAAGTGTTTAGGTGGTTGTCCTCCACATGGGACAAGGACAATTTATCACAGAGATTTTATATATATCCCCGAGATTTGGGGCTCTGTTTCCAGGGGCCTGGGGTGGGTGTCAGGACGTGGCAGGGACCTTGGGGTTCTTCCTGGCTGCCCTCTGGGCTTTGAAGAGCTGCTCTTGGCCTGGTGGTGGCTTGCTTCCACCACCTGCTTCCGTGGTGGCTCTTTCCGCTGTGGCAGGGGCCAGTGCGGGGGCAGCAGGGCCCTTTTCTCTGAGGTGGGCAGGGAGGATTGGAGCAGAGTCCAGCTATGTGCGAGCTCCGCAGAGTGGGGGGCCCGTCTGTGCGGCTGAACCCGTGTGCTCTGTGGCAGAGGGCGACCCCCGGAGTGCCGGAGAAGTCACTCTTTCGTTTGTTTCTTTTGCTTTGTTTTGTTTTGAAGTTTGGGTACATCCAGCAGTGCTCAGGGCTTACTCCAGGCTCTGAACTCAGGGATCACTTCCAGGGGGGCTAAAGGGACCTTATGGGGTGCGGGAATTAGGTTCTAGGCCCCTAGGCCGCAGCGCCAGCTGCTGCACTGTTGCGCGACCCTCAGCTTAGTTCTGTGAAGTCATCTAATGCCGTGGGCCTGGGCGTCAGGACATGCAGTTTCTTTTAACTCTCACTGGCCTTTACGGTGTGGTGCCAGCCGTACCCCACCCGCATGGCAGAGCCTGGCAAGCTACCCGTGTCGTATTTAATATGCCAAAACCAGTAACAATTATAGACCTCATTCCCATGACCTGAAGGAATGGTTTGAGGCTCTTCCTGTTCATGGAGTGAGCAGATGCCCTTGGCCTACACTAGCACTCGACAGGACATACAGAGATGCTACTGGTGCCCGCTCCAGCCAATCGATGAACAACGGGAAGACAGTGATACAGTGATGAGATTCATGTTGACTTTAAGAGTATTTATATGCTTGATGACATCACTACTTTTATGGTTGTGTTACATAGAAAATATCATCCAGTAACGTAAAATATGTATAGATACTTTGACACAGTATGACATAAGCCCTCCCTGAAGTTAGTTATTCCTAGCATGAATATGTGCAAACTGACCTAAAATTTCTATCCTACCATATTGTAAGGATTGAAGTAGAACTTTACTTATTTATTGGTTTGGGGGCCATACCTCGCGGTGCTCTGGGTTATTCCTGGCTCTAAACTCGAGAATTACTCCTGGCAGTGCTTAAGGCGTGAGATAGACCTTTAGTACATGAAAAACTTTTCTGTAGCAATCGTTAGAGACCTGTAAACGATTTCTGTAGCAGGGCTGGAGAAGTAGGACAGGGATGAAGGCACTTGCTTGACTTGTATGCAGCCAACCCTGGTTCAGTGCCTAACACTACATGTGATCCCCTCACAAGAGCCTGGAGTAGCCCCCCAGAACCACCATTTGTGGCGCAGCACTCCCACACCTCAAAAAACAAAAGGTGTTTTATTCTTCCTAATCACTTCTGAAGTTTTTTTTTAATGTTTGAATTGTGCAGCTGTGCCATTGAAGAGTTAATAATGAACAGGACAGAATCCCTGCTCTTGCGTCCACATAGTACATTTTTCATCCACACTTCCTTAATTATGAATTATGATGTCAGGAACGTAGAGAGAGTACAGCAGTAAAGGCCTTGCACAGAGCCAGTCTCTTTCAGTCTCTTAAGCCCCATATGATTCCCCCAAACTCTGCCAGGAGTAAACTCTCACACTGCCAGGTGTGGCACCAAACATACACACACACACAAAAGAAATAGTGGTAAATATCTGACAATTCATGGAATCTCATCAGCACCTTGTCAGACCTTAGGTACATATTTTGCATTCAATAGCTCTGGTTTGTACAACACACTTGAAGGAGGTTTTCCAGGAAGTGAAATTACAGATTTTTCCTTATGTATTTGATATTCATCAATAAGGCTTTTCTATGCCAGGAGTAAGTTGTACACTTACGTAGTTCTTAATACACTTGGAAAATAATTGCTCTCTTCAGAGCAGAAAGGCCTCTCAGGGTTTCTTTTTCTTTTTTTAATGTTTATTTTTTTAAATTTTTTTTTCTCTCAGGGTTTCTGATGCAATAGTGTTTCTGTTCATGGACCAGGCTTCAGACTATGCATGTGGAAAGGCCCGTGTTTCTAAGAAGGGACCCTGCAAACAAGGCCTGTTTGCAGTGTTTTAACTGTGCTGGAGCGGCTCCACTGCTTCTGCAATATGCCAGTCTATTCATGATCCCAGAACAGTCTGACCAGACTGAGAGAAGCATTAGAGAAGCACAGAGCCTGTCTCGGATAATCACATCTGATTGCTTCGTCCCTAGGAGGGCGGTCTGTTTTGTGCTTCATTGTGGCAGGTGGAACAAAGTGGTCATTTGAGGGGTAGTGGATGTAGCTCAGGTGCAGGGGCCAGTATCCCCAACCCCTTACACATAGAGAAAAGTTGTTATTTAGTGTGATTTAGCTACACAGATCTTGTGTAGCTTCAGAACGATTTGCTGACATTTAAGTGACTCAATTACAGCTCATTCTGCAGCCAGGGAGAAAGGTCACAGGGCTGGAGCACATGGCTAAGCCTGCACAAGTTCCTGGGTGATGATCTCCAGTACCATGGGCTCCTGAACACTGTGCCCCAGTACCAATAGGGAGCCCCCACCAAGCTTATTCTGATAGAGACTTTGTCCCCATCCCCCATCCCCACCCCTAACAGTGCGAGGGTTGAACTCAGGCAAGTCCCAGGCCCTGTTATGCTTTTTAATGGACCATAGATTCAGGGACTAAAGAATAAATTCCACTGCTTTAGTTAACTAACCCGAGTCTCCGTCTACAGAGAAAGATTTTAGTGGTGCCTTTAGTGCCTTTGACATGCTGGAAAAGCTTTTTTTTTTCTTTTTCTTTTTTTTTTTTTTGCTGCTCTTTTTTGAAATCTTACACAGGTGACTGATTCAACTTTGATTTTGATTTTTTTTTTGAGGAAGCAAGTTTGTATGATTCAGAAAACAGCAGATTTTGTGTACAGGGAGCCAAAATGAATCAACTGTGTTTCAGGGGAAATTGTTACTTACAATTTTTTGGTAACTTGTATGTGTTAGAATAGAGTCACATAGAAGCGTTCTGAGTTAATAACTTGAGCTGAAGTTTTGCTCTTTTTATTCTTCCTAACCATTAATCTATATAATTTAGTAACTGATAATTCAGTATGTCCTACTCTAGCACCAAAGCTGTTCATTGATACTTAGACTTCTGGTGGAGTTTTAGGCAATCTATAGAAATAATATTCTTCCCTTACACTCTCCTTCAGAACCAACTTGATAGATAAGACACGTGCCATGGCAGCTTTTTCTGCTTAATCTGCTAAAGAATGTGGCTTTGGGGGCCTGGAGAGGTGATACAGTAGGTAGGGTGTTTGCCTTACATGCGACTGACCTAGGTTTGATCCCCCCAGCACCCCATAAGGGTCTGCTATCATGACCAAGAGTGATCCCTAAATGCAGAGCCAGGAGTAAGCCCTGAGCACCTCCAAGTGTGACCCCTAGACAAGCAAACAAAAAGAATGTGACTTTCACTCTGTAGTCAGAATGACTTGCTCACACTGCACCCCTAACTTCTCCAGATAGTCCGGGCCATTCTCTGCAGCTGCCATTGGCCTTTGCATCCTGAGGTCCCAGCAGCTGAGTGCCTTCCTATGGGAAAGCAGTTCAGAGGGCAAGCCCCAAGTCTTGAGACCCTCAGACAGATTTGGTCTACCACCCTCTTTCGAGAAACAAAATTACAGCAACCCATGGTAGTCTATCTACCTCCTTTAAGGGAACAAAATTAACCTCAGTTACCACCTGCGATTCCAGCACCTTCTGTGTGGGGGGCCATCACCCTTTGTGGGAGAAACCGATCTGTGTTTTCTCCCAAATGGATTAATAACCGAGTGAATCACTCCTTTCCTGCTGGACTGTTAGAAACTCCTTGTAAGTGACAATATGAGGATTTTTTTTCCCTAATAGCAAATTTAACATATTCCATTAACTGGATCAAATCTGGTGTTTCCACTTATATTTCCTTTGTTCCTTAAAGGTTATGTTAAGGCTCGTGGTTTTGAACAACAACAACAAAAAAGTTATCTTGGTCTCCTAAATCAGTGATTCCCCCTCCCCCAGAAATAAAGTGGAATTTAAGGTGCAAAGTTTAATGTGTGGAATTTCCAGAGATTTGCTCGATTCATCTGCATGTATGTAGGTGTCACTGCATCTACATGCAAAAAAAAAAAAAGATCTCTCCCATATGTGTGATAAGGAAGGAAACATAGTGAGGGAACAACAAATGGTCCAAGTCTGTGGAACTGAAGATTTTGTCTAAAGAACTGAGCTTACCTGGGGGTGGTGGGCAACGGTGTAGTTTGGGAGGGACCTTGAGACGCTGGTGGAGAGAAGCTGACTCCCTGGTGGTGAGTTTGGTGTTGGAATGATGTATCCCTGATAAGAATGATTAACAGTATTATAAATCCTGGCACCTCAATAAAATTTTTTAAATAGTTGTAAAGTTTACGTTTAAAGGATGAGATACTAGGAGAGCAGTAAGACCCCAAAGTGAACTTCTAAATGTGGTGTAATATATTATCTAGAAATAAAAATGTTATAATTATTTTTGAATTTTATTGCCAGTGACAGTGAGCCTTGAAAACTGCCCTACATATTCGGGCAGGAGCACCTGGTTGATATTTGCAAAAGTCTCTTTTGTTAGAAGACATAGGATTATAAAAGATACCTAATATTGAATCTGTTTCTGTTTCAGAGAGAACCACAAACTTCTTCGTTTTTGTTTGGGGGGCACACCTGGTGGTGCTCGGGGGGCTACTCCTGGTTCTGCGCTCAGAGGTTACACCTGGCAGTGCTCAGGGGCTTGCGTGCAGTGCTGGGGGGTTGAACCAGGGCCTCCAGCACACTAAGTACCTACTCTGCCTTTAGAGCTAGCTCTCCAGCCCTAAACACTTTTTATTTGAAACTTTTGAGGTAACTGTAGCTATATGTTATTGTATAAAGCACAGAATACACACAGTGGTTATTCTTCACAGTTTGTCCTTTTCACAAAGTTGTAGAATTTTCACACAGCCAAAATATTGGCATTGATTCAATATAGCGATGCTGTTCAGTTTCCTTCAGTTTGACTTGATTGTTTTTGTGTGTCAGTGTGTATGTAGTGGTTTGTATAATCTCAGCCCTTACAGATTTGTGTATCCACTACTATAATCATGGTGGGGACACTTCCCTCAGCAAGGACCCTGCAGGCTGCCCTTTTATAAATGCATCCACTTCTCTCCCACCTCCCACCTCAGGCCCTAACCATTGACAATGCAGAATCTGTTTCAGGGGGCCCAGGATCACCTCTTAGGCACAGCACATGCTTTATATGCATGGGTCCCCCAGTTTGATTCCTGATCCACATGGTCCCACAGGCACCTCTGGAGGTAACCTCCAACTACTCAGCCACAAATAACTGAGCACTGTGGGGTGTGACCCAGAAACCAGAAATAACCAGCTGAATGGTTTCCATTTATAAAAACACATGCTTTCCATGTTGTTATTTCAAAATGTTATTAAATGGAATCATACAAGGCTCGAACCCAGGTACCCCATATGGTAACCCAGGTACCCCATATGGTCACCCAAACCCACCAGGAGTGATCCCTAAAGTACTGAGTACCATTGGATGTAGCCCCCAAACAAAAACAACAACAAAGAAAATGGAATCATACAGTATATGACTTAAGATTAACTTTAAAAAACGTATTCCGCTTGGCATAGTTCTCTAGAATTACCTAGCTGACCAGTTATAGCAGCAGGCAGCTCCATTTTCGTTTTTCTTGGTTTTGGTTTTGGGTATTCCGTATTGTGTGCGCCATCATCCAGCCACTCAGCTGTTGAGGAAGGAAGTCTGTTTCCAGCCTTTGACAACTAGAAGTAAAGATGCTGTTAACATCTGTGCACACATTTTTTTAAAAACGTTTCTTCATTTCTCTGTGATAATTTATGCCAAGAGTATCCCAAATTTTAGGTACCTTTTTTTCATATTAGGGTCATACCCCGAAGTGCTCAGGGGTCACCCTAGTGGCACTGGGGGGAACCGTGCAGTGGTTGTGCCAAGTGTGCACTCCAGTCCTTTGAGTTACTTCTTAGAGTCTTGGCTTTTCTTTTATCTAAAGAAAAGAAAACAAAAACCTCCTGTGTGAAAATTCAGGTTATGTACTTTTTGGCACCAAGAGTACAATCAAGAGATTGGCACTGAAAACCACTTTACCACACCCCTTGGAAACAAAAATATAAGGATGAATGCATAAATGCTTGGTAGTTTTTGAAAAATATATGATTGACACTATTTTGCCATTAACTCATTAATACAGCTGATCCATACTCTTTTTTAATATATTGGTGTTCTTTGTCTTTCTGGTTTTAAAAGGTATAATTGTAAAAATTAGAAATGTATAGCAATATAAAGAAGAAAGCAAAACTGAATAGTAGGAACACTAGTAAGGTGTTTGATGTATTTGCTTCTAGACATTTCTGTGTGCATGCACTAATCTTTTAAAAATTGGGGTCACACCCAGTAGACCTCAGGGGCCACCAGGGCTGCTCCTAGTGGTGCTATAGAGTGGCACTTGGTGCCAGCAACCTCACTCTCAGCTTCACACATGGTAATATATGCTCTACCACTGAACCACATCCTCACCAGGAATTTTTATAAAATGGGCATCAGGTTTTAATAAATAGATACATTGTGTGTGTTTGGAAGTGACTGTTAGTGCTCACTGGCTACTCACAGCTTTGGACTTAGAGGTTGCTCCTGACAGTGCTCAGGGTAGCTTACGGTGCTGGGGACAGAGCTCAGGCCTCCTGCGTGCAAAGTATATTCCCTTTGAGCTCTCTCTCCCTCCCCATAATATTATCTACATAATACCATGCAAAAAAGAGTTGAAAAATTGATGGGGCCGGAGCAATAGCACAGCGGGTAAGACAATTGCCTTGCACGTGGCTGACCTGGGTTCGATCCCCAGCATTCCATATGGTCCCCCAAGCACCACCAGGAGTAATTCCTGAGCGAAGAGGTAGGAATAACCTCTGAGCATTGCCAGGTGTGACCCAAAAAAGCAAAAAAAAAAAAAAAAAAGTTGAAAAAATTGAGCTTTAAAAAATACATTTTAGGGGCCAGAGCGATAGCCCAGCAGGTAGGGCTTTTGCCTTGCACACGGCCGGCCTGTGCTGGCCTGGGTTCGATCCCGGCATCCCATATGGTTCCCTGAGTACCGCCAGGAGTGGTTCCTGAGTGCAGAGCCAGGAGTAGCCCCTGAGCATTGCTGGGTGTGACCCAAAAAAAGGCAAAAAAAAAAAATACATTTTAGCCTTTCCTATCTCTTCATTTGGTGGCTGCCCCCCCATATGTTTATGCTGATGAGATAGTGCTAGCATTTAGGATGGTTTACTCCTACATGCTATGAAGCTTTCTCAGAAGTGGCATTGCATTTGGAAAATCTGTTTACCTCTTGTTGGATGCACATTATAAACATTTTGTTGTTCTTTCAAGGTATGCTGTAATAGCATTCGGATGTGCGAGCTGTCCCAAATTAACCTGTGGGCGTGAAGGCTGTGGCACTGAGTTCTGCTACCACTGTAAACAGATTTGGCACCCCAACCAGACCTGTGATGCTGCCCGGCAAGAAAGAGCCCAGAGTTTACGTCTCCGGACTATTCGTTCCTCATCCATCAGTTACAGTCAGGAGTCTGCTGCAGCAGGTACTGGACTCGTGCATGCACTTTTATTTCTTTTATTTTTAACTTTATTTAAACACTGTGATTTACAAAGTTGTTCACAATACGGTTTTTCAGGTATTCGATATTTCAACTGCAGTCCCACCACCAGTGTGCCCTTACTGCCCCCCAAAGAGCCTAATTTCCCACCCATCCCCCAAGCCTGCTCCCCTTAGAAGGCACTAATTAATTTACTTTATATTGGTTATTACATTGTACATCTCGAAATGGAGTTGCTAAAGTCATGACCTTTTTACTGAGCTGTTACATACAAATTGGGCCGTCTCCTTTACTACTTTCACTGATTGAACTTAGTGGGCGTCTACTCAATTTTTTTTAACAAAACACTTTTATTTCTTTACTTCGGTGTGGGGGGGAACCTTACCTGACTATGTGCAAGCCTTACTCCTGCTCAGGGGACTGTATGTTGGTGCTGGAGCTTGCACCTGGGCTGGCCACATGTAAAGCAAGTGCCCTTCATCTCTCCAGCCCACCGTAATTATTCTAATAGCTTGTCATTCAGTTGCTGTTATTCACCTGTTGCTCTTCAGTTTTTCAGATATTTTATGTTTTTAACACTTCTGTGCCAGAAACACTCATTCTTTCCTATGGAGAAAAGTGGTATTAAAATTGAATTTTATTGTTCAAAAAAACAAAGAAATACAATGTATGTAACTGATTGTGAAATGTAGTCCAAAACTACTGGCTTAATAAAAGATTTTTGTACAAAGCTTAGGAAATGTTTATAATAAAATAAAATGTTTACCCCTAACCATTGCCATGCAGCCTTGGTGGCCCTTGAGTACTTTTTGGGAGTGACCCTCCCCTCACAAATTAGATTTTTATACATATATAAATCTATTTATATATATAAAATTAATTTTAAATAAAATTCTAAATATATATTACCTTTAGATTATTTTTAGTTATATAAAGGTCACACAATTTAAAACAGTGTCCTTGAATAATTTCAGTTCTATTTTTTTTTTTGTAAGTACAGTTTTAAATTTAGAAATGTCTCATCCAGTTCCAGGATCAAGATTAAAAACCTTTGAGCCAGAGAGATAATGGGTAGGACACTTGCCTTGTATGTGTGTATATGACCCGGGTTTGACCGGCATCCCCTATAGTCCCACGGTATGGCCAGAGTTAACCTCTGAGTACAGAGCCAGGAATAACCCATGAGCATTGCCAGGTGTGGCCCCAATACAAAATACTACAACAACAACAGAATTAAAAACACTTAAGACCAGAGAGAGAGTGAGTACAGGGGTTAGGCACTTGACTTTCACATGACTAACCTAGGTTTGGTCACTGTCAGCCCTGACTGGTCCCTTGAGCACTGCAGGGAGCAACTTCTGAACTCAAAAGTGGCACCTGAGTACTAGTGGCCAAAAACAAACAAAAAAGCAAAAGCAAATGAAAAAGCAAAATTACAATCTAATGGGGAAGTCAAGGAGAACTTTAGGTTGCTTTTTTGTATTCATGCTCAAGTCTTTGAATTTTTTGTGCTGTTATTTTTGTGCCACACTTGGTGGTGCTCGGGGTTTGCTCTTGACTCTGCTCAGGGATCACCTTGATGGGTTTAAGAGACCATCTGTGGTGCTGGGAATCTAATGCAGGTCAGCCACGCTCAAGGCAAGTGCCCTACCTGCTGTGCTATGTCTCCGCCTCCACTTTAATTTTTTCTTAACTCTATGTATAGTTAGAACATATAGCTGACTAGTAGGAACAGTAAAGTCCTTATGGCTGTTATTTCACTAGATGCTGAAGTTCAAAATACTTATTTGACTCAAAATACTTATTTGACTTGAAATCATTTATTGTATGCCAGTCTTTCCTAAAGTTAAGCACCACAGGATTTAACTTGGCACCTTTGTGTACTGGAATCATATCACTGTACAAGAGTATTTGAACAATGCATAAAAATGACAAATTAGGTAATTAATTTAAAATTCATAAGCATAACTAATAAATGATTGCTTTCACCCTGAAACTGTTTTCCATTGTTAGTATACTAACACTCAGTTTATAACTGTTAGCCTCTTAGCTTTTACCTCTTTACCCTCGGTCCTTTTGTTTTAGGAGTTAGGACCCTGGGAAAGGGCTGCCTTTCTCCGATGTCTGTGCTATTGTTTCAAAGTGCTTATAGTGACTTAGAGGCAAATTCAGTACTTGGTATATAGAGCTTCATATCATGTCAGATTGATCTGATTGTTCTTTCACTAATGGAACAGCAGACAGTTACCTTTTAATGAAGTGAAGATGGTTAGAAAAGTTCTAGAACTTGAAGTGCCAGACAGAAGACAGCTATGGAGTTGGGACAAAAAGAAACTTGATGTACAGTTCACATTGACCTTACTCACGTCACGTTGACCTTGTTCTTGGTTTTATTTTTTTATTTCAGGCTTCATTTCCCCCTTTCTTCTATTGTGTTTGAAAAACATGTATCAATTTATATTTTAGTGTAAATTCTGTTACATTTCCTTTCTCAAAAGAAAAATGCCATGTGTATTTGAAATAGTGGTTAAAGTTTTCATTTCACAAACTATGTGTTCAGATTTGTTGGTGCTAGTTGGAATTGTCTAAGTCAGTTTTATGTACTGAGCAGATCTCTTTCCCTTCCTCTAGCTGATGATATCAAGCCGTGTCCACGCTGCGCTGCGTACATAATAAAGATGAACGATGGCAGCTGTAATCACATGACTTGTGCCGTCTGTGGTTGTGAGTTTTGTTGGTTGTGTATGAAAGAAATCTCAGATTTGCATTATCTAAGGTAAGCTTTCAGAAGTAGCTATTTGCATTACTCAATGTAATTCCATATTATAAAACAGAAGGACCTTCTATTCGGGAGGCATTAGCCTTTAATTTTCTTTTTGAACAAGTAGGCTCCAGGGATCAAATCCAGGACCTCATGCATTCTAGGCACATACTCTACCACTTAGCTGAATTCCTGGCTTTTAAATTCTTAAGTTATAGAGATTCATTTCTCCCCCAATAACATAAGTTTAAAAAGCAGCCCAATTGTTCCAGTCATTTGGGATTTATAACTAGTCATAAACAAAAAATGAAATTTCAAAATAAAAATTTTATGAAAGGGAGCCAGAGAAATAATATTAGGGGTAAACTCGTTTGCCTTGCCCATGACAGACTGTGGTTTGATCCCCAGCACTATACACTCCTCAAGGATCTCGAGGAGTGAACCCTGAACACTAAGCCAGTAGTAAGCCCAGAGAACTGCCAGGTGTAGCCCCCCCAAAACAATTTTCTTTAAAACAGGAGTTATCAATGTATAACTTTGAATAAAATGTATTTTACTTTTTTTTTATGAACTCAGAATTAAAGAAAAAATAGGTACCAGGGCATTGTATAGTGGGTAGGACATTTGCTTTGTACCAGCCAACCCTGGTTCACTCCCCAACATCCCATGTGGTCTCTGAGCACTCCAGGAGTGATTACTAAGCATAGAGCCATAATTGACCCCAGAGTATCACTGGCTGTGACCCACCCCCAAAAAAAAAAAAAAAACCAGAAACAAGACAGAAACTTGTAATTATCTCTTTATTGTATTTTTTTGGTTTTGGGGGCCACACCAGCAGTGCTTAAAGGTTACTCATTGCTCTGCACTCAGCAATCACCGTGATAGTGCTCAGAGGATCATATGGGATGTCGAGATTGATCCCAGGTCAGCTGCTTGCAAGGCAAACATCTTACCCTCTGGACTATCACTCCAGCCCTTAAAGTTATTGCTTTAATGTACTGTAGATATTTGTTGTTACATATTTTGTAACAGCTACTTTACATCATAGTTCTTTTCCTTTAGTCCATCAGGATGTACTTTTTGGGGGAAGAAACCCTGGAGCAGAAAGAAGAAAATATTATGGCAGCTGGGAACACTTGTTGGCGCTCCTGTGGGAATTGCTTTAATAGCTGGCATTGCTATCCCTGCAATGATCATTGGCATTCCTGTGTATGTGGGCCGGAAGGTAAAATACGTAACTTCAGTCTTGTCTTATTCTAGATCTTTAGTTTTAGGACTGATGACATTTGCTTTCTGTTTTTGTTTGTTTATTTTGAAAGACAAAGGCAGTTTTTAGTGTTCAGTATAAAACAGTTACTACTTAAGATAAATTTTTAGTGTTTGGCACCTTCTATGTACGTATACAAGATAGTCTTGCTTTCAAACTATCTGGATCTGAAAACCTCAGTATGTTTGTTCTGGAAATCAGTTTCATTAGATTTGAAATATTTAGTGATAAACATCTGACATGTATATCCTTGTAGAATCAGATACATTAATAACTAATTCATGTCCTAAAGCAAATAATTAGCTAACTCCTAAATTATTTTCAGCTTAAACCAAAAAAACTGCTTTTCCTCAAATTACTATTAGTAAATGTACTATTTTGACTATTTTGCATCTTGTCTGTCTTGGAGATAACTCCAATATCTATAGCTGCATGCTAGTAATGAGTTATACTTCATTAGTTAAATAGTTCTTAGAAATAATAAAGGAATAATTTATGATATAGCTTAAAGTATGCTACTGTCTAAACTAATAGAATCTCAAAATTGGGAAATAACTTTTAAAACTATCTAATCTGAAACCTATACCTAAGGAGAACAGCAAAGCATAAGAATTTGAAAAAGGAGAACCTTGAACTCTTTATTATGTGACAGATAATGGACTTTGATTCATTTTAAACTCACAGCAATTTACTTGTTATAGAGGTTTCACGGAAGTCCATGCAGTTTATCTCAGTACAAAGTAGCAGAACTGAGATTTAAACCCATATACATAAATTCTTTTTTTTTTTTTTTTTTTTGGGTCACCCCGGCAATGCTCAGGGGTTACTCCTGGCTCTTTGCTCAGGAATTACTCGTGGCGGTGCTCGGGGGACCATATGGGATGCCAGGGATCGAACCGGGCCGGGCACAGGCCGGCGTGCAAGGCAAACGCCCTACCCGCTGGGCTATCGCCTCCGGCCCCACATAAATTCTTTATATAAAACTCCTTAGTGCCAGAGCATTAGTACAGCAGGGAGGGCATTTGCCTTGCATGTGGCCTACCTGGGTTCTATCCCCAGCATCCCGTATGATCCCCTGAACACCGCTAGGAGTAATTCCTGAGTGCAGAGCCAGGAGTAACCCCTGAGCATTGCTGGGTGTGACCCAAAAAGCAAAAAAAAAAAAAAAAGACCCTCACATAATATAGTTTATTTAAGATGTTCAAGCTATTGGAGACTCTTGATGGGGAAATGGGGAAACCAGTCACTCCCGAGGTATACCAGTCTGCTGTCAGGGAGCTGTAAACTGTTAGGAAATCCCCTGTTGAATCAGTGCCTGCTCCCTCTCAGCTGCTTTATTTGGTTCTCTTTCTGTCTTTTCAGCCCAGACTCACAAGTCTTATCCTCTCCCAGATAACAGCCAATTTTTTTGTAGTCAACATACTTTACTCTTACAGTCAGAAAGATAACAAGCTATGCTATCTTTTAAATTAGCTTTTGAACCAAGATAAACAGATATTTGTAAGTTAAATGTTTATTTCAGAATGTTTTAAGATAGAAAGCACTTAAAATCCCACAGAGATGATTATAATAATATTCATTTAGTTAACCAAAGCCAACTTTTGCTAAGAACAGAGCTGTTTATTGAGGCGCTTTGAAATTGAAGTAGAAGAGGGAGAGAGACTCATTCTGTATACACCTACGAATAATTCATAGGGAAGAGATAATTGACCTCATTGTCCAGTCTTAGATGCACCTCTGAGTCTTCTTTATTCAGGCCAGTACCTACCCAGTGTAGCAAATAAGTGAATTAATTTTCCATTGAAACTTATGTTTTTATGAGGGTTTTTTAGGGATGCACTCCATCCAGGAAATCTGTTTTTGCTTTTTATTTTTTTTAGGGATCCATCCAGGAAATCTGTTAAGTTGATAAAAAAAAAAAAAAAACGGGGGCGGAATGATAGCCCAGCGGGTAGGGTGTTTACGCCGCCAGCCTGCACCGCCCGGGTTCGATTCCCAGAATCCCATATGGTCCCCTGAGCACTGCCAGGAGTAATTCCTGAGTGCAGAGCCAGGAGTAACCCCTGAGCATTGCTGGGTGTGACCCAAAAAGCAAAAAAAAAAAAAAAAAAAAAAAAAGATCCTTCACTTACAGTAACAAATTAAAAACGTGGCGAATGGTAGTCAAAAAGTTAATTTTACCCAGAAATAGTAGAATAATATGGTTTCTCTATATTGAACATTGGTGCTTGAGGAAGAAATTTCTTCCAGAAAGTTCCTTTCTGTTGGGAGCTTGTCCTTACAAGTCCTACTCTTTCAGTGGTTGGTTTTGGCTTTTTTCTGCTTGAGGTTAAGTTTTCCAGGGATGGGAATGGGAGGAGTAGGAAATAGCTGCAGTTTGTTCTGAAGAGGAATGAAAGTGCCTTGAACAGGTCTTATGAACAATTCAGGCTGTCAACACTGGGACTGGGGAGGGAGGGGCTGAAGAGGGAGGGGCAAGTGCCCAACCCACTGGAGTACAGTGGGTTGGACGCTGCATGCTGCTGACCCAGGTTCGATCCCTGGTACCCCATATGGTTCCCAAGCATGCCATGAGTGATCTCTAAACATAGAGCCAGGAATAAGCCTTGAACACCACTGGGTATGGCCCAAAAACACCCAAAAGAAATAAACATTAAAAGCTGGGAGCAGAACTTGAGCAGGAAACTAAAACCTTCATGCTTCACCTCCCCAGTCTTTTAACTTTCCAGTGTATCTCGCAGGAATAATTTCATTTTATATCCTTCAAAATAAATACATAATAACAGGATTTTACTTTATTGTACTTCACCTATAATACTGTTTTTAAGTCAAATATTTTCATTCTGAGATTAACTGTACAGTTTGAAACTGCGTCTTGAAATAAAGGAGAAAATGTAATAAATAGCCTTATCTCTTCTTAGATATTAGAACAGAAACCAAACTATTTCCCAAATACCTCACAAGCTCTTTTTATTCTATGTATATTATTGTATGTATATTTTTATCGTATATATATATTAAATTCTGTGTATTAGCACTATTCCTATATGAAGTTGTTAGGTACATTTAACTCCTGTATGCTGGAGCATTAGTTTCATTTTTTTCTTTTCTGTATCCTCCTCCAACCTGTAAATGAGAGCCCAAGATTCTGAGTTATTTGGGATTTCTTCTCAGAAAGGAATCTAAGAAAAATTTGGTTCAAATTGCGATCTTGGTTATTAGTGTTACTTTTAAAGGTTAATTTAAAAATGAATGTGGGGTCCAGAGAGATTCTACAGGGATTATAGTGCTGACCTTGCATGCAGCCATCCTGGGTTTGACCCTAGCGCCCTCATATGGTCTCCCAAACACAGCCAGGATTGACCCCTAAGCACAGAGCTAGAAGCAGCCCCTGAACCCTGTCAGGTTTGGACCCTCCCAAATAAACTCACAGAAAATAGAGATTATTTAAGTTAAGTATTTATTTTCTCCTTAATTCTCACTCCCATTTTTATTTTAATTTAAGATTCATAATCGATATGAAGGCAAGGATATTTCCAAGCACAAACGGAATTTGGCCATAGCTGGTGGTGTAACATTGTCTGTTATTGTATCTCCAGTTGTAGCTGCAGTAACTGTAGGTAAGAAAATGCTTTAAAATACTAGTTACTTCACTTTATGAAGACAAAATTCATTAGAGGATTTTTTGAAGAGCCTAGCATTACATTGTTGACCAGGAGATTTATATTTTTTTTTAATTTTTAATTTTTACAATTACAAAGATATACAATTAAAAAGTTCATATTTGGGTTTTGGTCATACAGTGTTCCAGCACCCCTCCCGCCACCAGTGCCCATCTCCCACCACCAACGTCCCCGGTTCCCTCCCCCTCCCCCAGCCCTCCTCCATGGCAGGTTCTTTATTTTTTTTTCCATTAGGAGAGTTATATTTTAATTTATAAGGACAGTTTGTATTGGACCTATAGAAAATATTCAGTATATTGATTAAACAGTATATTGAGTATATAGACTCAAGAACCTATAAAATATTCTTGCCTGAAAGGACAGACATAGAATGACTGCATTCATTTGTGGGATATAAATAAATATATACCCGTGTTCTATTAACTGTTGAAAGTGGTAATACCAGATTAGAACTGAGCATTGTATGTAGGCAAAGGGATAAATATATCACTGTATCACTGTCTTCCCGTTCATCATCGATTTGCTCGAGCGGCCCCAGTAACATCTCCATATGTACTGTCTCATACTAGTAGAGCCCAAGGGCATCTGATTGCTCCAGGAACATAAAGAGCCTCAATCCATTCCGAATGATGTCTATAATTGTTACTGGTATTTGGCATATCAAATACAACACGGGTAGCTTGCCAGGCTCTGCCGCAGGTAGCATACTCTTGCAGTCATCTCTAAGTCTAGCATCTTTATAATTGTATATCTCACAATGGAATAATTAAAAAAATTTTAAATAAAATGTTCTTGCCGTTGACCTTTCTCCCCTTCCTAGAGAGTAGTTTTGAATTTGTTCCTGTACCTTAACTGGTTAAACCCGCTTTTGATAAGGTTGCATAGCTCTGACAGTTTTCTTTCCTTGTATATTTTAGTTTTGAAGAGACTATGGTTTATAATGGCTGTTGTAATTCCTCTTCAGGTATCGGTGTCCCTATTATGTTAGCTTATGTTTATGGCGTCGTTCCAATTTCTCTCTGTCGAAGTGGAGGTTGTGGCGTCTCAGCAGGCAATGGGAAAGGAGTCAGAATTGAATTTGATGATGAAAATGATATAAATGTTGGTGGAACTAACACGGCTGTAGGTAAGTCCTTTAAGCAACAGATATTACTTTTGCTATTACTTTCAAGTGGGGGGCTGCAGGTAACATGCAAATCAGGATTTTGAGTGCCCTCCTTTTTACTAGGCCTACGGCTCATCCTGCGATGTGAGCTGTCAGTGGAAGGTTATCAGTGAAAGCAGGTGGAATAATTCTGGATAGGAATCATAGAAATTTGAAACTTTTAATCTTAAATTTTACTTAAAACATTACACATCACTAATAAAAGAATTTTACAGATTTCTAGAACTCAGTTTTCAGACTACATGTCTCGATGTATACCTACTCCCAAGTCCTCTCATCTGTTGAATATTATGTAAGTGGGCTGCTCTGGGGCCTGTATCTAGTCTGTAACTCTCCTCTGAACTTTGCACTTGTATATTTGATTCTCCTCTCTAATCTGCGCCTGGTTGTCTTAACGAGAATTTCAAGCCTGACCTGTATAGAATTCTTCAGTCTAAACCTGTTATTCTTTAATAAGTAACTCCCCATTCTTCCTGTTACTTGGGGCCAAAACCTTTAGTTATACGACTCCCTATTTTCTCTTATTACATAGGATCTATCAGCAAATTTTTCTGCTTCCTTAAGTATAATCCAACCATTTCTCACCTGTCTCTGCTACTGTTCTATTCATATAAGCTGTTGTCCTCTTTTGTAAACTACTGTAATAGCCCCTTAACTGCTCCTTTAGCATTTCACTCACTGTTCCACAGTACACCTGTAGTAAAAATTCTTAAACAAGGCAAATTGTTTATGTCTAAGGCTTATCCAGTGACTTTTAATGTAATGGAGAAAAAAAATCAAGATCCTTATTATGGCCCATAGGGACCCAGGCTACCTCTCTGAACTTCCTCTTGTCTCCTGTTTCACACTGTCCCTCCTTGGTGTTTTCCAGGCTGCCACACACACTCATTTCTAGGGATTTAAGCTTAGTTTCCTCTGTCTAGAATACTTGTAACCCTTCCCCCAGATAGTTTTATGGCTTATTCCTTCACTCACTTGGTCTTACAAATATTACCTTATATGACCAGAGAGATAATACAGGGTTTAAGGCACTTGCCTTGTACACTGCCAACCCCAGTTTGATCCTTACTACCATATATGGCTTTCTTGGCCCTACCAAAAGTGATAACTGAGCACAGCCATATATAGCCCTGAAACAAACCCAAAACAAATCCCCCCAAAACCCCTCAATCATAAAATGGGGCCAGAGCAGTAGTACAGTGGGTAGGGCATTTGCATTACATGCAGCCAACCCCAGTTTAATCCCCAGCACCCCATATGGTCCCCAGAACCCTGCCAGGAGTGATCCCTAAACACAGAGCCAGGAGTAAGCCCTGAGCACTGGCAGGTGTGACTCAAAACCCAAATATTAATAATAATAAATAATAATGATGATGATAATAATAATAATAATAAAATAGGGGCATGAACCAGAAAACAAAAGACAACCTGCTCTCTGTGGGAGCCTCTTGAGTTCCAATGATAATTATAGACTGAAAAATAAAAGGTTAGAAAATGATCATCAGACAAGTGGTAGTCTAAAAAAGACAGGGAAGCATCATTTATATCAGATAAGATAGACTTCAGTTTGATAAAGGTTGCAAGAGACAGGGATGGACTAACACAGTGCAGGGATCTGGTCATTGCATAGAGGACTCAGCTCTTCACGTGTGCACCTGACAGAGGAGCGCCAACATCTGTAAAGCAGCTCCAGACCTGAGGAGAGACAGCTGTAAAACTGCACGTGGTGGTCGGACTGTGACACCCCTCTCCGCTAATGGCCAGATCAGCTAGGAAACAGCAGATTGGAAGGAGGACTTGGATAATGTGGGCCTAATAGGCATTTATAGGACTCTCTACCCCAGAAAGCCTAGTACAGATTCTTCTCAGGTGCACAAAGAAACATTTTACAGTATTGTTGGTCAGTGAATTTGTGAAGGTTCAGTCTTCATGAATTGGTCTCAGATCACAGTATTTTAAAATAGAAATCAACCATAAAAAGGAAGCAGGAAAGGGCCCAAACAATAATACAGCAGGTCGGGGCCGAGCGATAGCCCAGCGGGTAGGGCCTTGCACGCGCCGGCCCATGCCGCCCGGGTTTGATCCCCGGCATCCCATATGGTCCCCTGAGCACCGCCAGGAGTGATTCCTGAGTGCAGAGCCAGGAGTAACCCCTGAGCGTCGCCGGTGTGGACCCAAAAAAGCAAAAAATAATAATAATAATACAGCAGGTAAGGCATTACCTTGCATGCGCCAGCCAGGTTTGATTCCTGGCTTCTCATATGGTCCCCCAACACCATCAGTTATGACCCAAAATAAAAACAACCAAACAAAAAGAAAACAGGCAAGACCTCCAATAATTATTCCCAACATATTTTATGAGGCCAACATCGCCCTGATACCAAAATCAGATAGGAATGTCAGAAGGAAAAAAAAAAAAAAAGAAAAAACTGTACACCATTATTCCTGATGAACAGGGATGCAAAAAATTCAGCAAGAAATTTGTGTGTGTGAAGCAAGATAGACACAAGGGGAGAAAAAGGAAGTAAATGCTAGAATGTGGGCCTTTCTAGAGCGTAGAAAGCTAGACAGATACAAGAATGCAAGATAGGTGTTCAAGAACACCGGCTTGGCTTGAGCAAGCCTTAAAATTCTTCACTGAACTTACCAGTACTTTAAAATGCATCATGATGTAGTACCTCCGGAGAGATTAATCACTGTACAGGATTAAGGTGCTTGTCTTGTATGCGGCTGACCCCAAATTGATGTCCAGCATGCAGATGGTCCCCTCACACCATCACCCCCTAGAATTAAAAAATGAAATGAAACACATCACGATCAAGTGGGGTTTATTAAATCAAAAAAGGCAAGGATGGTCTAATATATTCATATAATGTCCTGTATCACCATAACGAAAAAAAAAAATCTTTTTAAAAAATCATGGGAAGGCCAGAACAATAGTACAACTGATACGGCATTCATCTGAGCTGACCCAGGTGTACAAGGATGACTTGGACTTGATCCCTGGCATCCCATATGGTTCCTGAGCCCTCCGGGAGTGATCCCTGAGGTCAAAGCCAGGAGTAAACCCTGAGCACCTGAGCACCCCAGTTACTCACAAGTAACATCATACTCAATAGTGAAAAACTAAAAACTTTTCATCTAGATCGGGCATCAAACAAGAGTGTCCACTCTCAGCATGGTTTTGGAAGTTGTAGCCAGAGCAGTAAGGCAATAGAAAGGGAATGAAAGGGAGCCTGAAGAACTAAAATCATCACTGTTTGCTGATGAGACAGTTACATAGAAATTCCTGAAGTACAAAGAAACAGACTGTAAACTAGTGCAGTGAAGTGGCAGGGTATAAAGTCAACATAAAAATTATTTTCATTTTGGTATGTAAGCAGTGAACTAAAAGGGAAATAAATTCCATTTAAGTCATTTAAAAAAGAACAAGTTCCTTGAAATAAGCTTAACAAAGAAGAGAACAACTTGTACACTGAAAACTGTAAGCTGCTGATAGAGGAAATATGAAACATGGATATGGAAAGATCCTTTCTCATGGAAGAACTAATATCAAAATGACTGCCGTATTCTGTCAGATGTAAAGCAGTTCCTTTCAAAATCCCAGTGACATTCTTCACAGAAATAGAATAAATGCTATTGAAACTGAATGGAAATACCAAGAGCCAAAGCAGTCCCAAGACCAAAGAACAGTGGTATCGCTCCCCAGCCCCCAACTTCAATTTGTACTCCAAAGCAGTAGTACATGCCGGTGGGATGACTTGAGAACCCGAATTGAACATTATCACATATGGACAGTTAATGTATGACAAAAGAGCATTAAAGAAAGCAAATCTAGTAAACGGTACTAGGACAGTTGGATAGTGACAGTATAGCACACAGGACATTTACCGTATAGTGGGCAACCCAGTAACCATCCCCCCAACCCCGCCAGTAATAATCCCTCAGCACAGAGCCACAAATAAGCCCTGAGCACACTGAGCATAGCTGGGTGTGGACCCTCCACTCCTGAAAAAAGGATAAAACGGCATAATCTCACATTATACACACAAAAAATGAATAAGATGGGTTCAAAACTTAGACGATACATCCCAAACCATAAAATACATTAAAACCGGCAAAATACTTCATGATATGGGTTTTCATGGTATATTTGGGAGTTCTTCTCCAGAGGAAAAGAAACAAAATAAAAAAATAAATGAGAGTATATGAAACAAACAAAAACACTTCACAGCTAAGAAAACTATCATTAAAATGGGAAAGAGGGACTGATGAACTGAGGGACTGATGAAAGCTGATGAGCTGAGCACCTGCTTTGCGTGTAGGAGGGCGGCCTAGTTTCAAACCTCAGCATCCTAGATGGGCCCCCTGAGCACTGCCAGAAGCAATTCCCAAGCACAGAGTGACTCCAGAGCAGCACCAGGTGAGGTGCTAAATACCAAAGACCAACTAAACAAAGCCCAATAACAAAACAGAAAAGACTGAGGGTGGGGAAATCATTTAAGCAGTGTAGTCTGCTTAAACTAATACAGCCTAGCATGTGTGAGGTGCTGAATTCTTTCCCTAGAACCTCATGGCACCTTGAGCATCACCAGGTGTGTTCCTTGTGACCCCTATGCATCACAGGGTATGGTGCAATGGCATCACCATACCGCCAGGCCCTTGGCCCTTACCACCAGCATGAGCATCGCCAGAAGTGACATCCATAATAAAAAGCAACACAAAAATGAAAAGGTAGAAGTGCTGGGGCTGTAGGTCAGTGGTGGGGTTTGTGTTTCCGCTGAGGCCCTGAATACCACCGTGATACAAACAAAATGGTACCCTAGTGGTGGGGAAAAAAATAGCTGCACATCATATAGCTGACAGAGGGCTAATACCCAAAATACATAGGGAGTTCACAAAATTCAGGGGAAAAACCCAGTCAGAATAGGGAGAAGAACTGAATAGCTACATCGCTGAAGACAACATACAGGTGGCCAGCGGGTATATGAAAAAGTGTTGTCACTTATTAGCAGAGAAGTGCAAGTCAAAACAGTAATCAGATCCTCTCACTCCCATAAAAATGGCTTATATTTTAAAAATAATACGTAGTCTTGGCAGGTATGTGAAGAAAAACCTCTCTTGGTGGGAGTATAAATTGATTCCACCTCTATGGAAAACTGGCATTTTAAAAAATATATATTAAAAATAGCCAAAGTATAGCAGTTAAGGCACTCGCAGACCTCCTCCTCACCCCCTCACACCATATATGGCTTCCAAGAATTCACCAGAAGTGATTCCTGGGGATGAAGCAATAGTCCAGCAGGGAGGGCATTTGCCTTGCATGCAACTGATCCAGGTTTGATCCCCAGCATCCCATATGACCCTGAGCACTGCCAGGAGTAATTCCTGAGTGCAGAGCCAGGAGTAACCACTAAGCATTGCTGGGTATGATCCAAAAAGAAAAAAGTGATCCCTGAGTGTAGCATCATGAGTAAGCCCTGAGCACTGCTGCTTGTGGCCCCAAAATCAAAATGAATAATAATAAAATAGATTTAGCCATATGATCTAGCCAATCCTCCCTTGAGTACTTGCTGCAAGAACACAGACATAACACCTTGAAATTTTGTGTTGACTATGTGCACAGTGGTTTGTCCCAGCTCAGTGTACAATAGCTCAGATCCAGAAACAGCCCACATGGCCCAGGAGAGAGGAGAAAGGTAAAGAAGGTGCAGGGTGGAGTAGTGCTGGGCCCCTAGAGGAGATGAAGCCTTGTTGGGTAACCTCGTAGTGGAGCAGCAGGAAGCCAAAATAAGGAGAGAGATGCATACCAGAGTATCATGCTGACATAGTACATGAAGAGAAGGGAACAGACAGAGCCAAAGCAGACCAATCCTTTGGACTCTGAACTGCACAGCTGAGGTTTTGGGGAAGGGAGCCGAGAACTGTGGTGCAGGGTTGTGGCTCCTGGTGGCGGGTGTGGTATGGTAATAGGTCTTTTGGAGACAGTGAAATTGTACCCCTAAAGACACAGTCCTGTGCGACAAAATTTAGTTATGTAAATTGGGATCTCAGAAATAACTGAGACCAAGATTAGTCTTAGTTATTTCTCTTTGGGCCAGAGAGAGTTCAGTAAATAGCACAGGCTTTGCCTATGAGAAGCCCAGGTTTGATCGCCCTACCACATGATCCCCTAAGCACCACCAGACATGACCACATGATCCCCAAACCACCAGACATGATCCCAAAACAGCAACAGCTACAACAAAGCTTTCTCTTTACTCTCAACCTGGCAGTCACTCTGTGTCCCTGAGGGCAGAGAGCTTCTCTGTTCCTGTGTTCGTTTCATACTTTCCAATGCCCCTTGGACATCATGGGGAATTTAGAGAAAAAGTAAGACAGGCACTAACCTCTTTGAAATATTTGCATTTAGACACAACTTCTGTAGCAGAAGCAAGACACAACCCAAGCATAGGAGAGGGAAGTGTGGGTGGTCTCACCGGCAGCCTGAGTGCCAGCGGAAGCCACATGGACCGCATTGGCGCCATCCGTGACAACCTGAGTGAAACGGCCAGCACCATGGCCCTGGCCGGGCCAGCATCACAGGCAGTCTCCGAAGTGCCGTGGGGAACTGTTTCAACAGGTATGGGACTGGGCGGGCTGCATTTGTCTCTTCCCTTAACTACAAAATGGTTAGGCTTGGAGCATTTGGAACACAAGAGCACACTGATGGCATGTGACCATAAGATGTCAGGATTGACAAGTGATGTTAAAAATAATGCAGGGCTGCAGTAAGCAGTCAGTAGATTTTCACATGTTTAAATTTTCCATCTCAGTTATGCCCATGGTAGGGTAAAAACTAAGGCATAACCTTCTGCCTGTCAGGTTTTATGTTCCGTGTCACTGCTGGAGCTGTTTCAGCGGACACGGTCCAGACAGTGCATAAGCCGGACCCCAGCTGTGGCGGAAGTGAGGTGTGGGGGGGGGTGGCTAGGCAGCAGGCGAGCCAGTGCCTGGGGTGCTCTGGGTTCACTCACCAGATCCAGCAGCCAGCGAGATAACTAGGGAAGGGTGTGATGCTTTTCTTGTCTGTATTTGGACTGCAGGGGTAAAAACAACAAAAACCCTTGCATCCAACCCTTTGTGCTATCTCCTTGGCCCCAGTTAGATCATTTTTATACTGTTTTGTTTTCACTTAAATTCAGTTTTTTGGTTCCTGATCAGTCTTATTTTTGTTAACTCTTTTAGTGGTAGGAGAGGGTACATAAATTTACAAAATACTGGGGGCCGGAGCGATAGTCCAGCGGGTAGGGCATTTGCCTTGCACGCGCCAGCCCATGCCAGCCTGAGTTCGATCCCCGGCATCCCATATGGTCCCCGAGTACCGCCAGGAGTAATTCCTGAGTGCAGAGCCAGGAGAAACCCCTGAGCATTGCCGGGTATGACCCAAAAAGCAAAATAAATAAATAAACCAAAAATAAATTTTCAAAATAAGTTGATCTTATCTGTGTCTTACACTTACATTTAATGCTGTATTATACCTTATTGGTCTTGGTACCTGGGGTCATAGATGCCAGTGTCACCAGGGTCTCAGTTGGCACATAAGGCATGCAAGCACTTCACTACAGCCACATTGCTTGCCCCAGATACTCTCTCAGTTTCTTTTCTTTTTTTTTTTTTTTTTTTTTTTGGCATTTTGGGTCACGCCGCGATGCTTGGGTTACTCCTAGCTCTGCACTCAGAGACTACTCCTGGTGTATGCTTGGGGATCATCTGGGATGCCAGCCCTGTTCTGCCATGAGCAAGGCAAACGCCCTCTGCACTGTGCAATTGCTCCAGCCCCAATCTCAGTTTCTAATATTACCTAAAAGCTGAAACAGCAGAGTGGTCGAGTATGCATGCTTCTCATGTATGAGACCATAGGTTCAATTCCCAACTCCCTAAAAGAGAATAGTTGAAATATTTTTCACACTCATCCGGACTCCCCTCTCGTCAGAACTCCACCCAGCAGAGGAGCTGATCATAGCCCTGCTCGTGGCCACAAGCGGCCACGCCGGTTGGTTAATCAATAAATGCTCGAGTTTTGAGTTATCCCACCCACACGGCAAAGCCTGGCAAGCTTCCTGTGTCGTATTTGACATGCCAAATACCAGTAAATATTACAGACCTCATTCCCATGACTTGATGTAATGGCTTGAGGCTCTTTATTGTTCCTGTTGCAGGCAGATGCCCTTGGGGTATCTTGCAAGTGACAGGACATATTGAGATGTTACTGGTGCCCACTCGAATAATCGATGATCTACGGGAAGTCAA
The DNA here is from genome assembly GCA_021461705.1 of Cryptotis parvus. Taxonomy (NCBI): domain Eukaryota; kingdom Metazoa; phylum Chordata; class Mammalia; order Eulipotyphla; family Soricidae; genus Cryptotis; species Cryptotis parvus. Next base: position 65,259 of record JAJIBD010031035.1, on the reverse strand, counting down.
GTGATACCTTATTGAGTCATATATATTCATATATAACTGATACCCATCATCCCCATAAGCCTAGCAAGAAGCCAGAGCAACCCACACATCATGTGGTCAGTCTTTCTCAACATTCAGGCTCCATAGTTCCTCAGAGCTCCACCCAAGAGAAAACCTGATCTTTCCCCTTTAAGTTTCATCAGTAAATGCTTGAGAGGAGAGCTTTCCACTGAGAGTATACCACCTACATGGCAGAGCCTGGCAAGCTACCCATGTTTTATTTGTTATGCCAAAAGCTAGTAACAATTATGGACCGCAATTCCATGATCTGAAGAATGGTTTGAGGCTCTTCCTGTCCCTGGAGCAAGCAGATACCCTTGGGCTACACTTGCTTGTGACAGGACGTATGAAGTGCCCGCCGAGCAAATCGATGAACAACGGGAAGACAGTGATACAGTGACACACACACACACACACACACACACACACACACACACATTCATTTTTAATACCGCACCCAGCATTTTTTGTTTGTTCTGGCACTACATCTGGCAATGTTCAGAGCTTACTCCTAGTTCTGCACTTGAGAATCATTCCTGGTGAGGCTCAGGGTACTGTGTGGGGTGCCGAGTTTTGCCGGTTTCGTTATATTCAAGACAAACACCCTACCTGCTGTACTGCCTCTCAGCCCAGTAGTTTTGATTCATTAATCTGCCATGTGCAATGGTTGATAATATATTCAGATTTCGTATTTAGTTCTGTAACATGGCAGGTAAAGTGCCACAATGTGATTGAGAATAATGAAGCCTATTTAACTTAAAATGCTTTTGTGTCATTTTTTTAATGTTACTCTTTTACTACTTCAGTTGGAAAGCAGTAATTTTTTTCCATTTTATTTGCATTGTTGGCACTGTTTGGTGCATTGCAATAAAATGTCAGTAGCCACATAATAGGAAACTTTAAAAAATTCAGTAGTGGGCCAGAGCGATAGTCCAGCGGGGAGGGCATTTGCCTTGCGCGCAGCTGACCCGGTTTGATCCCCAGCATCCCATATGGTCCCCCAAGCACTGCCAGGAATAATTCCTGAGTGCAGAGCCAGGAGTAACCCCTGAGCATTGCCGGGTGTGACCCAAAAAGCAATAAATAAATAAATAAATAAATAAATAAATAAATAAAAGTTCAGTACTTGTGTCTAAACTAGTCTCCAGTTACTAGGGTTCATAGCTGAATTAAAAATGTGTATTACAGTAGCACTGACATCAGATATAACGTCGTTTTTCTCTCATGCCCCCACTTTAAGGTTGGAAGTACAAGCAGATGTACAGAAAGAACGTTCCAGTCTAAGTGGAGAATCCGGCACCGTCAGCCTGGGAACAGTTAGTGATAATGCCAGCACCAAAGCAATGGCAGGATCCATTTTGAATTCCTACATCCCATTGGACAAGTAAGGAAAGAAATGTTAGAAAATCAAAACGTGTTTTGGTTTTGGGAGGGTGAGGGTCAGGGGGATACTTTGCAGTTGTGCTCAGGGCCTGGGTACTTGCCAAGCAATATTCAGTCCTGCAGGGCCTGGAGTTTCAACAAAATTTTTTTAATTCTAAAAGTATTTTCCCTGTAGTTAGGCCGAGTTACCATGAGTGATGATTACAACTAGTAAATTCTCTGTGAAAAATAAACTGTTGAGATGTCCAGGAAGCAAATCTATCAGAGTGGAAATTCTTTGAGTCCTGGCTGCTAGGGGGTGGGGGAGAAAGGGCCTGGCTGCCAAGTGAAGAGTTTCTGGGGGGTTGGGGCGGGGGATGAAACAGTGGTTGCTTTGCACGGCCCTGTGAAGTACTAAGGAGCACTGTTGAAGCAGGTGAGCTTTTGGCACCGATCAGATAACCAGTGCAGCTGACCTGTAAGACACGAGAACCGGTAGCCGGACAGCATGAGCAAGAGAAGCCGCTGCTGGTCTTCTTCTTGTCTGTCTGCAGCCTGCCTTCAGACAGAAGGCAGAAGTCAGGCCCCTGGTTTCACACGGTGCTTTTTAAAGTAGCATGTTTCCCAAACAGATATTTGTTCTGAGAGCTTTCTTCTATTGAGCACTGGTCACCCAGAGCAGAAAGGAGGTCACCCATAATCCGTATTTGTTCTCTCGCCGCCCAGAGATGGCAGCAGTCTGGAGGTGCAAGTGGACATTGAGTCCAAGCCATCCAAATTCAGGCACAGCAGCGGGAGCAGCAGTGTAGAGGACAGCAGTGGCCCCGGGAGTCATCCGGCGGGCTCCTCCGGGGCTTGCCCGAAGGGGAAGTCCAGTGCCCCCAAATGGTCCAAAGAAGCAGCTGCGGGAAAAGAAACCCAAAAGTGGCAAACTGAGGAAGAAGAGCACCATGAAGATCAACGAGACCCGAGAGGACATGGAGCCGCGCAGCTGCTAGAGCAGCAGAGCACGAACTCCAGCGAATTCGAGGCACCGTCGCTCAGTGACAGTGTGCCCTCTGTGGCCGAGTCCCACTCGAGTCATTTTTTCTGAGTTCAGTTGTTCTGACCTCGAAAGCATGAAAACGTCCTGTAGCCACGGATCCAGTGATTACCACGCCCGCTTTGCCACTGTCAGCATCCTTCCTGAGGTGGAGAACGACCGACTAGAAAACTCCCGCACCAGTGTAGCGTGTCTGTCCTCACCAAGACTGCCCCATGTGCAGAAGGGCCACAGCCGAGTCATGTTGCTGAGGAACAGGGCGGCAGCGGGTGAAGCCCAAGGTGGATTTATACTTTGGTGAGGAGCTAAAAAGAAACCAATAACAACCACGCACACCAGACAGTGGAGTTGAAAGTTGCAATTCAGACTGAAATCTAGGCCTATACATGCTGCAAAAAATCATTACCACTGAGCAACCTTGTTGGGAGCGAGTTGAACAACTCTTAAGTTTCAGGTTACCAGCACATGCCGGGTTCCATGATTCTCATGCAGATCCTTTTTCTGGGTTCAGCAAAGCATTGTCTTTCACGTGGATCTTAAATTACCTGACTCTGAAATGAAGGCTTTAAAAATGGACTCTTGTGAGGACAATGTATCTGCAGAGAAGTTCTATGTTTTGTGACTTTGCCACAAAGCATTGCTTGAAGCACATACTTGTATATTTAGATAGGAATTTGGCTTAATTTATAATCCATTTAAAATACTAATGCCGTTCTGCAGCATTCTGGTGGAGAAAACTTGAGGCTTAGGGAGAAGTGGTTAGTGATGTTTTATTGAAACCACTGTAGAATACTGTTTATAGGATACTTGCCAGATTACCCTCAGTATATGATATTCTTTGTAATGTTTCTATAACTCGGCATAAAAGTCATTTTTTCTTCATACGCAATGTGGATATATATAAAGCTTAGCAGCCCATTTGCTACCATTTGAATACTTGGACACTTTGAGCAAGATTGTGGCAGTTTTTGCACAACTTTGAAATAGAAATCCCTGGTACTCTATTTATCTTGTATATGGTTGATGCCATCAGTAGAAGAAAAGTATATAAGTAGGTAGTGAAGTGTATTGGCAGCACCAAATAAGATACATAAAACTGCAAAATAAAATTTCTTTCATTTGTAAGTATTACAAAAAAATGCCACCTTCCACTAAGGGGCCCTTCTGCCCCGTTGCTCCTCGGTGCCTTTGGAATAGACTGGATTTTAAGGGCCTCTTTGCTTGAGAATTTTGCTGTATTGTTTTCCATAGTGTCCTCTATAGCACCTTGGATTATGTAGAAAAATACAGGATAAACATAAGTATGATTAATAACAGTGCTGAAAAGTGTTAGCCTACCAAAGACACACTCAGGCTTTTGTGACTATCTTTACATAACCTCATTTTTTAATATATTCCTATCTTTCCCAATCATGAAGTCAGAGCTCAGTGCAGAGCTTGGATCAAGAACTAAGGTGGGGCCACACGGGACTGGCTTTCTTTGCTTTTTGCTTTTGTTTATGGAAGAGCGTTTAGCTGACATAAGCAGAAGTTGGCCAAAAATACTGCCTGTACTGTTAATTTCCCGTAATAATTTCACTTACATGAAACAGGTTAACCTCAATGACAGCAGTGAAAACGTTCCATCTTATGTGTTTTTATAAGTGTTATCATGATGGTGCTACTGGGGCATTTTTTTTCTTAATAAAGAAAATGCTGTGGGCTGCAGTCTTCTTAATCACTTCTTCTCACAGGAATCAGCTTAGAACACTAGTGCCAGTTATTTTATGATGCATATTGTATTTGTATATTTGTTTGCATTCCAATTTTGTTCAATAGTGAGTGTGTAAACTGCATACATGAAATAAATGTAAATACTAATGTATTGCTGCCTGGCTTGTGCACAGGTTTTTTTTATAATACAGAAATAATAATTTTCCTGCAGTAGTTATTCATGAGTATTGTAAGCCATCAGGATAATTTTTTATTTTGTTTAAAGGGAAGCATGAGCTGAAGTTATTAACAGTGTCTCCGACTGTACATTCTTCATGTGCCATTCCAGCCTTACCTTCAAAAAGAGACTGCTTTCTTCTTCAACATGAAATTTATTGGAAAGTAAATATTCTAACATTAAAGGGTGAAAAGAAAGAAAATTATAAATCATCATTTTGAAAGTAAAATTTCTTAGAGGCTAGGACATTTTGGGGGCCAGAGAGTACAGCAGGTAAGGTGCTTGTCTTGCACACGACTGACTGGGGTTCAATCCCAGCATCCTGTATGGTCTGAGCACCACTAGGAGTGATCCCAGAGTGCAGAGCTAAGTGTAAGCCCCTGAGCATTGCTGGGTGTGGACCACAAACAAAACAAAAAAGATTAGAATATTCCACTCCTAAACATTAAGCTATGAGACTGGAGCCATTTAAATTCACAGTGACCATGAATGATTTTAGCCTTACTAGCTTCAATAATAAGCATACTTTACAAAAGGATCCAAACCTTCCAGCGGCCTTCAGGAGTTCTTTCCTCTCTCAGGGCTCCTTCTTGCTGGGTTAGTAGGACCAACTCCCGTTGCTCCAGAACTCCACTCCAGACTCTCACTTAGAAGCAACTATGCAGGGGCTGGAGGGGGAGAGGATAGTGCGCATCCCTGGGACTGAGTCATATCCCATCCTAGCACTGAAGCCTTTAGCCATGTTGGCCATGGGCTACCAGAAATTATGGGGCCAGAGCAGTAGTGCAGCGGGCAGGGCTTTTGCCTTGCATGTAGGTTCAGTTCCCGGCATCCCATATGGTCACCTGAGCACTGCCAGGAGTAATTCCCAAGTGTAGAGCCAGGAGTAACCCCTGATCATCACCAGGTGTGACCCAAAAAGCAAAAAAAACAAAACAAAAGTACACTGGTGTAAATGGAGACCATGGCATGAGACCAGGGAGCCTTCGGGATATAGCGGCTGTCCTGTCCACTTAAGAAACAAGGGTGGAAGGTGCCACAGTTGGGAAGCTGAGAAACACTGACTTAGACACCTGGTTCAACTGGACTGTCTTCAGTGTACAGATCCCCAGCTTCAGAGCACTGAATCCACTTAGGCTAAACAGTTGTTTTTCACAGGCAATTTGGCTGACTCATAATACTATATGTAGCAAGTGCTGTAGTCAGGTCTACATTTTAAGAGTGTGTCCAGGGGCGGGTGCTCAACAAAGGGTCCAGGGCATGGGGCAGATGAGATGGCTTTTAATCAGAGCACTGATGACCATCCACCACACGCTAAGCAGCCTCCTCAGATTCCAGCTCAGGGTCAGGCTCTTGACAGCAGATAGAATGTGCCTGTGGGAGCTAGCAGAGAAGAGGGCAAGATAAAGTCTGGTGACTTCACAGACATCTGCTCCCACAGAATTACCATGTGGCATTAGTGTGTCCTCGGTGTGTCCTCAGAAAGCAGGAGAAGCAGAGGAGGGGAGAGTATGCCGACACCTCCCCACCCAGTCTCTGGATCCTCAGATGGAGGCTGGTTTTCTTGTTTTCCTCCCGTGGAACATTTATTTACTAAAAACCTCTTAATGAAAGTATCTGAAAGTTAACTGTGTTGGGCCACATAAAGTATGTTGAAAAATTATCTCAGTACTAATACCTGCATGATCCGAAGAAATATATGGTTCCTTACTTTGTAATAAAAATTCCCAGGCACATTTTATATGGTGCCTTGAAGTGGTTGTATTGGTTTGGTTTGGTTTAGTTGCCGCACGGGCTGTGCTCAGGGGCTTAATCCTGGTAGCGGTTAGGGGACCATATGTAGTGCCAGGGATCGAACATTGGTTGGACATGTGCAAGGCAAGACCTTAAACCTGCTATGTTATCTCTCCATCCCGAAATGTTTTCTTTTTCCTGCATTAAACTATCATAGTGCAACAAACCAGTTACTCCTTCTCGTTGATTCTATTCAGTAGTAGCATTCTAAACTTGGGGAGATACTTCTGTTTTTGGCAACCAATATTTATTAGATTTATTAGTTTGCAGCTTTAAATTTTAAGCCATATTTAATCTCCACTTTTATATGCCAGTTTGAATTTTTTGTGATTTTTTTTTTGCCTATTTTAACAGACTAATGTAGTTCGTGTTAGATATTGGAACTTTATTATCTGATTTTAATTCTGGAATTGTATCAACAGCTGTGGCTTTTTTTTCTATATTAAAATATATTCAAAATCAAAATTGGTGCTGGAGATACAGTATTGGATCAGCTGTCCAGACACTGCTTTTGATGAGCTTACAGTTAGGAAAAAAAATAGGTATAATACTACACATAGTAAATTATGTCACTCAGGGATGAGTGACAACAAGACTAAAGATCAGTTGTGTTAGACAGGACAAATCAGAAGATCTCTGCTACCTGACATGCACAGAGACCCGGGCTGTGAGTGAGAAACCATGCAGACAAACCTAGTGGATGAACATTCCAGAAATAACAGTACCAGGTGGGGCCCCATCGATAGCACAGCAGGAAGGCCTTTTACCTTGCATGTGGCCGACCCATGTGGCATCCTTTATGGTCCCCTGAGTACCGCCAGGATTAGTTCCTGAGGGCAGAACCAGGAGTAACCCCTGAGGATCACCTGGCACAACCCAAAAAGAAAAAAATATTCTGAATTGAGTTAATGGGCAGTGTAACATCAATCTTGGCATTTAAGAACTAGTGCACGTGCCTGCCATCTTGTTTCCGTTGGAAAGTGTCTTGGTTCTTCTTCGGCTTTCCACTTACACACTCTAGAACAATCTTATTGTAGATCCACCAGTTTCGGTTGGGACCGCATGAATCTTAATATCCCTGTTGAGGCCTTTTACCATCTTTTGCCATATTTTATTCTCAAGCACTTGCTGTCTTGTTTGCTACTAACATGTTGAAACAACCAGTTTCTGTGTGGGAACTTTGGAGAATGGTTCACTAGTTTAGATTGAGAGTTATGTGAATTCAGTCATCTGAATATTTGCCATACTTTCACAGCTCTCTGGCTGTCACTCTATGTTCTTAACATGTTAGCCTATTTCCTCTCCAAAACATTCATGTGCAGAACGTGTTTATTATCCCCATTTTACGGATGTGGAAGCCAAGCACAAAGTACCTCAAGTTCTTTGCCCAGTGTTGTTTAGCAGGTAAGTTGTAGGATGGGGGTTCAGACTTTGGGTCTTTGTCATACATTTCTTTCCCAGGCTTGCATGTGCAGGTGAGGCCTTGGCATATACAGAGCCGCACTGCTCAGGTGGGAAGGAGTCTCAGAGGGAATCCTCTCCCGTTAACAACCTTTAATTGGGATGTTTGCTGCAGGTGTTTTGTGGATAATGGGTAACTGTGGTGACTGAATTTCAAGTATTAAACTAACCTGGGATAAGCTTCTCTCTCATGGTGTATAAGATTGGGATTAAGTCCTCCTTAAATGCTTGGTAATGACTGTTTAGTATGTCTGGGTCTTCTGTTTGTTTCAGTAGCTCTAAGACAGTTTGCAGGGTTAGTGTGACTTATTTTCAGGGGAAAGCAGTAGGGGTCACCGCCAGCAGTGGTTGGGCCTGGTAGGCTCAGTGTATGCAAATGACTGAATTCAAGGTGTCATACATACAAGGCATGTGCTCTACCACACTACAAAGGAGTGTACACACATACCAGGCATGTGCTCTGCTATGCTTCGTACAAATAAGGAGTGTGCATACATACGAGACATGTGCTACCACATTACAAACAAGAGGTGTATACACATACAAGGCATGTGTTCTGCCACACTTCATACAAACGAGTGCACACGTGTATAAGGCATGTGCTGTGCCACAAACACACACACCTGGCATGTGCTCAGCCACACTACATACAAACAAGAGTACACATGTACAAGGTGTGTGCTCAGCCACTTGAGCACTCTCCTGGCTGATCTCATTGTCTGCCTTTGGGTCACACTGGCAATATTTGGGGAATCGTAGTGGTCCGGGGATCAAACCCAAACTTCCTCGTGCAAAGCATGTGCTCTAGCCTCCTGGCCATAAGTTTTTTTTTTTAACTTTTTTTATCCTTAATTATTGAAGTACTACAGGTTTATTATGCAGGCATCAGCTATAACTCCTGATAGTTTCATTATATACCTATAACTCCTGATAGTTTCATTATAATGTATCTTGGATGTTTTTGCACTGAGGCCATAAAGGTATTAGCTCCATGAATTAGGATGTCCAAGTCTTCCCGTGCTTGCAAAGTTTTAAACTACTCTTTCTGGAAATAAGCTTCCTGCTCTAACCCAACCCCCTTAGGCCCCTGATTATTCTGATAAACACCCTGTGATAGAGCTCTGTTAACTCACAAGGCTCTTTGCACTCTGGTCCAGTATTTTTTTTTGGTTTGCTTTTTCTGGGGGTCACACTGGTGATGCTTGGGTAACTTCCTGGCTGTGCACTCAGGAATCACTCCTGGAGGTGCTTGGGGGACCATATGGGATTAAACCGGGTCAGCTGCATGCAGGGCAAAAACCAGCCCTCTGTGCTATCGCTCCAGCCCCTGGTCTTTATTCCTGTCTTTGCGTGTGTCCAGATGCCTATCCTGTAATTCACGTGTTCTGTCTTGCTTCGACTCTTCTCCATTACAAATGCTGTCTTTTCATCATTTCGCTCCTTAAATTCTTCAGCAGAGTTCATTTTATTCATGTACTGAGATTTCTAGTAGTTCACTGGGTTTCTTCAAAACTATGATTCTCAGTTATTTAATCAGTTATATCACAGTACTCCATGTCTTTCACTTTGGCTGTTGGGAATCACAGCTACCTTTTTGGGATACCTTTATTATTGGGGGTGGGGGGGTTGATTTTGGGGGCCACGTCCAGAGGTGCAGGGAATTTGATCCAGGGTCAGCCACATGTGTGGTAAGCACCTTACCTCCTGTCTTTCAGGCCCCAGGTGATCTTTTTACCTCCCCTTCACAGTGCTTGTATTTCTCCAGGGCTGTCCAGGTGAGATGCCCTGAGGCTGCAGAATGACCAGAACTTCGCTGCTCTTCTCACTCCCTCTTGTGGCAGAAATCGTAAAATTGTTCCTACTGTCAACGTGTCAGGCTGCCTGCAGGAGACCTTGTTTTCCACAAAGTGGTGCTGTGGTGCTGTGGCTCATTCATTATTTCCCGCTGGCCTGTGCACCCACATTTTTCTAAGACTCATTCAGAAGTTCTCACTCGCACATCCAGGAACCTGCGTGAGAATTCGGTTGCGATGGGTGGAGGTTGGCGTAGCACTCAGGACACTGGAATGCACTTTGAGCATTCTTTTTCCCCCCAGAATTTATACTTTGCTTTTGACTTTTATTTTGTTATGGGGTCCCATGCAGCAGGGCTAAGTTTAGTCCTGGCTCTGCACACTAAGGATCACTCCTAGCTGGGCTCAGGGACATAAGTGGTGCTGGAAGCTGAACCCGAGTTAAATGCCTGCAAGGTTAGGGCCCTGCCTACTGTACTATCACCCCACGCCCCCACAATTAATGTTAACAGTTTAAATTTATTTAAAAATTAGAGTAAAACACCCTTGAGGTGTTGCAGGTGTGGCTGTGGTGCCCAGCTGCATCAGCGGGTGGCAGACAAGAGACAGGCTTGTCTACGCCCAGGGCTCTGCCCCGTGGACCCTGGATGGTTGATGGTCTGACATAGAAAATGACTGGGCCCCTGGGATGAACCCAGAGCCACGGCAGAGCCTGGCAAGCTACCCGTGGTGTATTCAATATGCCAAAAACAGTAACGATGGACTTCATTCCCAACGAATGGAGATGTTACTGGCACCCGCTCGAGCAAATCGATGAACAGGAAGACAAGTGACAAAAAGTAAAACATGTAACTATGAAAGCGATACTTTCATTTTCATAAGAAAGTACTCCAGAAAAATAAAAAATGATTCAAGACTACAAGAATAAATGACGGTAGAAATGATACCTGTCCTAATACTTTATTAAATATTCTGAACTTGGACAAATTAGCAAAGGAGCTTTCGTATGATATAGACTTCTTCCCTTTCCCCTTGAAAATTAAGGGGGTGCATCGTCATGCTTAAAGGGAAAACAGAGGTAGTAGACAGTAAGTGTTGGAGGGGAAATGTGCGGTACAATTCAAACACAGGTTGAATTTTTGCCTTTATGGAATGGTTGCTTTGTTATTGCATATATAAGGAAAAGTAGTCTTTGAAAATCTAGTAGTATTTGGTGCTTTGACAATTTCTGTTCTTAATGATTAAACAAGCTCCCATCTTAGAAAAATATCCTTTTTTTGGGGGGGCGTCAGGGCCAGATACTGATTTAAATAAATTTATAGTCCTAATGATCATAATTAAATAATTTCACATTATAGACTAAAAGTGTTGTATTTCTCCCTTAGTATACTGTAATCTATGGCAATATAGAACGAGATTTATATTTTATCTTAAGAAGCAAAGGAGGTAATATAAATCTGTTAATGATTTCCACCTGTAAACACATTTCTATCAATCTTGAGGACCCTTTCATCACCCAAAGAAATGTAGTTTAAAAAGATGTAGTCCATAAATTAAAGCGCATTTTTTGTAAGGCCCAAATATGCTTATTAAATATAAAGATGTTAGTTCTAACACATAGGAAAATATTTACAATTAATAAAACACAGATCGTAGAATAGACATGTTCTCAGTATAAAAATAAGTAAAATATTGTCTCCCTGCGTCAGACGCGGTTGTGGCCCCACCACCTGCCTCACAGGGACTCAGGCGCGTGGGGGAAGGCGGGCAGCCGTACAGCTGTCTCAAGGCCCGAACCTCTTCCTCAGTGAAATGCTCGTTTGGTGTGGCCGCAAGGTCATCGAACAGCCGTTCAATTTGTTCCTTCTGGGCCTTGCCAGTGAGCCCTAATACCATCTGAAAGAAAGAAAACAGAACCCCAACTAGAACATTTATGACAATAACAGAACCCCTTACCCCACCCCCCAAAAAACTCTGTTCGTAAGAAATGTTGCCATGTGGGCCGAGAGATGGTGCAGGGGGTGAGGCACTTGCCCTGGTTATGGCCCCAGGTTTGACCCCTGCACCCCAGAGCCAGAAGTGATCCCTGAACATCACTCGGTATGGCCCGAAGCCAAAAAAAATACTGAAATGAACTCAGGAACTCTGCTCCTTACCCTAAATCTTTCTGCTTTGCTCAGATAGAAAAGGTGCTGATACACTAGCGAAGGGTCCTCCCCAAGGAGGCCGTTCCACAGTGACCGGATGAGCAGGAGGAACGTGTCCCCCTCCAGCTTGTTACTCAGCAGTGCAGGCAGGTGCTCTGGGTCAGTGCTGGACAGGAGGCGGGCACAGGCGTCCGTGTCACCCCCGGGCGCTGATGGCACTCAGGACCTGACCAAACTCATAGGCGTTGCTCGGCATGTCCATGGGGAATGGCTCCAAGTTTCCAGCGGGGCCAGGACTCTTTTCTCCCTCGGAAGCCAGGAGGACTGGGGCGCTTCCCTCTAGGACCCTCTCAGGCTCTTCTTCATGCTCTTCACTCACCTTCACAAGGAAAAAGAGGTAACAGTGTCACCCAAGTAACAAGCCAGGGGAGTTGGTCATGGGGAGGTCATGCAGAATGCAGGAGATGGTGTTCGAGCTGAGTTCTAAGTGCAAATGTGCAGCTGGAGAGGCCAGAGCGGGAGAGGGTGTGCCTTCCGCACAACCAACCCGGGTTTGATCCCAGCATCCCGGGGGTCCCTGAGCACCACTAGGAGTAATTTTTGAGTGCTGAGCCAGGAGGAACTCCTGAGCATCGCTGGGTGTGACCCAAAAAACAAACAAACTTGCAGCTGGAATGAACGTGATCCCAACACCAGCACCCTTCTGGGACACGAAGTATCAACGTGCATGTGTCCAGCTCATGGCAGAATTCTTTCATGGCTTTAGAAGACTGACCAAGATCTATTGCTATACTTTTCCAGGATGATGAGTGTGACTGTCTGTTTGTGTGATTCTCCAGGGCAACGTGGTAGATACCTCAAACAACTTCATCTCTTTGCTCATGATAAATCTTACAACTTACTAATTTCTTCTCCCCTTTCACAGACGGGAACATTAAAAGCACCAATTCTCTTGGAGTTCCGCCATCTCTCCTTTGGGAACTCTCACACCAGCCTCACCCTCATGGCCAAAACATCAGAGCATGGCTAGGGAGATGCTGGTCTCCCTCCCCGAGGCCAAAAATAATCTCAGAGCCAAAGCTCTGAGAAAGCAGATCCCGGGAGAGGCTGAAAAGGGCCTGAGTCCACCCTGAAAGACCAACAAGTGGGACTCTCAGGTCAGCCAGAGCGGAGGTCATCTCTAGCCCCAGGGGCTTCCTCACACTGAGGGCGCCCACCGCACAGCACCTCCTTAATGCCCACAGACCCCAACACATCTGGGCCCGCAGCAGATGCCCACAGCTAAAGCAATGCGTCACTCCAGTCACCACTTGGCCTTGACCATCAGGCTCAGCAAAGCTCCCTAAAGAGCAGAGCCCCCCCCCCCACCCCCTGCAACCTGGCCCCCCTGGGGTGCCTAGGCCAGTACCTCCTGGATCTGGATCTTCCTTCTCTCCTTGTCTTTGCCGGAGGGAGTGGCCACTGCCCCCTGCAGGAGTCGGGTTACCTCTCCCAGTTCCATCTGGGCCTCAGTGATGCTGGCATCCAGCTCGAGAACTTTGTTGAGATCCTTGAGGCTCTGCTGGTAATTCTGCAGGGAGAAAGGCCGGGATGAGCCGAGCAGGTGAGGGCCCAAGGCAGGCATCAAGGCAAGTCTCAGGGCTACAACATCTCGACCCCTAACCAGGCAAAGGCCTCTAGGAGGGCTGGGCTTGGCGAGAAAATAAGCTCCAGTCCTGTATGTGACACAGCTAACACCCAAGATAGAAACAAACACCAACTATGAAAAACAGCGCCCTGTGGGGCCAGAGCAATAGCGGGTAGGGCATTTGCCTTGAACACAGTGACCTGGGTTTGATCCCCGACATCCTGTATGGTCCCCGAGCACCGCCAGGAGTAACCCTGAGCATCGCTGGGTGTGACCCAAAAGCAAAAATAAGCACCCTGAGAGTGGGCCCCAGACCAGAGTGTAGGTGGGTGCTTGCTTTTGCACAAAACCCACCAGGATTCGATCCTCAACATCTCATGATCCCTCCCAGCCCTACCAGGAGTGATCCCTGAGCACAGAGCCTGGAGTCAGCCCTGAGCACCGCTGGGGAAGAAAAAACTGTGCTCTGGTCACACCGGCCCCAGCCAATGTCGGGTCCGAGCACTGATTTCTGACTCCCGAGATGTCCCCACCAGCTTCCAGTGGGCTGCATCGCCCCCACCTCAGAGCAGAAAAATAGCCCGAAACCCTCAAGGAGCCAGTGGCACTGGGCGCCGCTTGGGGCAGCCTGGAGCCTGTGTAGACACAGTGCGGGGGTGTGGGGGGGGCCTAGCTGTGACGCAGGCCCTCACTCTCAGCCCCTGCCCTGCAGGCCCAGGGTCCACCCCCAGACAAACCCCCACCCCCACTCTGGAGCCTGAGGACTGGGCCTCACCTGCAGGCCTTTATGGGCCAGCGCCGGCGGTAGAAGGCTTTCACGTTGGGGCCTTCCAGCTGCAGCGCCCCTCCACAGTCCTCCTTCGCCTCCTCAAACCGGCCCAGCTTCAGGTAACACAGGGCTCTGGGAGGAAGGCAGCGCTGTCAGCAGCCGGCCAGGAAACACACTGGCCTGCAGCCTCCTGCCCTGACTCCTATGGGCTCAAGACCACAGACCCTCACAGGCCCCCAAGGGCTCCCACAGGCACCCCCCACAGGCTCCTGAAGGTCCCACGGGCTCACACAGACCCCCAAAGGCTCCCAAAGATCCTCCATGGGTGCCCACAGACAACCCCCACCCCACCCCCGCATTGGTTCCCATGGGCTCCAAGACCACAGCGATGACACAGTAAAGGCCGGACACTCCCATCTCACCCCCCCCCCCACCCCCTGGCAGCACTTTGTCATCGGGCTAAATGCTGCCCCCGCTGCGCCCAGCCTGAGGGCCAGACAAGCAAACACAAGAGGCTTGTCTGGGGTGACCCTGGCAGACAGGGAGGAGAGGCCCAGGGGATGGTCCCAGAAGTGAGAGTTAATCAGGCCCAAGTGTGGGAGGAGGATTGGGTGGGTGCTCGAGCGTGAGTCGGGGTGAAGGGAAGGGCGAGTGTGCCGGGCCTAAGCTGAGGTCTGTGTTCAAGAGGGGCTTGCCCCCAAGCGTATGGGAGGTCACTGGGAGGCTTCACCGCATTGCTGTGTTGTCCTGATCCAGAAGGTGGTAACGAGAAGGAAACAAGAGGGTCAAAGGGGCAGAGGGTGGGCAAGGGTTGCAGAAGACCGGATAAGACAGTATGGCTGGCACAGGGCTCAGTTCAGGGCGCAAGGGAGGGCTCAGGGGTGCAGGGGTGCCAAGGGCAGGGCCTCAGGGTTCAGGGTGCCAAGGGCAGGGCTCAGGGTTCAGGGTGCCAAGGGCAGGGCTCAGGGTATAGGGTGCCAAGGGCGCCAGGGTGCAGGGTGCCAAGAGCAGGCGCGGGTGCAGGGTGCCAAGAGCAGGGCTCAGGGTGGAGGGTACCAAGGGCAGGGCGCAGGGGTGCAGGGTGCCAAGAGCAGGGCGCAGGGTGCCAAGAGCAGGGCTCAGGGTGCAGGGTGCCGAGGGCAGGGTGCAGGCTCAGGGCTCAAGGATGGGCTCAGGACAGGGCAGAGGGGGCAGCCTGGTGGGTAGAGAACATCTCACACAGAGAATTCTGGAGACCAGACTCTGACCAGGAGGGGGTTCTGAAGGGACGGAGGGGGCCCACAGCAAGTACAGGGGGGAACAGGTGTAACGTGGTCTGAGGTTGGGGGGGAGCGGACAGGGAAGGGGGTTCATGAAGCTGGGCAGAGCATAAGAGCAGAAAGGAAGTCGAGGCTTCAGAATCCAGAAAAACAAATGTAGACTCCAGGGAGGTAGAGGGGCTACAGGCGCCCGGTATGGACAGGAGAGGACCGAGAACAGCAGGGCCAGACAGTCCAGCACTAGCCGCTTGTCTTGCACACACCTGGCCTGGATCCGATCCTCAGCATCACATATGGTTCCCCCCAAACAATGCCAGTAGTGATCCCTGAGCGCCTCTTGGGGCGCCCACTCCCAAAAAAAAATTCCTAAAAAGCAAATTTTGTTGGAATGATGCTTGCATGAAAATTGTCACTGACAGTATTACAAATCATGCTACCACAATAAAAACAGTAAAGGATTGGGGCCGGGCGATAGCCCAGCGGGTGGGGCGTTTGCCTTGCACTGCGGCCGGTTTGTGCCCGGCCCGGTTCGATTCCCGGCATCCCATATGGTCCCCCGAGCACCCTGAGAGTGATTCCTGAGTGCAGAGCCAGGAGTAGCCCCTGAGCATTGCGGGTGTGACCAGAAAAGCAAAAAAAAAAGTAAAGGAAAGAAAAATCCCAAATTTTAATTAAAATGAAGAATTTATCTGATGAGCCTGAAGCCAAATATTACATGAGAGATGGATCCCAACACCCAAGGAGAGAGAGTGAGAAGAGAAGAAAGAGGCAAAAGTGTGAACACACCCAGGAAAGCTTTCAGAGCCTCTATAAATACTTGGATACCTTTAAGTTTCCTGTCAGTGGCCTGAACTCACAAACTGAAAGGCAGACTAAGGGGCCAGAGAGATAGTACAGTGGGTAGGGCTCTTGCCTTGCTTTGCCAGGAGTAATTCTGAGCTCAGCTAGGAGTAACCCCTGAGCGCTGCCAGGAGTGATCCCTGAGTATATAAAGCTTGGGCAATCGTACAGCAGGGAGGACACTTGCTTGCATGCAGCCAACCCAAGTTTGATCCCCTGGCATCCCATAGGGTACCCAAGCACTACCAGGCATGATTCCTTATTTTTTGGGGGGGGTCATACCCTGCAATGCTCAGGGGTTACTCCTGGCTCTGCACACAGGAATTACTCCTGGTGGTGTACAGGGGACCATATGGGATGCCGGAGATCAAACAGGCCGACCGCATGCGAGGCAAACGCGCTCCCCACTGTGCTGTCACTCCGCCCCTGCCAGGCATGATTCCTGAGTGCAGAGCTGGGAGTAATCCCTGAGCATTGCCTGGTGTGGCCCCAAAATTAAAAAAAAAAATCCCCTGTAAGACTCTGAAAGGCAATTGGTCACTACTCTGGCTATCTGTCCCTGATACAAGTAAGCTCCAGTGAGCCTGGGTGGACAGGAGCATGGGCAGCCTGCAGGAATTAGCCTCTGCACCCCCACCCTGCCCCCCCACCCCACCCCATCCAGCAGGATTCCCAGTCTCTCCAGAGGTGAGGTGGGCCTTGGATCCTGTGGAGGACAGACAGGACAATCTGCTACATATAAACTGTGGGGTGCTGGGGACTTAAGCAATGAATGAATCCACTTTTTCATCTAAAATATGAATGAACATAGAAATAAACTTGCCTGTTGGTATAAATGGCGATTCTTTGTCATTAATCTTTAAGCAGGCACTATACTTGTTAATGGCATCTGTGTAGTTTTTATCCTTGACACACTGATTTCCTTCCTCCTTAAGGGTTTTAAACCGTTTTTCATCTATGAACCAAAATAATATGATGATAATAATTAGTAAGAAGCAGTCTTCATATAAGCACCTGTATAAATCTTAACTACTTCTGTTAGGAGATCTTCCATTACAAATTAACTTGACCATGCATCACGGAAAGCTAAAGTCTAAAAGGAACAGAACTTTGAGCAAGCAAAGAGATAAGACAGACATAAAGATGACTACACAACTCTTGGCAATATTGCTTCCACCTGAGAAAATAGGGTACCAGCGATTATGTGAGCCTACCTGTGAGCTCAGGAGAGAGACAGTCTTTGCTCAACATCCCTTCAGAAACAGACAACCCCTTATTTATTGATTGATTTTGGGCCACGTCAGGCAGTGCTCAGGGCTGACTCCTGGCTCTGCTCAGGGATCACTACAGACAGGCTTAGGGGACCATTTGGAGTGCTGGGAATCGAATCAAGGTCAGTCTCGTGCAAGGTATGGCTCCAGCCCCCAACCACCCTTTAGAAGTCAAAGGCAAAGCCTTGATTGCTTTGCTTCCAAATCACAGCCCAACCCTGATTAGATATCTGAACCCTATATGGTGCCCCCCAATACCCCTAAGTGATCCCTGAGTGCAGAGCCAGGAATGAGTCCTGAACACAGCAGGGTGTGGCTCCAAAACAAGCAGACAAGTAAAGCTGTAAGGAGACGTGGCCCCAGAACCTGAGTTCCCTGGAAGCCTCCCACCTCTCCACTCTGCTCCTGTGGGTTGGGTAAAAGCAGACCCCGAGGCTCTGCTGAGGTACAGCTAAACCCCAGAAGAGCCTCACACTGGGGGGTGGGGGGGTCAGTCCCTGCTTTTATAATCCACACACTTCAAGTCCTTTGTGGAATTGATCATCTGGCTGGTCCAGGCTGAGAGCCGATGAGCTGCAGTCTGAAGGGAGGCGAAGGGCTTTGTCCTCCGGGAACAAGGCACGTTTCCGTGAGGCAAGCGACTCTACAGGGGCAGGTTGCTTGCCCTGCAGACCTGCCGGCTCTGATTTGAATTCCAGCACTGCATATGGTCCCCAAGTCACAGAGTGAGCCCTGAGCACAGAGCCAGGAGTAAGCCCCCGAATACTGAATACAGCAGGAAAACTCAAGCCTTGTGCCTTGCCTATGCACCCAGGTCAGATTCCTAAGTGCCAGAGTGACCCCTGAGCACAGTAGGGGTGGGACCCCACAGCAAGAACAAGAATGGGCTTGCTCCACTGAAGTCCAGTGGACTAAAGGGTCAAAAGGCCAGAGTGGGTCGGGCAGCCACTGGTGGAGACATGGCCGTTTCCCTCCCTTCCCCTCCCCCAGGGTCCTGCATTCCATCCTGCGCTCCAGAGAAAACCAGGCAGAGCGTCTGTCTTGGGCCAGCACTAGCTCATTCTTTAATACATGCGCCCCAAAGCAACAATGTGCAAATAAATGCCAACAAGGACCTAACCCTGCTCTATGCTTCCTGTCTTATAAGTGTGGGTAGGACCCGGCTGGCCGTGTACAAGGCAGCGCCCCGCTATGCAGTCACTCCTGGGCCCTGCAAGATTTCTCTAAGACTCATTACTGAGGAAGCTTGGCAGAGGGTCTTGGCCTGTTCTTTCTCAGCATCAGGATGACACCTTGTCTTCAGAAATCCTCAGCAACCCCAGGGGATATGTGAAGCCAAGCTCAGGCCTGGCCCCCACGGAGATGCTGGCTGGAGCTAGGGGCCTTCCATGGGCTTCGGCCGACCAGAGGGGGCCAGAGAGGCACATTTAAGATTCTTGCCTTGTATGTGGCTTATCCCAGTTCCTCAGTGTCACATAAGGCCCCTGAGCACTTCCAGGACTGATCCTGAGAAAGAGAGAGAGAGAGAGAGAGAGAGAGAGGAGAGAGGATGAGTGAGAATAGAAAAGAGAAATAGAAGAGGAGAGAATGAGAGAAGAGCAAGAGAGAGAGAAAAAGATACACATGATAACCTCTAAATGTATGTATTACAATCAACAATGTGTAAGAAAGGGAAGCGAAGGAAAAAGAGAGAGAGAGAAAGGAGATAAAAACCTGCCAAGGAGTTAGGATGGGGGATGGGAGAGGGAATTGGGGACATTGGTGGTGGGAAATGGGCACTGGTGGAGGGATGGGTGCTGGAACACTGTATGACCGAAACTCAAACATGAACATCTTATAATTGTATTATGTCACAGTGGTATAATAAAATATTTAAAAGAGAGAGAGGAGTGAGAAAAGAGAGAGAGGAGAGAGGAGAAATAGAAGAGAAGAGAGTGAGAGAAGAGAGAAGAGCAAGAGAGAAGAGAGGAAGGAGAGAGGAGAGAGAGAGAGAGAGAGAGAGAGAGAGAGAGAGAATACGCTCTGCACCAAATCTCTTCCTCTTCATGGCTTCTCTACTTCAGCCTTCCTGGGAACTGAGGCTGGGGGCCCCCCTAGTCAGACACCCCTTTGTTCCCGAGAACCAAGGCCTTGGAGTCCTCTTCCTGCTCCCCATTGGCACCCGGAACCCTGGGACACGAGGAGTCAGAAGACAACTTCAGAAGACTGGGAAAAAGGGGTATCACGTATGGCCAGAGCTTCGCCTGAGTTCCCCGGACCCTGCTGGACAGTGTATGGCCTCCCGGGCTCAGATTAGCCCCGGCAGGGGGTTGCTGACTGTGGTGGGTGACTCACCTGAGGCACTGCCTGAACAAGGGCTGTGGGTCTTTCCAGCCTGGTCAGGGGATGGCACTGGGGCAGGCTGCCAGGCCCGCAGCTGCCGCCGATGAGGGCACCACGGGAATGGGTGGCAGCTTCTCCCGCCAGCCTGAGCCATCCAGATCCATCAAAATCCTCGTTATCCTGCAAAGAAAACAGTTACCCGGCTGCTCACACGATGTGTTCTTTCTCTTACTAGAGTGGAGATCTTGTGAGGTGGCAGGTTTGCAAAAGCTACAACTGGTCAAGAAAACAGAGCCTGGGAGGGCCAGAGCACTAGCACAGCGGGAGGGCATTTGCCTTGCACGCCAACCCAGGTTGATCCTCAGCATCCCATATGGTCCCCAAGCACCACCAGGAGTAATTCCTGAGTGCAGAGCCAGGAGTAACCCCCGAGCATTGCCGGGTGTGATACAGAAAGAAAAAAAAATTGCAGAAGGGAGACACAAATGTGTGACAGAGCCTTAGAAATGACCCAGAGGGGCTAGGGAGACGGAGCAGTGGGGAGGGCATGGCCTTGCAATTGGCCAACCCAGGCTCAATCCCCAGAAGCACAAATGGTTACCTGACCACTACCGGGGCGGGGGGGCCTGAGCACTGGAGGGTGTGGGCCAAGGACTGAAAAAATTAATTCAAAGGACAGAGAGAAGTAGCCAGTGCTGACCAAGCCGGATCCCTGTTTCTGAGGAGGAAGGGACTCAGCCCCAAGAGTCCATCAGCTGCCAGCCCAACTGGAGGGGCCCTGCGGTACCTGTTCACACTGTCACTGGCCGCCTGGATGCCGTAGTCCACCTGCAAGACGGTTTTATAATCCACGTACGCTTTCCCGTACTGCTCCAAAGTCTCGGACGCCATCGCACGCCCGCAGCAGGGGCTTCACTGAGAAGGGATGAAGCTCCAGAGCCCTGAAGAAGAAAAACCAGAAGTGATGGGGCCGGGCGACAGTCCAGCGCGGAGGGCGTTTGCCTTGCATGGGACCGACCTGGGTTCAATCCCCGGCATCCCACCTGGTCTCCAGAGCACTACCAGGAGTAACCCCTGAATGCAGAGCCAGGAGTAACCCCTGAGTATGGGTGCCCCACCCCCACCAAATTAAAAAAATCAAACCAGAAAATCATGCTATTGGGAGGGGCAGATGGTGATGGGTTGGCAAGGCCTAGGGTTCGGTGCCGGGGTTCGGGGACTGGGTGCAGCTGGAGTCTACCACAGCCGGAGGCCATAGGGGCCCCAACTACTGGTGCTAAAGAGATAGAACTCAGGGTCCACAGCAGGTCACACACACGGCAGCCCTGGAGCCAGCCATCTTCCCAGCCTTGGAAAATTACTTTTTGTGGAGGGGGGGCACTGGGCTCTTCTAAGCAGTGCTCAGGAAGTCCAGGGGCCCCACCGAGATTCTGAGCCAAGCCAGCACCAGTTCAGTGTGACGGCCCGAGGAGGCGGTACTGGGGATTCCCACCCAGCGGATGTGCAGGGGGGCTGCTACGGGCCACACTCTGGGATGCTTGCAGGCCCGAGTATTACCAGGAATCAAAACCGAGTACTGCCCCCAGGGAAGTGCTCTTTGGCCTATCCCGAATGGACGCTTCAGTACTGGGCTCTCACACCCTCACAGACCCACTCTTTTACCAGGGGGCCTGGAGACCACCAGAAAGGCAGAGGAAGACCGCTTCAAATGGCGGGAGACCAGGCACCCCTGGTCGGCCTCTGCCCGCCACTAGCCTGCCAGCGCAGAGCAGAGCAGCGTCAGGGACGGGCCTTTCAACAGATGCTGGTTACTGAGGGATTAAAAGGGAAAGTGAGGTCTGCACAGATGATCTGGTCGGGCGCCCAGCACGGGGCCACTCTCACTCACTAGCTTTGTTTCTCTGAAAGTCTCGAATGCTGCAGGCAGGGAACCTAGGAACTAAGCACCAGTGACCCTGCCCGAGTGCTGCGTTTTGCCTTGTACTATTTTAGGGAGTGGGTGGGGGGGGTGGGACATGTTGGGCCACATCCCACGGGGGCTCATCAGATTGGAACCTGGGTAGTGACGGCCCAGCTGCATCAAGGCGAGCACCTTCATTCCCATGCCTGGGCCCGGCACTCGACCCCGGGCTGGGGTCTGGGGGCTCATGACAAGCAACAGCCCAGAGCTCCTTCATGTCCTGCTCGTCTTGGCCACCTGCCACCAGTTCCCGGGACTTTGCAAGGAGCGAGCCCCACAGTGCCCCACAAACTGTGGACCCCCCTCAGGCTACCTTCAGCTGCCCCAGCCCACCCGCTGGCAACAGGGTGAGTCAGGGAACAGCCCACCCTGCAACAGCCAGTCTTTAGTAATCGAGTCCCCAGGAAGGCAAAGTCTCTGCCTGCCACGGGCCCCACCTAGCCCCACCCAACGGAAGCCCCCCCCACACATTTCAGAACAAGCCTTCAGGACAAACACACAGACGGAGGGAAGACGCCACACTGCACACATTCCACCACACCTCTTACCCCTGCCGCAAACCACACATACTCCACACACGCACCCTACACAGAAGTCATACACGCCCACACACCTTACAAACAACATACATATAGCCGACAAGCTGTCCATATACCACACATTCCCCTCACAGGAACTACATACACACTACAAGAATAACACACACCCAGCATATGTACATCACACACATCCACAATAATCACACATACACCATGCACCACACACGCACACCCCTCAGTCACCATATATATACAGCATACTCCACACAGTGACCACAGCCTGCAGCTACACGCATACACATACACCCCACAGTAATCACACACTCCTCACATACCACGCACTACCTCAGTCACCACACATGTACTGCACACACCACACAGTGACCACAGCCTGCACCTGCACACATACACACATACACAACATAGTAATCATATACCATGTACCATGCACACCCCTCAGTCACCACACATATACTGCACACACTACACAATGACCACAGTCTACACCTACACACATACTCCACATACACTCCCCACGCAGTACGCCACGGACACCACCCATACTGCCCACACATGCAATAAAGTGATTCTGAGTCACCCACTGGCTCCTTTTCCTCACACCTGTACCCAAACACGCATACTCCAGGGCCCCGCCTGTGGTTCCAAGTGCTGCACCACATGCTTTGGCCTAAAAATATCCTTAAACCTGACTTGTCTCATTATTCTGAAAAAATGACCAAAAAAACTTTTCTACAAAGCGATTAAGTCTGTGGGTGGTTTAATGATCTCCTTCTGTGCTATACTGGGACCTAATATGGTTTCTCTGTAAATAGGTACGTATTGCTTTTGTGACCAGTAAAGGTTATTTAAAGAATAATTAAACACCAGGGGCCAGAAAGATAACCCAGGATCTAACGTGTTTGCCTTGCACACAGCTGACCACGGTTGGATCTTGGCACTGCATATGGTCCTCTGAGCACTGCCAGGAGTGATCCCTGAGCACTGCCAGTGATCCCTTGGCACTGCTGGGTTTGGCCCCAACCTAGTAACAGAAAAATAAATGAATGAATGAATGAATGAATGAATAACACCATTCAGCTTCTGACAGACAGGAGAAGTGACGTTTAGCTTGTTTTGTCTCATAAAAAAACAATTATGGGAATAAAAAGTATTTTCTCCAACAATGGGTAGAATCCTTAGGAATCTCAAAAGGTTTAAATATTTTGCTCGGCACCATGAGCTGTATTCCTGTCTCACCTGGAAGCGCACACTGGAAAGGAGAAATGGTGCCGACGGCTCCCAAGCCCCTTGCACTCCCGGGCCCGCTCGCCCCCAGAAAGGCCCTGGAGGGACATCTTGGGGTGCTGCAGAGCAGCCCGGGAAGAGACACTGAAATGCAATCACTGCCCTCAGAGCGTGAGCTGCTTTCCCAGATCCACTGACAGACGGTCCCCAGAGGTCGCGGAGACCCCGAGGCCCGGGTACCCTAGAGGTCCTGATTTTCAACTTCACCTCCACCCCGGCCCCTGGCTTTGTCACTGTTGGAAAACTTCACTTCTCCTGTCTGTCAGAAGCTGAATGTTGTTATTCATTCATTCATTCATTCATTCATTCATTCATTCATTTATTTTTCTGTTACTAGGTTGGGGCCAAACCCAGCAGTGCCAAGGGATCACTGGCAGTGCTCAGGGATCACTCCTGGCTCTGTGCTCAGGGAATCACTCCTGGCAGTACTCAGAGGACCATATGCAGTGCCAAGATCCAACCGTGGTCAGCTGTGCAAGGCAAACACGTTGTCACTGCTAGCACCTCTGGGCACCTGGGACAATGCACACAGGTCCTTGTGTTTTCACTGTGAATTTTAGCCTGACACACACACTCTGCAGGGACCCAGGGGCGGGACTGAGAAGGGGGTTACAGCAGCTGTCCGAAAAATGCCTGGAGATCACCCCAGAGCATCAGGATTTTCAGGTTGGCCCAAAAAGGAAAACATGCATACAGACAGACAGACAGACAGACACACACACACACACACACACACACACACACACACACCAGCTGGGGCCACATCACTGCTGACCACTGCAGCTGGGTCCAGCAGGTTCCCCAGACACGGCCTCACTTCAGCCTCCCCAGACACACACCATGGCCTCTCCAGCTCACATGGCGGTGCCGGGAATGGGGATCCTAAGTCAAAGCACCCACGGCCTTGGAACCCACCCGCCAGGTCCCTGGCAACACCCTCTCGAGCTATCTGCAGTGCAGATGCTCAGCCTAGAACATGGGATCGAAACCGTGGTCTCCACCACATGGAGTCCGGGGTAAAGCCCACCTACAACCCACCGCAGCACCATGGAGGGTCCCATCCGTGACTTTCTCCTGGGACTACAACGAAGAACGGAAGTTTAGCCAGGAAACACCTGCCATCGCCACCTTAGACCATCTCACTGCGGACCAAGGAAGTGGAAGTCGGGCATGAATAAGAGACACCAGAGCTAGAGGCCTGGGAGCCCCCACGGGCACCTGCTTATGTGCCAGCCAGTCATCCGCAGTGCTGCGTGTAGTAACCAACAGCTCTTCCTTGGCTGGGGTGGGGGGGCAGATGTGTCTCTCTTGCCAATTTTCACAGAAGGACTCCAATGGGACAGATTCTAAAACCTGCACTTGGCAAAATCCTGACAGTGGAACCATTAGCAGGAGTGAGTCAACACATCTTAGGCTACGGCCCTGGGTTGAGCCCAAGTGAATGAGTGTTTGTTTCAAGTGCCGGAGAGATACAGCATGTGGCTGCCAGGGGCTTGAACCCCCACACTACAGATGGTCCCTAAGCCCCACCAGGAGAGACCTCTGAGCACAGAACCAGAAGTAAGCCCTGAGAATTGCCAAGTGTGACCCAAACCCCTCTCCTAAATTTGTTTTAAATTTTAATATATGAAACTGGCATCTCCCCACCACACTCTCCCCACCCAAAATACATAAATAAATAAGTAAAGAATGCCAAGAGTCTCAAAGGCTTCTGTTTAAACTGCAGGCTGCAGATCTAGCAAGTTCTTACCCCTCTGGAGAAAACTGACTGATGAAAAATATGGAACGTTCCCTTTATAACCAGGTGCTGGGGGGGGGCTGCTGAGAGAGGAGGGGAGAGAATGGCAACAGTGTCTACAACAGTCAGAAGAGGCTGCAGGGACTCCCACACAGAGCACAGATGTGCCTCTCTGCGGGGCAATGCGGGGAACGGGAGCCTGTCATGATCTATAAGCTCGTCTCCAGCCGCTGAACAGCCTGACTGCGAAGCCTGAACTGGAATTAAAAAAAAAAAAAAAGCTTCAGACAAAGTTATGCCAACGGGGCTCCAGACTGGGGGCGGCCGAGCGCAGGCAGGGCTTCTGCGGCAGTCTGCGCTTGATAAGGCGGCGGGTGCACAGGTTGGCACACACGCGCTCTGTTTGCACACTCTCCTGCCCGTCTGCCAGTCTGCAGCGCTGGGAACGCCAATCGGGCTGGTTTCTTTCCAAGAATGAGTGCGTGAACCTGCCTTCAAACCCGCTAAGTTCAGCTGCGAGGCTGCGATGCAGCAAATTCTCTGTGCGATGCGTGCTGCATCTTGCACGCTGCGGGGGTTGGGGGTCCGGGCGCCCACCCGCAGCCTCAGCAGCGGGCCAGTTTACCTGTCACAGTCCTGCACGCAGCCCCTGCAGTCGCCCTCCTTGAGGTGACACGCGGCTCGGTTGGAGTATAAGGTGCTCAGCTCCTGCGCGCTGCCGCTTCCTGAAAGCACATTGCACAGCCGGCGGGTGACGGCACGGACCAGAGGACACTGCCCCAGTGTCCCGGGGCTACTGCGGTCCGCCCCAGGGTGACCGTGACTGCACGGCCACTGCCGCACAGCACCAGCTTCCCGGTCGGGGCCCGCGCCAGGGGTGGGACCCGGAAACGTAGCGGGCCAGGGCTCCGAGGGGGTCCTCATGCGCACCCGCCTACCTGCGGCAGGTATGGGGGTCCCTGCACTGGGGGGTGGGTCCGGCCACTGGGGGGTGGCCCGGCCAGGGCTCCCTGTGCGCGCCCGCCTACCTGCCGCCTCCAGCTGCGCGATCGCCTCCGTGTACTGGTCGGCCGCCTCCGAGAACTGGCCGCTGGCGAACAGCTCGTTCCCTCGGCTCCGGAGGCCTGCGGGGCCGGGGGCTGCGGCGCGGGGTTCCGGGGGCCCCCTGGGGCTGTCCGGCGTCTGGGTGCCCGTCGGCGGCGCGCGGGGGGACGCGGCTGTGCGGGCGGCCGCGCGGCTCCCGGCGCCGAGCCCCGCGTGTCCCCGGCCTGTCGCCGTCGCTCGGCCCGCCGGCCGCTTCTGGAGGTTGCCCATGGCTCTCGCCGGCCGCGCCGCCTCTGTGGACCGGGGTGCGGGGAGGAGGCGCTGAGCCGCGCCGGCCACCGGGCTGCCGGGCGGCCGCCGCCCCTCGAGGAGGGGCGGAGCGCGAGTTGGCGGCCAGCGGGGCGGGGAGAGCCGGGCCGGGCAGGGCAGGGCAGCACCGCACCGCACCGCACCGCACCAAGCCGCCCTGCCCCGAGTGGGGGGTCCCTTCGCCCAGGCCGCCCCCCGCCCCCTCCACTTTCCGCCTCCTCCCTCCTCCTCCGCCCTCCTCCGCCCTCCTCCCCCTTTTTCCTTCTCCCTTCATCCCCCTCTTTCCCCTTAGCCTTTCCCCTCCTCCTCCCTCCTCTCTCTCCTTCTCCCTCTTCTCCAGGCTTTCTACCCTTTCCTCCTCCTTCCTCTCCTGCTCTCCCTCTCCCCCTCCCTCCTTCTCTTCCCTCTCCCTTCTTCCTCCCCCCTTTTCCTCCTCTTTTGCCCTCCCTCCCCCTCCTCCTCCCCCTCCTCCTCCCCTTCTCCTCTGCCTCTTCCTCCTCCTTAAGAATGAATGAGTGACTCCTATGACCAGAAAACCCACTGCCAGGGCTCCACGTTAAAGACATGGGAGATGATGACGATGATGATGGTTGTTGTTGTTGTTGTTGTTATTATTGTTGTTATTATTATTGAAAGGCAGCATCAGGAGTCTGTAGGATGGTGCAGCCTGGAGGGCATTTGCCAGATATCCCATATGGTCCTCCAAGTCCCCCAGGAGTGATCCCTGAGAGCAGAGCCCTGAGCACTACTGGGTGTGACCAACCCCCCCCCCAACAACAACAACAAAAGAACAACCCAACAACAACAAAGCCTAGTTCTAATTTTTTTAAGTTATTTTAAAATGAGAAGCCTGGCCCAGGTATGCTAATCCAGAGGCTCACACATGGGGCAGAGCTGCTACTTGCTCTCCCTGTACCCAGCTGATCATGAGGGGTCTGGGAGGGATGGCGGGTTCTAGCCCTGGCCGGCCACCCCAGCAGAGCCTCGCAAGAAACCAGAGGAACCCCCACACCACGAGGGCCGCCATTTTCCACATTTGGACTCCCCTCTCCTCAGAGCTCCACCCAGCAGAAGAGCTGATCACAGCCCGGGAGTGGCCACTTGCGGCCACGCTGTTCATCAATAAATGCTCGAGTTTTGAAGTGACTACAAGATTATCCCACCCACATGGCAGAGCCTGGCAAGCTACCCGTGTCGTATTTGACATGCCAAATACCAGTAACAATTATAGACCTCATTTCCATGACTTGATGGAATGCTTTGAGGCTCTTTATGTTCCTGGAGCGGGCAGATGCCCTTGGGCTATCTCACATGTGCCAGGACATATTGAGATGTCACTGGTGCCCGCTCGAGTAATCAATGATCTACGGGAAGTCAGGTGATCAAGTGATCAAGTGAAGTGATCTTAAAATGAAGTTACAAGTAGTCACATACAACAAGGCACCTGGTTTGGGTTTTTGTTTGGCTGGTGTGGGGTTGGGACCACACCCTGAGTGGTTGGAGGGGGGGCTTTGGTGCTACGGCATCTCCCTAGCCCCAGGCACCCAAATGTTGCATCTGTTTGGGGGCCACACTTGGTGGCATTCAGGAGTTACTCCTGGCTCTGCACTCAGAAATTGCTTCTAGCAGTGCTCAGGGTATTAAATGGGGATGTCAAGTATTGAGCCCCAGGCAGCTGTGTGCAAGGCCAAGGCCCTACCCACTGCATGATTGCTCCAGCACCAGCACCCAGTTGTTGTTGTTTTTTCTTTTTGGGTCACACCCGGCAATGCTCAGGGGTTACTCCTGGCTCTGCACTCAGGAATTACTCCTGGCAGTGCTCGGGGACAATATGGGATGCCGGGCCATCGAACCCGGTCAGCCGGCAGTTTTTAAGGTTGAAAGTGAACCTTAAAAAATTATTTTTAAAGTCTGTACTTGTAGGTCAGAGAGATAGACAGTAAGGAGAGTGTGGTGCCTGCCCCACAGGCTAGGTTTGGCCCCCAGTAATGCCAAGAGTGACCTCTGAGCATACTACCAGGAGTAGGCCCTGAGCACCCCCCTCCACACACACACACGGACACAAAGCAATACTTGGGGCCAGGAAGACTGTGCAGTGGGTAGAGCCCATACTTAGTCTATGCAAGACCTGAATCTATTCCTTGTACATTCCCTGAGCATGTCTTCATTGAGACAAGTACCACAGCCTGAGGCCTCAACCAGCCCTGGATAAGGATCCTATGAAAGAAGCTTCAGGTTAACAAGTACATCCTGCATTGACAGCCCCTTACTGGGGTGAAGACACACTTTTATCTCCAAGGGGAGTTTTTTTTTCTTTTTTGGCTTTTTGGGTCATACCCAGTGATGTTCAGGGGTTACTCATGGCTCTGCACTCAGGAATTACTCCTGGCGGTGCTCAGAGGACCCTATGGGATGTTGAGGATCGAACCCGGGTTGGCCGTGTACAGGGCAAATGCCCTCCCAGCTGTGCTGTTGCTCTAGTCCCCAAGGGGAAGTTTTCACTGATGAGCACATCAGTGATGCCTTCATAACTGAATCTACTCTCTCTGAAAATGAAAATGACATATACCTATTTATCTGAGTTGAGCACAAAATGCATTTCAAAACACCATCAAAAAGCGCTCACATACAAGAGACACCCAAGCTTTCTCTTTTAGCCAATTCCAAGACTTTCCATTTGGCTTGATTTCTGCACTGCTGAGCCCAGGATTCAATCTCGGGTCTCACACATGCAAGGCCAATGCCCAACCTCCAAACCACGTCCCCTGCCCCTCATCTGTTTTCGCCCCTCGTGAGTTTTCACTTGTTGGTTGGCTGGAGTTTCTGCCAGCTGGCAGTGCTCAGGGGCGACTCCCCAGCTCATTGCTGGGGTTAGATCGGGGGTCTGGAAGCTCCAAGTAGACCATGGGAGAGCCTGTGGTGTAGGAGTGAACCCAAGGTCTTCACAAGCGGCCCACCAGCCCTTGGAGCTATCCCCCCCACACACATACACATCCCACATTCTGATTGGAGTTTTAGTGGATTTCTTTCTAGCTTGTTTCATGAGTGGTCAATCCAGAATTTGAATCACAGGGTTAGAGGGACAGAAAAACCACAAATATGAAAATCAGGGGATGGGAAACATACTAATTAGCAGCTCTCGGAGGCAGCAGAGCAACATCCAATGACGGGTGGCAAGTCGAGGGAGGCTGGATCATTCAGGCCCTTCCCCAGGGTGGACACAGAAGGACAATGAGGACAGGGACTCTCGTCTTCCACAGGAGTCAACTCCCGGCCCCCCAGCATAATAATGGACGGCAGCCCAGGGCTGAGCCAGCAGTGGACAGGCTTGACCCACCAGGGCACAGCTGTCTATGCACGCTCCCTCCTGGCCGTCAACAATCCTCGTGCCCATTATCACCTTCCTCACCACAGAGGCAGCATCAAAGACAGACGCTCTCGAGGAAGCCTCTAAGGAACACGCCCCCTGAGTGCCACAAACCAACACAGCCAGGAACTACATGCCACTGTAGGGGTGGGGGGTGAGGTGGTCTCTGTAATGTACTTTTGGGAAATAATAAAAACTAAGACAAGATGCCTAGCCCTGAAGTAGCTCAAAGATGTGAAGACCACGACATGACGTGAAGATCCAAAGTCTTGAATCCCTTGGAAATATGAATCCTGTGCTCTTTGGGAGGGAGAAACTGAGGAACGATCCTCATGCAGAAATCCAAGGCCTCACCTAGAGACAGGTGAATGCCTCAGGGAAGGAGAGAAGCTACAGAAGAATCCATGAGATTCTGAGATGATCTATAGTATAAGGCTTTCCCTACGACAAAAGCCCAGTTAAGATTTATGTATGCAAAACACTAAGGAAAAAAATTTTTGAGGAATTGTATAAAAGCTCCCCCAAAAACCCATTTGGGCTTGTCTTCAGGCCCGCTTCGCCCCGGATGCACATCTCACTAGCTGTTGCTATGTATCTCTGCTTACTTTACCCCACTTTGGAGGAGCTGATTTCTATTTTTTTTTGATTACCTAGTGGTGCTCAGGATTACTCCTGGCTTGTGCTTAGGAATTACTCCTGGCAGTGCTCAGGGGATCCTATGGGATGCGGGATGGAACTCTGGTCTGCTGTGTGCAAGGTAAGGCAAGCGATATTACTTGCCCTGCTGGTTCTCTCTCTCTCTCTCTCTCTCTCTCTCTCTCTCTCTCTCTCTCCATAAAACCCATATTCTTGAGCACCTTTTTTTCTTTCTCTCTCTTTCAGGTCATTCTAAGCAAGTTTCCTTCCAAAAATTCCCTTCCTTCACTCTTTCTCCTCCTCCTGAAATTCTTCTCTGCAAGGGGAGGCAACAGACCCGGAATGCTTGTGCTGAGGTCAGAGCTGAACTTTCCTGCAAAGACCAATTCCTCAATCCTGCCTGAGTCCACGGCTCCCTGAGGAATCTGGTGGCAGGGATCGTCTATGCAGAACAAGTAGGCTTCAGGCACAGCTGACAGCTGCCTGTGGGCTGACGGGACACAAACACCTATGCTGGGTAGGTGCTGGGGCTGATTTTCCAATCCTCACCCAAGCCAGGCATTTCCCCAAGTGCAGATGGCCAAGGGGGTTGAGTGGAAGCCCCGTTTCCCTGAGGCCACCTTGCTCCCCACTTTACCAAGTCACCGGGTCACCTCGCCCACAACACAATGAACGCAGTGACCTGATGAACTGGTCCAGAAACAAATAACTATCCTAGTGTCTGCAAAGGTGAACAGAGGGCGGGACAGACAGGAAAAACCTGTGCGTCCTGCTGGGGATTGCTCTACGGATTGGACATTCCGGAGATGCTCTTCAGAAGGTGACTCCAAATTCAGAGCAGAGGGCGCTGACCTTGGAGGCTTGGGTGAGGGTGGGGTCATCTGGCTCGTCCAAGGGAAACCCTGAGAAGCAGAACTACTGGGAAAGGATGATCGGAGACAGAATCTCCAGGGGAGAAGATGCGGGAAGCCACTGTCTCAGGCACCCCGGTGTTTCTGGGAGCAAGGAGGCAACAGTAATGATTCTCAGTTCTCCAAGGAAGCACAGAGCACCAAGCACCGAGAATCATGGCAGAAGCTCTGGAAAGAGCTGACAGGTGGGAAGGTCACACTAGCTTCAGGGTTCTGGGAAGTTGGAGGCAGGTGTAAAGATTCTCAACAAAGTGCAAAGATTCAACAGTGCATTAAAAGGATCCACGGGGCCAGAGAGAGTGTGGATGCTTGCCTTACAAGCAGCTGATCCGACACAGTCCCGGTACCGTATATATGGTTCCCTGAATCACTCACTTGGTGGGGTCCCAAAACAAAACCCCCAAAAGGATTTCACACTATCACCAAGTGGAATTTATTTCAAGAATGCAAAATGAAGCTGGAAGAAGAAAATCAATCTTTGCAACACAGCCCATGAACAGACAAAGAAATCATTTGACCAAGTCCCTTCTCATGTATTTTCTTAAAAGTGCAGGAAATGAGGAACAGAAATGAAACTCTTCAATGCGATAAACCAGTGTGATAACGTATATTTAAAGAATAATCACGGCTCTATCATACTCAGGGGTGAAATCCTGAAAGATTTCCCAGATTAATAGGGTGAGTATGCCATTCTGACGATAGCTCCTCATTAGTATAAGAAGGGAGGGCCTCTTCAATGAGGCAAGAAAAATAAAAAATAAACAACCTACATTGGGAAGAAGTAGAAGTAAAACAATCTATTCATAGATGGTAAATTACAGAAAGCCTTTAGTATTAGGAATATATGTGTATAAAGCACACACACAAATATGCACACTAGATCCTGAATATGTATATCTAGAATATATGTTTCCAAAAACATATCTGCATATTTCTGTTGCAGGAAGACAGGTAAGGGTCCCTGGTAATGTACTTTTGGGAAATAATAAGACTTAAGAAGAGATGGCCTAGAGCCAGGGTGACAGCACAACAGAGAAGGCATTTATTTGCCTTGCAATGCGAGACCTGGGTTTGATCCTGGCATCCCATAAGGTCCCTGAGCACCACCAGGAGTAATTCCTGAGGGCAGAGTCAGGAGTAATCCCTGAGCATCCCTGGGTATGACCCAAAAGGCCAAAAAGAGAGAGAGAGAGAGAGAGAGAGAGAGAGAGAGAGAGAGAGAGAGAAGAAGAAGAAGAAGAAGAAGAAGAAGAAGAAGAGATGGCTTAGCCCTGAAGTAGCTCCAAGTCACAAAAGACCACATCCCTCTGAAATACAAATCCTGGGCTCTTCTTTTTTTTTTTGTTTTGTTTTTTGCTTTTTTGGGTCACACCCGGCAATGCTCAGGGGTTTCTCCTGGCTCTGCACTCAGGAATTACTCCTGGCGATGCTCGGGGGACCATATGGGATTCCGGGATCGAACCCAGGTCAGCACAGGCCGGCCGTGTGCAAGGCAAACGCCTCTACCCGCTGAGCTATTGCTCCAGCTCCCAAAATGATGCGCAAGTTTAGGAGTTACTTACTTTTTTTTTTTTTTTTGCTTTTTGGGTCACACCCGTGATGCTCAGGGGTTTTCCTGGCTCTGCACTCAGGAATTACTCCTGGCGGTGCTCGAGGGGACCATATGGGATGCCGGGATCGAACCGGGCCAGCAAGGGCTGGCTGCCTGTAGCTCCGGCCTATCCTGGGCTCTTTGGAGAGGAGAAACTAGGCACCTCTAGATGCAGAAATCCAAGGCCTCACCCAGAGAAGCGTGAACCTCTCAGGAAAAAAAAGAAGCTACGGAAGAATCACGAGATTATGAGAAGACCGTCAACAGTGTCAAGCTTTCCTGTAATGACGCCCAGCTTGACCTTTTAGGGATCTGGAGAACTCCAGGAAAATACCATTTGGAGGAATTTTGTTCCATCTGGAGTCTTTTGCTAAAAATCCCAGGCATTGCTCAACGTGGAAAAGTCTGGGCTCTGTGCTGAAGACCTTTCCTCTGTCTCTTTTGTCACAGCTAAGTCGGTTTCCGCTCACTAAAACTCTCTTGCTTCACTATTGCGCCTCCTCCTGCAACTCTTTGCTACGGGGGAAGGCGACAGACCCAGAACACTGCACCAAGGTTAGTATTGGCTTTTCCTTTCCTGAAAGGAGCAGTTTCTTGATCCAGCTTAAGCCCACGGGTGGCAGGGATCGCCCCCCACACTAGGAAGAACACGTGGACTCCAGGTAGAACCTGATGGCTGCCTTGTGGGGCTGGTGGGACGTGGCGACTGGCAGTGTAGGTGCCCAGAGCTGACTTAACCAGTCCTCACCCAAGTCAGGCATTTCCCAGAGTGTGGGCGGTAGAGGTAGGTCAAGCAGAGAGGGAAGATTCTGTTCTTGAGTCCGCCTGCCTCGGCCTCTCTCTCTCTCACTGCCCTCTGTATCAGGCCGGTTCCAAAGATTACAAGCACACACATAAAACCATTGCTAGAATTGATGTGCAAATTAAGCAAAAATTCATAGTACATCATCAAACACAAATCAACTAGTTCTTTCTGGATACTAGCAAGGAGTAATCAGAAAAGGAAGATACAAAAGTAATTCCCTTTGCAATAGCATACAAAGGAACACATATTTGAGAGCACAATTAAACACAGAAGAGGAAGCCTTGCCCACTGAATACTATAAAAAATCATGACAGGCTGAGTACAGACCTGAGCACCACTGGGTGTGACACAAAAACTAAAACTAATAAAACTCAACAGAGATTTATAGGACCCAACAATCCATAGGTATTGGCCCCTGGAAAACAAAAGCAGCAAACACATTTGCTCTAAAGAAAATCTGCAGGAGAATGTCATAGATGCCAAACCCTGGAAACAACCCAAATGCCCTTGATCAAGTAAAGCGAAGAAACTGGTTTGTCGATATAATTTATGCAACTAGATGAATAAAATGTCTCGATAAAGACACAATCCACAACAACTATCACTGGGCCCCAGTGACATTAAGCCAAGTGAAGAAAGGCAGTGAACAGTAGCTTTGATTTCACTGACATGATGTTCTGGGGAAAGGTTAAATGCTAACAGGCCAGAGAAGAACCCAAAGGTTGCCAAGCGCCATGACAAGGGAAGGGCTTGTCTACAAGAGACCAGTGCGGGGGTGTGGGCATGCTGGTATATTCTAGGCTGCGTCTGGAGGAGTAACCTGAAATCAGACATATTGCCCCATCTCAGACGTCCTTAGTTTACTATATGTCATTTGGTACAATATACTAAATGACATCTGGGGCTGGAGCAATAGTACAGCAGGTAGGGCATTTGGCTTGCATATGGCCGAACTGGGTTTGATCCTTGGGACCCCTATGGTCCTCTGAACATTGCCAGGAGTGAACCCTGAGCACAGAGCCAAGAGTAAACCCTAAGCTCTATTGGGTGTGCCTCCCAAAGCAAAAAATAAATAAAATAAAATGAAATAAAAATGACAACCTAGAGGCCAGGAAAACTGCTTCGAAAGGCCAGAGCACATGTTTTGCGTGCAGGAGCCTGGGTTTGATTCCTTCACTCCACCATTCCTCGAGCACCCCAGAATGTGACTCCTAGAATTGAGCTGGGAATAAGTAACCTCTGAGCATCTCTGGGTGTGACCCACAAAACAAACAAAAATCAACAAAAAATAAACTTTACAAAGCTTCCCTGGGTTTGGGTTGGTGTAGTTAATAGTCTGTCTTATTTCAGATTCAAATTATTTCCCTTTACGTGGAATATACTTGGCTGATTATCTTTTCTGCTTGCTTGCTTGCTTTCCAGCCCGCGCCTGGCAGTGCTCACTCATCTGGAGACCGCGGGTTCCCTTTCTCCCTCTTCCACTTGTGCTATGCTCTCTCCATCCCCAGGCCTACATGGTTGCTCTCTCCCTTCCTTCATCTTTCTTTGGTTGGTTTTTAGGCTACATCAGGCTGTGCTCGGGGGTTGCCCTGGCTCTGTGCTCACGGATCACTTCTGGCAATACTAGGGGACTTTATATAGTGCTGGGAATTGAACCCCTGGTTTCTGTTTATAAGGCAAAAGCCTTATCCATTGTATTATCTCTCTGGCCCCTTTCCTATCCTTTATCTCGGCTTACCTACTCAGATTCAAACTCGAAGTATATCTTTGAACAGTGTGTATTTATTTAGTTATGTATTTATTTTTCTTTCTGGGTCACACCTGGCAATGCTCAGGGGTTACTCCTGGCTCTGCACTCAGGAATCACTCCTGGTGGTGCTCAGGGGAGCATATGGGATGCCGGAGACTGAACCTGGGTCAGCTGCATGCAAACAAACACCCTCCCCACTGTACTATCATTCCGGTCCCCTTGAGCATGATTTTCAATCATTAATAAATTAAAATTTATTCTCCTTTGTTCAGTTGTATGAATTTGAATTTCTAATTCCTGCTCAAAATTAAAATCATCTATTTGATTATTCATAGTTAATGCTTACCTGATGAAGATTTTGAAAATTAACTTTTTATTTGTTTTGGGCCACATATGGTGATGCTCAGGTCTTGTTCCTGGCCCTGTGCTCAGAGCACCCTGCTGATGGGCTCAGAGAAGCACATGCAGTGCCGCAAAGAGAACCAGGTCCACTCTTTGGCCATCTGCCTTACCCCTCTCCTATCTTATCCTCTGGGCCCCCCAAATTAGCCATTTTTCTCTGGGTTGTTTCAGAGGTTCTCAAGGGTGAGGAATCACCCAGCCCCCTACCAACCCCAAATTGGTCAAGAGAGTATGCAGATGCGTTTCCCTTCAAGTTTTCACTATTTAAATTATGAACATGAAGCTTGATCTAATTTAGATATGTTTGGGGCCATACCCTAGCAGTGTGTATATGTTGGGGGTTGGGGAGCCATACCCTAGAAAAGTGTGTGTGTGTGTGTGTGTGTGTGTGTGTGTTGGGATTTGGTAGGGCCATTCCCTAGTATGTGTGTGTGTGTGTGTGTGTGTGTGTTGGGATTTGGTAGGGTCATACCCTAGCAATATATGTTTAGGGGTTGTTGGGGCCATACCTAGAAGTGTGTGTGTGTGTGTGTGTGTGTGTTGGGATTTGGTAGGGCCATACCCTAGCAGTGTGTGTGTGTGTGTGTGTGTGTGTGTGTGTGTGTTAGGGTTTGGGGGCCATACCCTAGCAGTGTGTGTGTGTAGGGGAAGTTATCTCCAGCTCAGTCCTGGGTGGGGAAATGCCCCAGCAGTGCTCAGGGAACCTGTTAGTGTCTGAGATTGAACTTGGACTGGCTGCATGCAAAGCAAGTACCTCAGCCCCTGTTCTAGACCACCAGTAATGATCACTGAGCACAGAGACAAAAGTAAGTCCTAAGCACTGCCAGGTGTGGCCCCCAAAAAAAAAAAAAAAAGTGAAATTGATATCTATCATTTTTTCATATTTAAAAAAATTTTTGAGAAGCACATAAAACATTTTTTCAAAAAATTCAGGTCATCACCCGTCTGAAGCTTAACCCAATTGTTTGCTAGCTGTATATAAAATACATTTCCTGGAGTCAGACAGATAAAGCTTGTGAAGATGCCTGTCTTGCATGTGGACGATCTGGTTCACCCCAGGCCACTAGGGGTGAACCAAAGACCCAAGAAAACAAAAAACAAATAATCTAAGAAAGACCATCCTTTAAGGCTAACTGGAAAATATCTAGTGTCCCTCAGACACAGGAATTCACATTTAGAGGTGATAATCAGGAATGAAATAGCACAGAAAAAGATGCTAGAAAAAATGGGGGATGCAGGGGAGTGGGCAGAGAGCTCAAAGGGTTAAACACACATGCAGGATGACCTTGTGTTGCTCAGTCCTAGACCCCTGGACATCCCTGGAGTGAGCTAGGGTGCGCCCCCTCCCGCATTGCTGGGTGTGGACCAAAACAAAAAATAACAGCAAAGGGTTTGAGATATTCATTAAAAAAAATATGAAGAGAAAAAATAAAGGTTTGGGCCAGAGCTGGAGTAAAAGCACAGTGGAGAGGGTGTTTTCCTTGAGTGTGGCTGATCCAGGTTCAGTCCCGGCAACCCATATAGTCCCCTGAGAACCGCCAGGAGTAATTCCTGAGTGCAGAGCCAAGAGGAAGCCCTGAACATCACCAGGTGTGATCCGAAAAGCAACAAAATAAAAGAGAAAAGATAGGGGTAATAGTACAGTGGGTAGGGCACTTGCCTTGCCAGGGGCTGACCAAGGTTTGATCCCCAGCACCACAGACGATCCCCAAGCCCACAAAGAGAATCATCTGATTCTACAGAGCCAGGAGTAAGCCCTGAGCACCACTGTGAGTGGCCCCAAACATAAACTAAAAAAAGGCAAAGATAGATGTAACCCTACAGCAGGAGGGCACCTGCCTTGCACGTGGCCAATGTACGCCAAGGCCCTGCAGCATCTACGGTCCCTGAGAGCCATCAGGGGCCCCTCCTGAGCACAGAGCCAGAATAGCCCCTCAACACTGAAGGGTGGGGTCAACAACCCCTCTCCTACTTCCAACCCTCCCACCCAAAAAGAAAAAAGATTTAGGGTAAAACAAATTGCTGAGAAAATTACAAGACTAGCTAGAAAACATTTGCCAGGCTAAAATTCTCTCCAAACAGAAATCTCAGCCAGCTCAGTCACAGGGGAAGGAATTTTGTACAACCAGAGCAGAAAAGAGGTTTTACTTTGATCTCCACTGTCTTGCTTCCTTCCGTCCTTTCCATCTTCATCTTCAGAGTTTTCTACTTCCTGGATCGCCAGTCTTTTCCCTTTGGTCTGAGTCTGAGACACAGGGTCAGAATTTTTCAGCTCTCTTTCAACCTCTGCCAAGATTTTCTGCAAGAGAGTTGCTATTTCAGAGAAAACACCCTCCTTAAATGAAAAATAGTGCCCTTCCTTCCAGCAAGAAGGGCATATATAAAGATATATATATATATATATATATACACATCTCTATATATCATATATATACATATATACATATATGTATATAGAGATGTATATATAATATATACTTATATATAGAGATGTATATATACATATATATCTTTATATAAATATATATAGAGAGAGAGACAAGACAGAGACAGAGACAGAGACAGACAGAGACAGAAACAGCAGGTAGGGTGCTTGCCTTGCATGTGGCTAACCTGGTTTCAATCGCCCGCACCGGTATGGTCCCTGAGCCCTGCCAGGAGTGAACACAGAGCCAGACACAAGCCCTGAGCATCACCAGGGGTGACCCAATTCCCCACTCCAACATTCTCTGTCCCTGCAAAAGCAAAAGCCAACCACAGCAGGCAGCCTTGGCTCCTGTGCTCGCCTCCCAGCACTCTGGCTATGGTTTTAAGGACTGAATTGAGGCTGCCATGCTGGGAACAGCTGTGGGAAAGAGGTTCCCCCTTTCAGTAGAAAGCAGGTTTGTGGGGCCAAAGCGATAATACAGCGAGGAGGACGTTTGCCTTGTAGGCGGCTGATCAGGGTTTGATCCTCGGCATTCCATAGGGTGCCCTGAGTACCGCCCCGGAGTAACTCCTGAGTGCAGAGTCAGGAGTAACCCCTGGGCATGACCCGGTGTGACCCAAAAAGCAAAAGAAAAAAGAAAAAATTAATGAAAGAAAGCAGATTTGTCAGATCTTCTGCGACAGATGGTTATTTTCCTTTGGAACTCATGTTGGGTGGGTTCTTGTCCATCCTTATAAAAGTCTGGGGGTCCTTAATGCTGGCCCAGTCAGTGCAACATAAGCTAGCAAGTGTGTGGCATCTTTCTGGGTCACCATGGAACTTCTGAGCCAGAGAAAGTAACATAAACTAGATGCTGATGGGCCTGCGTTGTGCTCATGGGCAGCAAATTCCTGGGTCTGACCAAAGAGGCGCCCCTCTCCCTTTTCTTACTGCGTCGAATCTCAGGCCTGGCCCACTTTGGAGGCCCTTGTCTTGAGGCCCTACGTGTAAGCATGGTGAGCTGGGTCAGGAGACCCCGGGTGGGATCTAGGCACACCAGCAAGTGACTCCCCCTACCACCCCCTCAGCCAGGGCACATCTGTCCCTCCCCCACAGTGAACTGAGAGAGCCACACCGCAGACAACATAAACATGAAAATGCGCTTCCCAAAGTCCACTCAGGGCTGTGGGCAAGGTAAGAGCCAGCTTTCTGCCATCTCTGAAGAAGCCAACCCTGTCGGTGCCAACCTCCCGGTGTCTGGGATGGGGCTGACTCCTTTCAGAACTGAGGCTAAGCCCTACCATGCATCTAGAAAGATAACACTTTATTTGGGCGATTGGGGGTGGTGGGGACCGCATCCAGGGAGCGTCGCCCAGGGACCATGCCTGACTGTGCTCAACCGTGCTTCAAGGAGAACATATACTGCGGAGATCAGACAGGGTCCGCTGGACGCAAGGCTGGGGCATCTGTCCCTGTGCTGAGTCTCTGGCTGAGAGAGCGGCTTGACACAAACACAGAGGAGAGCTGACCCCAGAAGCAGCTGAGAAATCCCTTTTCTGCTTACTTTGGCCAAGGCGTCATCGGGTTAGCCTCCAGTACTTTCCTTAAATCTTCTTTGGCTTCCAGGAGCTTGTTCTGATGTTTATATGTTGTGGCCCGGCGTAGAAGAGCTAAAATTTTTAACCAAATTTAAAAGTTATTTTTTTTGGAGCTATGGCATGAAGGTGTCAAACATAGTTTTCCACGGGAGGAATACAACAGTTTAGGGTGCCAAAAAAGACTGGGCAAATCATGGCGACGGCCATTTTCATGATGTTGCGTGTACAGAAAATAACAGTGAACCTCCCAGCTCTCATGTGGTCATCCTGGGCAGCTTTTCCCTGACCAGTCCCTGCTCGCCTCCTTGCACACTCACCACTGCAGATATAGATGCCCCCTGCCCATCACTGTACTTGCCTTAAGAAAACGTAGACTTGGGACCAGAGTCATAGTAGAGCACAGAGGGTGTTTGCCTTGCATGTGACTGACCTGGATTCAATCCCTGGCATCCCATATGGTCCCCCTGAGCACCGCCAGGAGTAATTCCTGAGTGCAGAGCCAGGAGTAACCCCTGAGCATCGCCAAGTATGACCCAAAAAGAAAAAAAGAAAAGAAAATATAGACTGAGTGCACTCGTAGAAGCCAACCTGTCCCTGAGCAGGGTCTGGAGGGCTCTGTGGGGGCACCAAGTGACGGGCCGGTCTTCAGCATTCTGATGTTAGTGGGAGCTCTGTTCTTTGCCATAAG
Source organism: Cryptotis parvus (assembly GCA_021461705.1). Taxonomy (NCBI): domain Eukaryota; kingdom Metazoa; phylum Chordata; class Mammalia; order Eulipotyphla; family Soricidae; genus Cryptotis; species Cryptotis parvus. The sequence continues at coordinate 24,553 of JAJIBD010031035.1, read as the reverse complement.
TTGGTTTATATCACTAAAGCAAAAAAGAAAATGTAGAAAATCCTTTCTTCCATGTTCTTCTCCTATTTGGCCAGTACCTAGCTCATGGGGCATTAGTGAAGTCTTTCTAGTGCTTCTATGATGAGTGAAAGGAGGCATTTCCCCTTCCCCAAAGAATTGGGGGATTCCAACACAGAAGTTAGCTAGGGTCAAAATGGAGTAGTTTGGGGGCGGAGCAATAGCACAGTGGGGAGGGCATTTGCCTAGCACCAGTCGACCTCGGGTTCGATCCCTGCCATCCCATATGGTCCCTGAGCACAGCCAGGAGTAATTCCTGAGTGCCAGAGCCAGGAGTAACCCCTGAGCATCACCAGGTGTGACCCAAAAAGAATTTTTTAATAAATGGAGCAGTTTGCTTATTTGAAATCAGATTTTCTTTTGCTGGACTCCATATAGCATCTGCCAATGATCAGATTCTAAAGTACACACTCCTAGTCCTGCCCCTATCACCCTGCAATAAGAATCGGTAACGTTATGTCATCGTTTGGGAACTAGCGGAGGGCCAGCGAACCCAGCTGGAGCAGGAGAGGAAGCCTGGCCCAGGCCTACCGGCCTGTGGCTCATATGGGGTGGGGCCCTGCCTTTCCATCACTGAAGCTGCAAACAACAAAACTAAAGTGAGAAACACAAGGGCGAGGACTGGAGATACAGCGGCATGCTCGGCACAGCCTGGCTTTGATCCCTGGCACTCATATGGTCCCCTGAGCAGAGGCAGGAACAAGGCCCCGAGCACAGTGTCTGGAGCAGCCGCTGGGCACTGCCAGGGGTGGTTAAATAAATTAATAAAATTGCAAGTTATTCTCAGTAGCATTTTTTTTTTTGGGGAGTGCAGGAGTGGGTGGGGATGAGCCACACCTGGTGATGCTCAGGGCTGACTCTGGGCTCTGCATTCGGGGATCACTCCTGCTGTAGGGCTCAAGGGATCATACGATTCTGGCAATCAAACCAGGTAGGGTGCACGCAAGGCAAGTCCCTTCTCCTGCTTGCACTACCTCTCCGGTCCTCTGCCCACAATGGCTTAATACAAAAATCAGGACCCTAGAGCTTGCTCAGAGTGGGCAGAGGACAAGCAGGGGTCCTGGTTGATTCCCCGGACCCTACATTGTCCCCTCAGGAACTTTCAGTGGCTACTCCTCAGTACTCCTGGGTGCTCCCCACTGTCCTCTGCCAAAACAGAGAAAAGTGGAAAGGAGAAAAAAAACCCTGCCACTCTGAAGATACGCTAGTGCATTTCTTTTATTATTCGTGTTTGTTTGTTTCAGTTTTGGGGTCACATGCTCAGGGGTTACGCCTGGCTCTGCACTCAGGAATTACTCCTGGAGGTGCTCTGGGGACAGAACGGGATGTTGGGGGGATTGAACCCGGTTGGCTGCATGCAAGGCAAATGTCCTCCCCACTGGACTAAAGCAACTTCATGAAGGTAGTGATTCACAACTGAGAAATCAGAATGTATTTCTAGCATTTTTATTTTATGCTTCCTATTTGAGGACTATAGTGTGTGTATTTTCATTTTATCATCGATTAGTTGATTTGTTTTGGGGCCACACCCAGCAGTTCTTGGGTTGTGGTGTTCTGGGGTTACTCTTGATAGTGACCAAAGGATCATGTGGTTGGTGGGGACTGAACCCTGGCCTCAAGCTGCAAAAGTTTGAGCCTTGTCTTTTGATCTTTCAGCCTGGCCCAGCAACCTTTGGTTTGGTTTGGTTTGGTTTGGTTTGGTTTGGTTTGGTTTGGTTTTTTTTGGTTTGGTTTGGGGGACCTCACCTGGCAGTGCTCAGGGCTTACTTCTGACTCTGCATTGGGGTCACTCTGGCCCATGCTCGGGAAACCATATGGGGTGCTGGGATTGAACCTGGGTCAACAACATGCAAGGCAAGTGCCCTGCCCACTGGGCTACCTCTCTGGCCCCACCTGCTCTGTATTTGAAAGTATTCAGTCATGCTGAGTGAAATTAGTCAGAAGGAAAAGGACAGATATAGAATGACTGCATTCATTGATAGGATATAAATAGATACCAGTGTTTTACTAAATGTGTGAAATGGTAATGGCAGATTAAAACTTACCATTGAATATACACAAAGAGACTTAAGTGATAAACTCTAAATATCTGCAGGGCTAACCACAATGTGTAAAACAAGAGGGAGAGAGATGCAGAGACACAGAGAGAGAGACAGAGAGAGAAAGAGAGGAAACAGGGCTACCTGCTGTTGAGGCAACCTGGGGGGGTGGATGGGAGGGGGTGGGGTACATTGGTGGTGGAAATGGGGCACTGGTGGAGGGATGGGTGCTGGAATACTGTATTACCAAGAACCAATTGTGAACACCTTTGTAATTGTATGTCTCACGGTGGTATAATACAAAATTAAAAAATAATAATAAAAAAAAGAAAGTATTCAGAACACGTTTTACCCTTTATGTTTCCAGGCTCTAATTCCAAGGCCTTTCGCAGTCCAGAAAAGCGCTATTCCAGTTCTCCAGCTTCAGCTGGGCCTGAGCGCGGTTGTTGTAGGCGAATACGCTGGGCAAGGCCGACAGGCTCCTGTAACAGAGACACTTATTGGCACAGAGCAGCCGAGGGGAAAGTGAGAAGAGAAAGAGTTGCGTGATTGGAATCTGGGCTCTGCTGGCTCAGTGCTCCTGCCTGTCATACATCAAGGTGCCACTGGCCAGAATGTACCTATATTTGGACTTAAGTCTTTATGGCGGTGATTAAATGATGAAGGTCAGGAAGGTGGTTCCTAATCCAAACTGACTGAGGGGCCTTCTCAGAAGAGCTTAGGGGCCAGGTATACATTCCAGAAAAGTCACTTGTAGACTGGAGAACAAGGCCATGTCGACACAAAGGAGCGAGATCGGCCATGAAGCCAAACTTTCCCACACCATGGTCTTGGCTTTGTATGACATCACGGAAGCATTCAGTGGAACCAACAGTTACGGGAGCACCAAGTGCTGTGGTTTAAGCTCCTCGGTGTGGGCCACACTTTATCATGACAGGCCTTAAAAACATGTTGCCTACATCATCGAAAGTCATAAAATAAATATTCCAAAATGTGCTAATAAGGGGCTAGAGTGATAGGACAGCAGATAGGGCATTTGCCTTGCACATGGCTGATTTGGGTTTGATCCCCTGCACCCCATATTGTCCCCTGAGCACAGTCAGGAGTGATCCTTAAGCATAGGAGTTGGCCTTCAGCACAGCCAGGTGTAGCCCCAAAACAAAAGAACCCCAAAATGTACCAAATCACTACACAGATAGAGATAATAAATATCCAGTTGAAAGGTCTGAAGTTGATTCAGGCCTTCGGGGTAACATAAATTTCAACACCCACAGATCTCCTGAAAGAACAGTGTGGAGGGAGGGACACAGCCCAGTGACAGAGCACACACTTGTATGTGCAAAGGCCCTGGGATCCATCCCTGGCACAGAAAAAAAAAAAGTCCCCAAGACATATGGTAGGTGTTTCCTACAGTATTTTGGAAGTTTCTCACTTTTCAGAAATGTGTGGGACATGCATTTATGGAGCATTTATGATGAACCAGTTACCTTGCTGGGGATTGGTTATACAATGATATTTTAAAACAGAACAAAATCCTGGACCAGAATGAATAGGGCATGTGCCTTGCATGCGGCCACCCCAGGCTTGATCCCGGCATCCCATCTGGTCCCCCAAGCCTGCCAGGAGTCATTCTTGAGAGCAGAGCCAGGAGTAAGCCCTGACCATTGCCAGGTGTGGCCCAACAAAAGCCAACCTGAGAAGGAGTTTGCCCCTTAGAGCTCATGGTCCAATGAGCCGCCAGTCACAGAAAATGAAATTGTATTTTCAACAAGCGCTCCTGAAAGGGCCTGTAAGGGGCAGCAGGGTGCGGCACTGGGTGATCGAAGGTCTCGCTTCTGCTCCTGAGTGCTCCTAGTGGCCACTTTGTCCTTGTGGCCAAAACAAAGCAAAGCAAGAGTTCCTCCACTGGGCACAGGAATGTAACCTAGTCTGGGAGACTTCTTGCAGGAAAAGAGACCTAGGGCGGGAGAGATAGTGCAGCACAGCGGGTTTAGGCACCTGAGCCCGCAGGCATGATCCTGAGTGCTGAGTCAGGAGCAAGCCCTGAGCACCACCAGGTGTTTCCCCAAACAAAAACAAAACAAAATAAATAAACGTGAGACAGGGGGCTGAGAGCTAAACACTAAGTTGGGGTTCAAGCAGATAAAGGGCAGAAGACGGAGGGCCCCCAGACAGGGCCTGGCCTATGGGAGGCAGTATGTGGCGGTGGGTACAGGATTCAGGCCATCTAATCATGGACCCAGAGTTCTGAACCCTCCACTGTGGAACCAAGTGGCTCAGAGGGTGGAGCACTGCCTCGCTTGCATGAGGCCTTGGTTTTGCTCCCTGACTCCAGAACAAAAAGTGGAACTAACCTTTATGTTCAATGGACTTGGTGTGGAGCATTCAGATAGCACCGATTTTCTCTGCAATATTAGGAGCACCAATCAGGGGCCCGGAGGGGCCGCACGGCACGGGTGTGGTGCCTGCCTTCTATAGGGCCACTCAGCTTCGCGACATGGTCCCCTGAGTCCCGTCAGGAGGCGACCCCCAGGCCCAGAGCCAGGAGTAAGCCCTGAGCATCGCTGGGTGGCCCCCAAAACAAAAGGAAAAACCAAACAAGATTTTAAAAAAAAAGGAATATCAGGTCCTGTGACAAAAATGGAGGTAACTGCCAAAGAGACCCTCAAAACTGGGGGTGACTGCCTAAGGGACCCCCAAAATAGGGGTGACTGCCTAAGGGACCCCCAAAATAGGGGTGACTGCCTAAGATACCCTCCAAAGTGGGAGTGACTGCTTAAGAGACCCCCTTAGCTACAGGAAATTTCCTGCCCTTTACCTTTTCTTCAGTAAAATCTTGATCTGAATTTAAAAAATAATATAGTGGGGTGAGAGACAGAAACTCAGGTTTAAGTATTTGGAGGGGGGGAGCCGGCATACCAGCAGTGCTCAGGGCTGACTCCTGGCTCTGTGCTCAGGGATCACTCATCACTCTGGCGGGCTTGGGAAATTAGATGGGGGTGCGGGATTGAGCCCAGACTGACCATTTGCAGGCAACCCTACTTGCTGTACTATAGCTCTGAGCTCTGAGAAAAAGTATTGTTTTAAAATAGGGAGAAGAGAGAGAGAGAGAGAGAGAGAGAGAGAGAGAGAGAGAGAGAGAGAGAGAGCACTTAGTGGGCTGGAGCAATACTATGCAAGCAGAAGGCTTGGGTTTGATTCCTGGTACAGCATGTAGTTCCCCAACACTGCTAGGTGTAACCCCTGAGCACCAGTCCAGGAGTAGCTCCTGAGCACTGCTGGGTGTGGCACTCAAATCAAAACAAGGCAAACACAAGTGAAAGGATAAATCACAGGAACCAGAAGTGGTTCTGACACAGAACAGTTATCACTAATTAAGTTTAATCATGATCAATTTTGAATGCAAAGACCCCCCCAGCAGCCTGCTCGCCTTGTATAATAGGTGACCGCCTCCTCCGAAGTCTCCAGAGTGGAAAGCTTCGTTGCCTTTTTTCCCTTTCACGGGTAGCAAGAAAATCCCTCTCCTTCTCTGTGAGACCTAGAAATAGAGGTAGGCTGGTCTGATGTTAAAGAAATATTTCAGAGGTGAGTGTACTCACAGGGCTAAAGCATGAACTCTGCATGCAAGAGCCCAGGTTGGATCCCTGGCACATAAACCTGGCACTGCTGAATAGGTAGGGCCTAAACACCAAACCAACCAACAAAAAAACATTAGAGAAATTTAATTTTATTGACTGATTGATTGATAGATTGCTTTTTGGGTCACACCCAGCAATGCTCTCAGGGGTCACTACTGACTGCATTCAGGAGTTACTCTTGGCAGTGCTCAGGGGACCATATGGGATGCCAGAGATTGAACCTGGGTTGGGAAATGCCCTTCCTGCTGTGCTATCACTCTGATCCCCATTAAAGAATTTTTAAAAATGGTTTAATCACTCTGTGTGTGTGTGTGTGTGTGTGTTGGGGCCACACCTGGTGGTGCTCAGGTTTATATTTCTCTCTCTCTCCTCTCTCTCTCTCTGTTTCTGTCTGTCTGTCTGTCTGTCTCTCTCTCTTTCATTGTAGCCCCTCCATGGAGCAAAAGAGCACGCATTTGGTCCTGTCCCGGGAACACCAGAGGTGTGTGGGTGGTACCAGGGACACCGCTGGTGACCTTGTGCCTGCAGGCAGGTGTCCTATCACACAGCACAGCTCCGGCATGCAGACTTTTAGTGAAAATCAGTAACACTGAGAGCATGTCTTCTGTAGCAAGAGATTTTCTATCATTTTTTTAAAATGTAAAGATTAAGTTATTCTTTTATTTGCCTGCATATGTGTGTGTGTGTATGTGTGTGTGTGTGTTGTGCCACACCTGGTGCTCAGGGCTTAGTCCTGGCATTGCACTCAGGGATCACTCCTGGCAAGTTCAGGGAATGGAATGCCAGGGATCAAACCCAAGTCATCAGGTGCAAGCAAGGCCAGTGCCAACCCACGCCAGCCCCAAGACTAAGTTATTCTTATTTTGTCCCATATTACCTGCTACGTTGATGCTTTTCTCAATCTTAGACAAGTGCAACTTATTGTTTATCACAATTTTTTCTTTGTAATCATCATCAAGCTTTGAACATTCCTTTTCCACGTCAAATCTTAAATGAAAGGAGAATAACATTTTAAGGTATGTTATAAGCAAAAAATGTAAAATTTATGAATGATATTCTTGTATTTATTATCATGCTACATTCAGTTACATGATTCAAAAAATGCACAATAGGTTTGAATTACAACTCTTGTGTACTCTTGCTTAGAAAATAGGTGGATTGAAGGAGAATTTGAATTAGCAATCAGACTTAAAACTATTCAAAACATTGTGATTAGAACTGAACAATGTCACTCAAAATAATGTTTAAAGCTTTGAATAGGTATATGGATTTCAATATTATTTTTGTTTGCACTTATAAAGAAAGGGTTACAGAGTATATGGGGGAAAAGAGATCAAAAGTGCTTATACCAAAATCAAAAACAATTAAGGAAAAATATATCCGAAGGAAAAGATGTTAGGGGGATGTTGAGACGGCTCAGTGGCTTTTACATGCGAGGAGCCCAGTTTGACGCCCTTCACTGCACTATCCCCAGAGCAATGCCAGGAGTGTCCTGAGCTTACAGCTGTGAGTAGCCTCTAAGCACTGCTAAGTTGAGTGTGTGATTCCAAGCCAAGAATGTACCTAGGAACTCAGCTTTTTAACTGGACAGTCGTGATGTGCTCAGGTTTGTAATAACAAGAGAGTTCTTAGAGTATTTATAATAGTGTTTTGTGGCAGAGAAGTTTTATGTGACAAAGAGACAAAACAGGTCAGGGAGAGGCTCCAGCAGAAGAGCACTTGGCCAGATGACAGCATCACTGTGGAGGCAGACAGGCCTGCAGGCAGGGCTGGGGGTGGCCCTGGGCCTCGAGGGGGGAGGAGAGGAGAGGAGAGGAGAGAAGAGAGGAGAGGAGAGGAGAGGAGAGGAGAGAGGAGAGGAGAGAGAGGAGAGGAGAGGAGAGGAGAGGAGAGGATAGGGGAGGAGAGGAAAGGAGAGGGAGGGAGGGAAGGAGGGAGGGAGGGGAGGAGAGAAGGAGGGAGGGAGGGAGGAAAGGAGGGAGACAGGGATGTTGAAGAAACAGAGTGGGCAAGGTCAGCCTTGCACATGCTGACCCAGGTTCAGTCATGACCCCTGCCCCACCCCAGCACCTCCAGGAGTAATTCCTGAGTTTAGAGCCAAATCCTGAATTTAGGAATAAGCAAGAGAGAGAGAAGAAGGAAGGAAGGAAGGAAGGAGGGAGGGAGGGAGGGAGGGAGGGAGGGAGGGGGGGGAAGGAAGGAAGGAAGGAAGGAAGGAAGAAGGAAGGAAGGAAGGAAGGAAGGAAAGGAAGGAAGGAAGAAAGAAGGAAGAAAGAAGGAAGGAAGGAAGGAAGGAAGGAAGGAAGGAAGGAAGGAAGGAAGAGCAGACAGGAAGGTAGGAAGGAAGAGAGGGAAGGAGGAAAAACATACTTATCCCACTCTGCATAATCCCTTGGCATTTTCTTTTTAGCTGGTTTGCTCTTAGAATGCTTTTCCTGTAACAGAGTTTGTATTTCACATGATTAGTAGGTCTCACTGCAAAGGCAGTACTGGCGGGGGCATGAAGTCGGGAGACAGAGGCAGTGGCTAGCCGCGCTGGATGGTAACTCAGGCCTGAGCAGAGAACCCGCACTGCAGGGAGGAGCAACACTGGTGAAAGAAACAAACTGTAGGGAACACTACAAAAAACCCAAACCGAATGATGACAAAAATAGGTATCAGGAGTAAACCCTAACCACAACAGGGGACAAGTCCAAAACCAAAAAAGAGAAAGAAAAATCATAGTCAATTCCAGAAATAATCTACGGGACTTCAGAGTACATGCCTAACATTTCACATATGTGAGGCACGGTTTTGAGTGATCGACACTTAAGAAACTCTGGCTATAACCCCACACGCCTTCTTCTAAAACTCAAGGCCAGGAAGCTTTGCATGCAGTTGACCACTGCCAGGGGTCACTCCTGAAAGGAGATAATCCCTGAACACTGCTGTGTGGGGGCTACCCCCACGGCAGCAATAAAAACACACCGTTCCATTAGAGCTGATTAATTTAGCACAGACACCCAACCTTACTAATTCTGTCTTTAAGGAAGCTCAAGTCTTGGCTTACAAAAGGAACCGATGACCGCCTGTCCCCCACCCCTGCTCCATACTGTCTGAGTGACGGGCCTGGGAAGGTGGGCTTCCAATCAGCAAAGAAAATGGGTCACCTCACCCATCCCTGATCAAGTACCAGCTAGGTGGCTTAAAGTGACCCAGCCCAGGTCACACGTCCACTGAAAGCAACCAAAGGGATGAGGAAAGCAATCGCCAGTGTGCCCACAAATGTCTCTTTGGGGAAGGGGAAAGTGCTCCCAAGCAGTGCTGGGGCGGGGGTGGGTGGGGGTGGACAGTAACACTTGGTCAGCCTCTATGGGGTGCCCGAGATTGCACCAGGATGGGTTGCATGAGGAGCAAATGCTTTTCCTACCGTACTATTCCTCTGGTCCCCAAATTCCTTCTGTGACTCAAAAAAAATTAGCTCATGGGTGGGGTGGGGGAACCGTCCACTGTGGCCCCTGGATTATACGGAGATGGCGCTTCTACTGAATGCCAACGTACTGCGCCCCACAGTCCAACGCCACGCGCAAAGGACCCACCTTCCCACCTAGGAGCAGTTGGTTGGCGCCCGCACAGGAGGCAGCGCATCCCCACGCAGCGCCGGGACCCTTTCTGCTTCATCGCACTGGATTCTGCCTTCTTCCTTTTTAATTTCCGACACCCAGCTCTGAGAAGAAGGGAGGAAAACAACGACAGTTTGGAGGCTGGAGCCATAGCAGGTAGGGCATTTGCCTTGCACTCTGCAGGCCTGGGTTCAATCCCTGGTATCCCATATGGTCCCCTGAGGACCGCCAGTAGTAATTCCTGAGTGCAGAGGCAGGAGTAACCCCTCAGCTTTACTGGGTGTATCCCAAAAAATAAACAAACAAACAAATAAATGACACTGGAAAGCTAGGACAGACGGGAGGGTGCTGGCCTTGCACACAGCTGACCAGGGTTCAATCCTGGCACTCCAATATGGACTTCAGATACGGACTCAAAAGCCCCACCGGAAGTAATTTCTGAGTGCAGAGCCAGGAGTGGGCCCTGAGCATCGCTGGGAGTGAGTCCTGAGCTTTCTGTGCTCAGGAGAGGCCTCTCCAGTGCTGGGGACCGAGCCCAGGTCAGCTGTACGGAAGGCAAGTGCCTGATCTCCTGCGCTCCCCACCCTGAATCAGGTTCCTTCATGGGATGACATTTGTTTGGTCCATGGAAGCACCTGGGCGCACACAAGATTCTCTGGCACAAGCAGCCGCCATTGCCGCCTACATCTTTACCACTAAAAGGTTGTTCTGACAGCAAGAAGCCTTGGCTTTCAGGTGAGTGACCGGGTTTACAGGTGCCCCCATCCCTTGGCTGCCCCCAGAAGGCTGGAATGTCAGGGCAGGGGACTGGGCACCCGAATGGCGTTGACCGCTACCTTTATATCCCCGTCAATTTTCTCCCACTCCTCTGTGGAGAAGCTGGACGCGGTGGCCGCCGGCTTATCTTTCCGTAGTGCTCGGCTTCGAGGAGCCAATTTTTTAAGGCGCTTTTCACAGAAATCTGTAAGTTCAGGATAATATCCTTCCTCTCCAGACCTTGACAAAGATTTCAAAATTCACTTTAGTGTGGACCGTCTAGACCAGTGGATGAAAACTGGGTTCAAAATGCAGGGGTTCCACTGAGATCTGAGGGGACCACCCCCACATCCTTCTCACTCCCTCACCCCACATAAACCCATTATTCTCTGCTCCTCCATGGAGGGCTACAATGACAGACAGACAGAGAGAGAGAGAGAGAGAGAGAAAGACCAAAGACACTAATTTCCATTCTACCAACCAAGACACAAACTTTCCATTCCAAAATTTCCATTTTACTCATTTTATTTATCTCTTCATTCATTCATTCATTCATTCATTCATTCAGCCACATCAGCTATACACAGAGCTTAACTTCTGGCTCTGTGCTCAGGGATCACTCCTTGAGGGCTCAGGGGACCTTATGAGTACTGGGGATCAAAAACAAGTCAGCTGTGGCAAGGTAAGCGTGCTACTCATCGTTCTATCCTTCCAGCCCCTATTTTCATTGGCTTTTGACTCAGGAGCTCAGAAACTGCTCAGGGTCTACTGCTGGCTCTGTGCTCAGGCTCCCTCAGACAGTGGTCAAGGACCATGCACTGCACAGATTGGACCCAGCCCTCCTATAGGCCAGGCAGGCGCTTTACCCCATTTTACTCTCTCTGGCTCACATTGCACATTGTAAAAGTTACAATAATGAGCCTAGAGCCTCATACGGTACAGTGGGGAGGGCATTTGCTTGCACATGGATGTACACATGGTGTTCAATCCCCAATACCCCATATGGTCCCCTCAGCCTGCCAGGAGTGATCTCCTGAGTGCAGAGCCAGAAGCAAGCCCTGCACACCACTGGGTATGGCTCACACACACACACAAATTGCAACAAAGAAATAAAACTTTCATTCCCCTTTAATACATACATGCTAATTTTGCACACACAGTCCATTCAAAGTTATCAATGACTAGTGCACAAAAAGATACACACCACTATGTGCAGTGTAGTGCTGTTTACACCAGCTGAATGCTGGAAAGAACCCAAGTGTCCAAGGGGAGACGGGCCATAGAGAACCTTACACACACAGGCAGTCTACACACACAGCCCAACACCACCTGCTGAAAGGGAGCCCTGCAGTTTACTTCCACGTGGATGGAACTGGAGGGGGTGGTGTAAAGTGAGGTGAGTCGGAAAGAGAAGGATGCAAGTGGAGTAGAGCAACAAAAGGCAGGGAAATAGTCCATGTGAGGAGGAGACAAACCCTGACATAGTGGCAGAGCGACTGAGAACTGAGGCTGTAATTGGGGGTGGCAGGAGAAGGGACTCAGGGCTGGTGGTAGAGACAATGGCACATGGTGGCAGGCCTGGTGCCGAGCATGGCAGCAGCATGGTGAACATTCGCCCAGTTGCTACTGGAGCCAGAGAGACAGTACGCTGGGTAGGGCCCCTTGCCTTGTCTGCTGCCCACCTGAGTCTGATCCCAGGCACCCACAGGGTCTTCTAAGACCTACCAGTAGGGATCCCTGAGCAGAGTCAGGCACAGAATGAGCTCCTGAGCATGGCCCGGTGTGGCCTAAAAAAACATTATTTTTAAAAATAACAACAAAAAAACAGTATTTATACTATTATAAACCATAACAACGCAAACAATGAAAATTAAATGAGTAACATAGGTGCGAAATAAAACCTTTTTCTTGTTTTATTGCGTGTGTATGTGGGGGTGGGGGTCACACCAGGCAGTACTAAGGTGCTACTCCTGATATTGGTTGTGGGATCACATGTGACATGTGGTGCCATGAATTTGAAATGGGGTCGGCCACACGCTGAGGCAAGTGCCTTACCTCCTCCCTTTCTCTCTCTCTCACTGCATTTTTCTTTAAATTATTTATTTACTGGACCTGAGCAGGTAGGGTTATTGCCTTGCACATGACTGGACCCGGGTTGGATCCCATGTGGTTCCCCACGCACCACCAGGAGTAATTCCTGAGTGCAGAGCAGCCAGGAGTAATCTCTAAGCATTGCCGGGTGTGATCCAAAAAGCAAAATAAACAAACTAACTAACTAATAAATAAATAATTCATTTACTTTGGGGAAGGCAAACAATGCTCAGGGAGGCCTGGGGGGGCCCTCCCAGTCAGAGATGTTTGGGGACCACGTTGGAGCAAGACCAGGCAATCTTTCAGGCCCTAGGACCTCTGTGTGTGTGTGTGTGTGTGTGTGTGTGTGTGTGTGTGTGTGTGTGTGTGTGTGTGTGTGTGTGTACTGGATCTTTCCCCGATACATGGAGAGAAAGAAAATGGCAGTGGCAGCTGGGGACAGAGGCAAGCACAGGGGACTGCACTTGCCTTACACATTTCACAGCACCGACGGGGCCCAAAACAGAGACAAGGGACCAGATAAGCAACTCCATCCTGCCGCTCGGAAACCTGATTTCTTCCAGCTCAGTGGAAATCTATGCGCTTTTGCCCAGTTCACTTGATCACTTGACTTCCCGTAGATCATCGATACTCGAGCGGGCACCAGTAACATCTCAATATGTCCTGTCACATGTGAGATAGCCCGAGGGCATCTGCCCGCTCTAGGCACATAAAGAGCCACAAACCATTCCATCAAGTCATGGGAATGAGGTCTATAATTGTTACTGGTATTTGGCATGTCAAATACGACATGGATAGCTTGCCAGGCTCTGCCATGCTGGTGGGATACTCTTGTAGTCACATCAAAACTTGAGCATTTATTGATGAACTTGCGCGGCTGCAAGCTGCTGTGCGAGCCAGGCTGTGATCAGCTCAGCCAGGCTGTGATTTGCCCTGTTGTTGATGGAAAACTATTTCTGCCTTTGTTTATCATCCCAGAACTCGTGACTGGACCCTCTCCACCAGACCATCACCCCCTCTTTCTCCTCTGTCCACCTCTTCTCCCCTGCCTCTAAAGTCTCAAGTCCCCACCTGAGAGCAAGTTCCAAAGCCCCCAATTATCCCTGTTTCATCCCCTAACTTAGCTCTCCACTATTGGCTTCAAGTGGTGAACAACCTCATTGAACAAGGTTGTTGTCTCTGGGAACTAGCTCAGGTTCAAAACTGCTGCTTCAGAGGCCAGAGAGACAGCACAGCAGGGAGGGCGTTCGTTGCCTTGCATGCGGCCAACCCGGTTTGATCCCCGGCATCCCATACGGTCCCCTGAGTACCACCAGGAGTAATTCCTGAGTGCAGAGTCAGGAGTATCGCCAGGTGTGACCCCAAAAAGAAAAAAAAAAAAACAAAACCAAACCCGCTGCTTCAGACCCTAAACAGGGCAACAACAATAAATATTCTCAACATCTGAAAACGGGAGCTAATATTTCTCAAGTGGCTTGGAGTTTGCCAAGTCCGCAAGTTCTATTAACATTGGCAGACTTGAACACGGAGGATTTTAAGTGCTTACCGAGCTCACAGAGAATTCTTTCCAAATGCTTAACATCCGAGCATTTTTCTATATACTTGAAATCCAAATGTTCGGACGGGGATTTTAAATGTTTTTGTTGTTCCAAAACCCCACAGGGATGGATTCTCTGCTGCAGTCATAGCTGAAAATATAAAGTAAGGAAACAGTTAAGAATTTAATACATATCCTAATGTTGTAGGCAGATGGGTGAGGGGGACCCTGGTAATGTACTTTTGGAAAATCGCCATGATTAAGAACTTAAGCAGAGGTTTCTTAGGGTGGAACTAGCCTAAAGACAGAAGGCCACAGTGCTCAGACATCCAAATCCTGGGCTCTTTAGAGAGTTTCAGATGCAGGAATCCAAGGACCCATCCATGAGTTGATGCAGAGCTCATCAACAGTGGGGGAAGAGGGATGAGGTCATAAGAAGACCATCAACAGCGTGGCTTTCCTGTGACGGCCCAGATTAACTTTTATGTGTGAGAAACTCTAGAAAAACCCATTAGGAAGAGTTGTGTAAAGCTCCTTCTTAATGTCATTCACAGCTTTCTTTTCTTTTCTTTCTTTGGGGGTGGTGTCACACCCGCGATGCTCAAAGGTTACTCCTGGATCTGCACTCAGGAGTTACTCCTGGTGGTGCTTAGGTGGCCATATGGGATGCTGGGGATTGAACCTGGGTCAGCTGCATGCAAGGCAAATGCCCTCCCTGCTGTACGATCAGCCCCTGTCAGCTTCCTTTCCAAGTCCATGTTCTTCCTTGGACACGTATGTCACTTGCTGGTCCTGATGTCTCTTTACTGGCCTCTTCCCACTCTGGAGAAGCCTGTATTCCCTCGAACAAGCACTTCTCCCTTTCTCTCCGTTCCACGTCTTTACTTTTTTTTTTCTTGCTTTTGGGGTCACACCCCTGCAATGCTCAGGGGTTACTCCTGGTTCTGCACTCAGGAATTACTCCTGGCGGTGCTCACGGGGAGTCTATCGGGTGCTCTAACACGCTCCTGGCTGGCTTTGACTTAGGGGATAGAGATCTGGGTCATTTAGTCACCTTTGGGATATGATTCAGCAGAGAAATGAGGCTGTGGTTGTCGCACAGAGCCAGCAGAGTTCAGTCTGAGGGAGTGCTAACATCGTCTTAGCCCAAGATGATAACTATTTTGTCTTCTGGCCATATCTGGTGGTGCTGCCTCGCGGCTCAAGGGACCATATGGGTCAGTGGCAAAGCAAGCACCTTACCCCTTTACTATGTCTCGGGCTGTGCAAGATGAGAACTTTTAAATGCCCAGAATGCAATGAGCTAGCAGTCATCATTAAGCACTCATGGGATAAAACAGATTACCCTCAAGGTATCTGGCAACATCAGACTCTATAATTGGATATTTTAAATTGTATGTCTGCAGTGAAAATATCCTAATTAAATTACTCTCATTCTGGGCACTGGAGAGATAGTGCAGGGGCAGGGTGCATCCCTTGCACGTGGCCCACCCAAGTTCAATGCCCAGCATCCATATGATCCCCAAGCACCAAGCACACTGCCATGAGTAATTCCTGAGTGCAGAGTCAGGTGTGACACCCCCCCCCACAAGTAAACAAAAACATCTCATCCTGACTGCCATTTCAACACTTATTATTTGTTTGGGCCACACCCAGTTGTGCTCAGGGATTGCGCCTCAGGATGCTGGGGGTGGGGGACCATATACCAACAAGACTGCCACGTGTCAGGTGAAGGCCCCACCCGCTGTGCTGTGGCTCCTTGACCCACCATTTCAGTATTTCTGGAAGCTCGCAAATTTGCTTGTTGTCTGGTGGAAAACACTTTCTCACCGCCACTCAATAGTGAAAACTTCGGTTTTAAGAGAAGCTCTGGCGCAGTATATGTGCTCCCTTAGAATTCTTGCTTCCATGGGCAACGCTTTTGTTTTTAGGAGTTCAAATCTTCTCCATGCGGACCCACATCCACTGCCCAGTCTCCCCAGCCGGTTGACCAGGTGAGTAGGCAAGCCCTGCAAAGGTGCGCCCAGCCCCCTGCAGCCAGAGCCCTGGGAAGCCATTCTCCAGCCTAGCAACGGTTTCTATGTACAGGGCGGCGGGCACGGGGCAGCGGGTCCGCAGCCACTCGTAACGGCCAGGAGTCTCGGGGATCCTGATCCCGCTCCGTTATTCCGCACTCTCTGGCCGGGGTTCTCCAGGACCGACAGCAGCCCACTGGCCCCCACAGTGTCCATCAGTAAGAGTGGGGGTGAGCAGGGCCCTCGGTTTGTTCCCCAATGCTCGGATACTCCTCACTCTAAATTGGAGCACGCATTTGCGCCTCCACTTTGCAGCTCCATTTTGCAGCTTGGCTCTGGATGCGGGGCTATAATTTCCTCCCTGGAAGACAAGTACTCACCTGGTTGGGTCCCTTGGGGCGCAGGACCATACCGAGCCTAAGAGCGCGTCTGGAGGAGGAGGCGCGCCGCCGCCGGATTAGGGGATGGGCGAGGGGGCGGGACCTAAACAGGAAACTGGTTGATTGGCTAGTCTCGGGACCTGCCATCTTGCTGATTGGACCGACAGCCATTCCCAACCCCCGCCCCTCTCGGGTAAAGATGTGTTTTCTTTCCTCTCCGTTTCCAATGTCGTGAACGTGATGTTACTGTTCCAGTCTTCCTTTCTTTTCTTTCTTTCTTTTCTTTTCTTTTCTTTTGTCTTGTAACACCCGGCTATGCTCTGGGGTTACTCCTAGATCTACACTCAGGAATTACTCCTGGCGGTGCTTGGGAGACCATATGGGATGCTGTGGATTGAACCTGGGTCAGCCCCGTGCAAGGCAAACAGTCCTCCCCGCCGTACTATCACTACGGCCTCTGTTCCGGAGCCTTGTTCTACTTGCCAGGTAATATCTACCTCCACGTAACTACAGAAACAACCTTTTGGGAAATCTTCATTGCATCCTGGAGTAATTTATTCCCTTCCTTTTATACAAAAAGGCAAATGAAAGATTCCACAGTGACCCCCTGGTATAGCCATTCTCCTTCACCTGATAATCACAGGGGCCTCTCACTGGCTCCTCACTCCACCGTTCCTTCTCTCAGAAGTCCGAGGCTATATTTTCAGTCTTAAAACACGTCAGTCTCCTGGGAACGGTCCAAATGGCTTCTCACCAGTCCTTAGCAAAGTGGTCTCTGCCTACAAGTCTCAGTGGCCAGGAGGAACACAAGTTTTCTACCCGGCTCATTACCCAGCCTGTTTATTTTAATTGGGGGGTTTCTGAGCTACACCCTGCGAAGCTCAGGGATAGCTACTGGCAATAGTTGGGGGGGCCATATGGGATGCTGGGGGCCAAGCCTGAGTTGGCTGGGTGCAAGTGCCTTAGCTGCTAGTACAATCTCTCTGACCCTGTTTCTTTGGGGGCACCACACAGGGCAGTGCTCAGGGCATCCTCCTGGCTCTGCTTGCTGGGATTAGTCCTGTGCTTTGGGCTGCACGCAAGGCAAGCAGCTGGCTTGCTGTACCATCTCCCCATTTCTTCTATCCCAGGAATGCACTTGCCTTTTGCTGTCGGTTCCCTCTCGTTATCCTGCTCTCTGCCCACACTTTTCCCCCTCCTGGATTTTCTAGAACCTGTTCCAGGAGAGTGGGCATCTCCTGTGTCCTTGCCTTAGCTTGGTGGTCTTGAACCACTAGGCCGTGGGCTGCTGCAGTCTGCAAGGTTGAAACCCAGGGATCTGGTTTAACTCCAGTCCAGGTTGCACCATGCAGGATAGTGCCGGTCCTTAGGTGAAGGATGGGAGAATGTCTGCCTTAGACATTTGAGTCTTCCTTAGGCCCAGTCATTTCTGCTTTCCGCTACAACTTTTGAATTTCTTTTTACATTCAGTCTCTGAAGACAGCCCGAGCATCTTCAGGACTGTAATCATAAATCCTCCCACTTGGACAACGAAGTAGAATTTAAATGAACTGGTCAGTCAGTGGGAAGCAGACAGGAACCTCTCTTGCAGTGCTTCTCCCAGGAACAGACGTTTATGCCCCAAAGGAAGCAGTTCAGGAGCAACGTGTTACCTTCCAGGGCAGAACGACTTACATTTATAAAGCAATATGGAAGAAAGACTTAAAGTTTTCTCAGCAAGACCAGACCCACAGATACGGCGCTCGACCCACATGGGGGGCCCATGGAGCCATGGGAGGACAGTAAAAGGCTTGGCCCCTGGCCAGAGCAATGTAGTTCCTGGGGCCAGCAGACACCTTGGAGGCTTGCCAGCTGGACTTGGACTGGGATTGGCCCCTCCCCATCCCTTCCATCTCCCCCCAGTGGACGTGGCTACAAGCAGGCAGCCATCACAGCCAGCAAAGCAGGATAAGCTGCAGACCAGACCTACAGCTGTGCAGGTGCGCGGTTACGCATGACAGACTTGGATAATAATAAGCTTAGGACCAGGTCCTTCCCAGGATCTTATACGTATGTTCACTGTGATGATCTCTGTAGGTGTAACAAGCTTGGGATGGCTGATGGGGAATGGTAATGTCAGACTAGAACTCAACATTGAATGTACACAGAGATCAACATGTTAAACCGTAAGTATCTGTAGGGCAAGCCACAATGTGTAAGAGAAGAGAGAGAGAAATAGAGACAGACGGAGAGAGAGGAAGAAAAGGGGCCTGTTATAGAGGCAGGCTGGGGGCGGTGGGAGGAAGTGTTATGGGAATGGGGCACTGGTGGAGGGATGGGTGCTGGAACACTGTATGATGGAGACTCAATTATGAACATCTTTATAATTGTATATCTCACGGTGGTATAATTAAAAGTTTTTTTTAGGGGCCAGAATGGTAGTACAGAGGTGGGGTGTTTGTTTTGCACATGGTTGACCTGTTTCATCCCTGGTACAATATATGGTTCCCCAATCCTGCTAGGAGTGATTCCCTGAGCACAGAGCCAGAAGGAAGCCCTAAGCACTGCTGGGTGTGGCCCAAAACCAAATACAACCAAACAATAACAAAAACCAAAACAATTCTATACACATTTTTCTTTAAAGCAATTCAGGGAGTCAAGAAATAATTTCCTTTGTTTTGGCCACACCTATTGGTGCTCAGAGTTGGGCTATACTCAGCGGTGCTGGGGTTACTCCCAGCTCTGTGCCCATGGCTAGGACTTGACCATGTGCAAGACAATGTCTTGCCCCTTGTACAATCTCTCCCTTAATACTTTGTTGTTTGGGGGCCATAACTGCCAGTGCTTAGGGTTTACTCAGGCTCTAACCCAGAAATCACTCTTGGCAGGTGTGGAGGTTGATACAGGACGCTGAGGATTGAACCTGAGTCGTAAGTTGCAAGCAAGACAAGTGCCCTACCCACTGTACTATCACTCCGGCCCTTTACCACTTGCGCCATCTTTTATGCTCCTGCAGATGCCTTGTTAACAGAGGATAGACTATTTATTCCTTTAGAGACACACACAGCCATTAATAAAAGTTGGACTTGGACTGGAGTGACAGTACAGCAGGTAGGGTGTTTGCCTTGCATGTGGCCGACCTGGGTTCAATCCCTGGCATCCCATATGGTCCCCTGAGCACCACCGGGAGTAATTCCTGAGTGCAGAGCCAGGAGTAACCCTTGAGTATTGTCAGGTGTGACCCAAAACGCAAAAATAAAGTTGGACTAATGTCATTTTCAAAATAATTATTGGGGAGGTCAACTTAACATTCCATGGTGAAGACATGGGGAACAGATATGATTATCATTTTACAGCCTTAAGAAATGGGTGCAACCCAATGAGGGGCCAGCAAAATACCTAAAACAACTACTAATAGACTTCAAAGAAGACATTGACAGCAACACAATTGTAGTGGGAGACTTCAACACTGCTCTATCAACCCTGGATAGATCAACAAGATTGAAACTTACCAAGGAAATACTGGCCCTAAAAGAAGAGAGATGGAAGAAAGAGGGCTGGTAGACATATACAGGGCATTTCATCCCCAAAAAGCTGAATACACTTTCTTCTCCAGTGCACATGGAACATACTCCAAAATAGATCACATGCTGAGCCATAAACCATACCTCCATAAAATCAAGAAGACAGAAATTGTGCCAACTATTTTTTCAGACCATGATGCACTGAAAATAGAAGTTAATTGTACACAAAAACGAAGACCAATACCAAGTACCTGGAAACTAAACAGCTCACTGCTGAACAACCAGCAAGTCATAAAAAGAAATCAAAGAGGAAATCCAAAGATTCCTTGAAACAAATGAGACTGAAGACACGAATTACCAGAACTTGTGGGATACAGCAAAAGCAGTGTTAAGAGGCAAGTTCATAGCTCTTCAAGCATTCATCAGAAAAGAAGAAAAGGCCATCATAAACAGTCTGACTTCACAACTTAAGATCTTAGAGAGTGATCAACAAAAGGAGCCCAACCCAAGCAGAAAGAAAGAAATAATAAAACTTAGAGCAGAAATCAATGAGATGGAATGTCAAAAAACAATCCAGAAGATCAACAAAACCAAAAGCTGGTTCTTTGAAAAAATAAACAAGATTGACAAACCACTTGCAAGACTTGTAATAAAAGGAAGAGAGAACCCAAATAAATAGAATCAGAAATGAAAACGGGGACATCACAACAGAAACCATTGAAATTCAAAAGATCATCAGAGATTACTATGAGAGCCTGTACGCCACGAAACAAGAGAACCTAGAAGAAATGGACAAATTCCTGAATTCCTATAGCTTCCCAAGTCTGCAACATGAAGATTTGGAATACCTCAACAAACCTATCTCCATTGAGGAAATAGAATCGGTAATCAAAAGTCTCCCCAAACACAAAAGCCCAGGTCCAGATGGATTCACCAGTGAATTCTACAAAACCTTTAAAGAGGACCTACTCTCAATTCTTTTTAAGCTCTCCCGGCAAATTGAAGAAACAAAAAACACTCCCAAATAGCTTTTATGAGGCACATATCACCCTGATACCCAAAGCAGACAAAGATGTCAAAAAAAGGAAAACTACAGACCAATCTCCCTGATGAATACAGATGCTAAGATCTTCAACAAAATACTAGCAAATAGAATCCAAAGAGTCATCAAAAAGATTGTACACCATGACCAAGTGGGATTCATCCCGGGAATGCAAGGATGGTTCAACATCCGCAAGTCAATCAACATAATACATCATATCAACAAAAAGAAAAATAAAAACCATATGATCATATCAATAGATGCAGAGAAGGCATTTGACAAGATTCAACACCCGTTCATGATAAAAGCTCTCCGTAAAATGGGGATTGGAGGAACCTTCCTCAAGTTAATCCAGGCCATCTACTACAAGCCCACAGCGAGCATCATTCTCAATGGGGGAAAAACTGAAAGCCTTTCCCTTAAGATCAGGGACAAGACAAGGCTGCCCGCTCTCACCACTTCTATTCAATATAGTACTGGAAGTACTTGCCATAGCAATCAGGGAAGAAAAAAGACATTAAGGGCATCCAGATAGGAAGGGAAGAAGCCAAGTTGTCACTATTTGCAGATGACATGATATTATACCTGGAAAAAAACCAAAAAAAAAAAACATAAATATAATAGATTAAAAGGAAAATAAAAAAAAAAAAAAAAAAAAAAAAAAAATCAAAAATTAAAAAAAAAAAAAAAAAGAAAAAAAAAAAAAAAAAAACCAACCAACAATTACCCTCCGCAAAAAAAAAAAAAACAAAGAAAAAGTTTAAAAAAAATCTAAAAAAAAAAAAAAAAACTAAAAAAAGAAGACGGGAGGAAATGAAGACACATTTCCTGCTCATGGATTGGAAGGATTAACATTATCAAAATGGTAATACTCCCTAGAGCTTTATACAGATTCAATGTGGTCCCTATAAAGATACCCATGATGTTCTTCAAAGAAATTGAACAAACACTCCTGAAATTTGTATGGAATAATAAAACTCCCACGAATAGCTAAAGCAATCCTTGGGAAAAAGAAGATGGGGGGGGGTATCACTTTCCCCAACCTCAAGCTCTACTACAGAGCAGTTGTAATTAAGACAGTGTGGTATTGGTATAGAGACAGACCTGTAGACCTATGGAATAGAACTGAGTATCCTGAAATGCACTCACAAATATACAACCACTTAATCTTCGATAAAGGAGCAAAAAATATTAAGTGGAGCAAAGAAAGCCTCTTCAACAAATGGTACTGGGAAAACTGGGCAGCTACGTGTAAAAATTGAACTTAGACCTCCTTCTAACGCCATGCACAAAAGTCAGATCAAAATGGATTCTAGATCTCGACATCAGACATGAATCTTTAAGGTACATCGAAGAAAACATAGGAGAAACGCTCTCCGACATCGAAACGAAAAGTATCTTTAAAGACGACACACCACTGACCAAGCAAATGGAAGCAAAGATAAACAAATGGGATTATATAAAATTGAAAAGCTTCTGCACCTCAAAAGAAACGGTGACCAAGATACAAAGACAATCCACAGAGTGGGAAAGGATATTCACCTAATACCCATCTGACAAGGGGTTAATATCCAGGATATATCAGGTACTGGTAGCACTCCACAAGAAAAAAACAGCCAACCCCATCAAAAAATGGGGAGAAGAAATGAACAGAAGCTTCCAAAAAAGAAGAAATTATAATGGCCAAAAGGCATATGAAAAGTGCTCTTCATCTTTAATCACGAGGGAGATGCAAATCAAAACAACAATGAGGTACCATCTCACACCACAGAGACTGGCACACATCCAAAACAGCAAGAACAACCGGTGCTGGCGCGGATGTGGGGAAAAAGGGACTCTGATCCACTGTTGGTGGGAGTGCTGACAGGTCCAGCCCTTTTGGGAAAACAATATGGGCATTCCTCCGAAAGCTAGATATTGAGCTTCCATTTGATCCAGCAATAGCACTCCTGGGAATATACCCTAGAGGCCGAAAAACACATAGCAGAAACACTATCTGTACTTCTTTATTCATCTCTGCGCTATTCACCATAGCTAGAATCTGGAAACAACCTAAATGCCCGAGAACAGAGGACTGGCTAAAGAAACTGTGGTTCATCTACACTATGGAATACTATGCGGCTGTCAGAAAAGATGAAATTATAAAATTTACCTGCAAATGGATGGACATGGAGTCTATCATGCTGAGTGAAATTAGTCAGAAGGAAAAGGACAGATATAGAATGACTGCATTCATTAATAGGATATAAATAGATACCAGTGTTTTACTAAATATGGGAAATGGTAATGGCAGATTAAAACTCACCATTGAATATACACAAAGAGACTTAAGTGATAAACTCTAAATATCTGCAGGGCTAGCCACAATGTGTAAAATAAGAGGGAGAGAGATGCAGAGACAGAGAGAGAGAGAGAGAGAGAAAGAGAGGAAACTGGGGTACCTGCTATTAAGGCAGCCGGGGGCGGGAGGGGTGGGGGGTACATTGGTGGTGGAAATGGGGCACTGGTGGAGGGATGGGTGCTGGAATACTGTATTACCAAGAACCAATTATGAACACCTTTGTAATTGTATGTTTCACGGTGGTATAATAAAAAATTAAAAAAAGAAGAAATGGTACAAAGTTTTAAATGTTTGTTCAGTAATTCAGTGTAAGCCAATCCTTATTCTTTTATAGTCAAAAGCAGAATCTTCTACTTCTGTGAATGACTGTATCTGAGAAACTTCTACCTGCCTTAATACTCTGCTTTAGCCACATACCTTAGGGCTTATTCTACTTTAGAGAAAGCAACTCTTACATTTCTTTCTGCCAAAGTTTAAAAAAATCAAGCATTATAAAGACAGAAGGCCTACACCAAGTGGTAAAAAGCACAACCCCAAATGATGTGTCCAAAGACAGCAAATGTACTGGCACTCTATTAAAAGCAATACCAGAGTTTATAATGGAAATGGTGTTTTCAGGTGCTATGCAGATCTTCAGAGCCCCAAGGAGTCCAAGCCGTGATCACAAGTGTGGCTGGGAAGCACCTTTCAAATATTTATGTCGGATTATGTATGAAAAATACCATAAATCATGCAACTGAACAAAAATAATTTCTTTATACAAACTTATACACTTAAAAACTACATGGTTTTATAAGGGAAACAAAATCGTAGGTAAGAGTTCTATTCACAATAGTATGGACGCTAATCAAACTATAGAACACTGAGAGAAAAACCAGCAAATTCAAATATAAGTGAAGATATTCCTCTGAATTCCATGTTCACCGAGCATCAAAGACCACCACTGGGAAAAAACTGTTAAGGAAAAATAATTTTAAATCACATGAACAAGTTAACATTTTCATGTCATTTCTTCACTTGCAATAAGCTAGTTACTTAAAATACACATAGGAATCAAATTCATATTTTCCAGAACAACTGAAAATACACTAAATTTTATAAAAAAATTACTGATCGCTTTCCCATGACAAAATACAATGAGCCAAAAAAAATCAATTTAAAAAGAAGTCAAAAGCTCGGCCACGACGCAGCTCAGCAGTAGGTCACTTGCTTGCTTGAGGCCCCAAGTTCCATGCCAGCAACATGCCTGCCCCAGCCACCAAATGTGAAAAACATGCTGACTTAAAATTACTGTTGGAGCCAGAGAGATAATTTAGAGATAAGGCAACTGCCTTGCTTATGGCTGACCTCGGTTTGTCGGTTTGATTGCCGGGCCAAATACGGTTTCCCTAAGAATTGCCAGGAGTGATCCTTAAGCACTGACCATGAGTAAACTCCAAGCACTGCTGGGGAGGCCCCAAAATCCAAAACAAAAAGGATGTTGGAGCAGGCCAAGAAGGTCATCGGGGAGTAATACAAGTTCTCCAGATCTGAACCGAAATAACTGTTTATC